>CM059304.1:517500-1002500 GCA_030340665.1 Neosalanx taihuensis | reverse complement strand
TCCCTCCCTCCCTCCCTCCCTCCCTCCCTCCCCCAGCCTCTCTCCCTGGGGCCCAGGTGTTAGTTCCCCTTGCTTCTACCTTGGATACGATTCAACACTGAGTGATGCTGGAGAAGGTTCTTTTTTTGAAAGTGTAAAAGGACACGGAAGGCCCCCCCCCCCCACACACACACACTCTTAAGCCCTCCCATCCGCATCTGCTCCCCCCCCCCCAACCCTTGACTCAACTCAGCTGAGGAGAAGCCAAACATAAACCCATCAAACGTCTTTCAAACACACACACACACACACACACACTGTACACCATAGACCCCCTTTTGTACTTAAAAGAGCTCTCGCCATCCCTAAGCTGGCGATAAGTTTGTCCCCGTCCATAGAATCTCTGGCAGCTTTCTGTTTTTTATATTTACGAGTCTTAAGCCTCGATTCCACCTCTCTCTCTCTCTCTCACACACACCACACACACACACCGCTAACCGCTCATCTGTGATCACAATGCATAATGTATGCAGAGGAGGTCTGGTGGATAGCATGCGTAAACAGGATCCATGCAGCACGACCCACAGGCTTACCTTACTGAGAGCTGCCAGTTACCTGGGGGGGGGGGCGGGGGGGGCAGGGAGGGAGGGAGGGGGATAGGGGGGGGGAGAAAATGGCTTTTTGAAAACACTTTCCTCTAATCCCCTGTCTTTCAAGAACCTGTTTCTATTTTATTGCACCGCTAGAATTTCAAATAAAGTGTTTTTGAATATGCTAAGGGACTTTCCTCTCTTCTCTCTCTAACCCCTCTTTCTTTTTCCCTCCCCACAGCATCCAGCAGGCAGAAATGGGAGCTGCAATGGATGCGCTTGAGAAATGTAAGTCCTGTTTTTTTTGGTTCAGTTTCCTCCACTTGTTCCAGCACCATGTTGGGTCTGAAAAGCCCTCTGGCAGAGCAGGGTCTGCTGGGTGCTCTATCCAGAGCAGCAGGTCTGTTTGAAGCACCTGCTGTAGAGCACACACCTGTGTGTGTGTGTGTGTGTGTGTGTGTGTGTGTGTGTGTGTGTGTGTGTGTGTGTGTGTGTGTGTGTGTGTGTGTGTGTGTGTGTGTGTGTGTGTGTGTGTGTGTGTGTGTGTGTGTGTGTGTGTGTGTGTGTGTGTGTGTGTGTGTGTGTGTGTGTGTGTGTGAGCATTAGTGCAAGCTTGTATGTGTGAGCTTGTGTGTGTGTGTGTGTGCGAGCGTGTGTGTGTGTCTTCAGGTGTGTGTGGGATGTCCTCCATGTTCCAGAACCCTCAGTCTGGATGCCAGCTGTCTCTTCTCCAAGGTCAACAGGCTTGGAAGGCCTCAGATCAAACTTTTGTCTTAGTTGTATATTGGAGCTGAAAGGCAGCGTGGCTCCTGGTCCTGAGAGCTCTGGAGGGGGGACGCTGCCCCAGCAGAGGAGAGGGACCAGGGCCGTCTGGGACCCCTCACACTCCTCTACACCCACCAGGGGAAAACTGGGACCAGTTTCACTGGCGCATTAGCAGTGCCAAGCTTGGTGCTGTGGAAAATGCTAATTACAAGCCTCTCATGAAGGGATCCATGCCTAATCTCTCTTGGCGTTCAGACCCAGCCTCCTCGGAGGGCGCCATGCATATGCATGTGCACACATTTAACATTAGTTGTAGTACATTTACAGGAACATGTGTGTGTGTGTGTGTGTGAGAGAGAGAGACCTCCACTCTCTTCCCTGACCCACACATTAATCACTCAGTTCACACAGTTCTCCTCTGAATTAGCCGGCGCAAAGTAAAACTGCTTTTACTACAAGGGACCCAGCAGAGTTAGCAAGGACACAGGTGTCAGAGCTGGGATCTGCTCCTGAACCAGGCCTGTGTCTCCATGTGACTGATGCAGCTCCTTACCAAACCCTCACTTTAGCTTTCTGGAAACCACATTACTTGCCTCTTACTCTCCTTCATTCTCTCTCTTACTCCATCCTTTCTTCTCCCAGTGTAAGCATCTGTCACTGTGATGGATAGATGCTCATTGCTAGTAAATGAACATTTCTCCCCCTCATAAATTGCTGTTTCGTGTGACTAGATTAGCGATGCCTTTTAAAAGGTCAGTTCATTCCAAATCATCTTCCATCAGCAAGTCCCTGGCTCTGTTCTCTCCTTCTTCCTCCTCCTCCTCCTCCCTCTTCTCCTTTCGGCACTGCCCTTCTCTCAGCCCTCCCTCCCTTAGTAAGTAAATAAAAGATCCTGTCCAAAGAACTGTATGCCTCGCTAAAACCAAATGTTTTCCTGAAGTTGCCCACAGAGCTGCTGGAGGCAGCCGCTCCCCTCCCCCACCCCCCTCCCCCCCTCCCCTCGCCTGTGTCAGTCTGGGTTTTCAGGGTGAGTCTGGCTCATGTGCGGCCTGCTGCTGTTTGGTCAGTGTTCACCTCCTCCCCTCCTGTGTCACCTCCTCCCCTCCTGTGTCACCTCCTCCCCTCCTGTGTCACCTCCTCCCCTCCTGTGTCACCTCCTCCCCTCCTGTGTCACCTCCTCCTCTGAGTACGCTGTGTTCTTTAAGATGTGTGGACATGATACCTGACTGAACTCCTCACACACACAAGACCTTTCAGACTGCCTGGGATTCTCAAAACCGTCTCTCCACTCGCCCTAAAATAGCGGGACTCACCAGGGGAGGACATTGTGCAGATCAGCACGTTATGGTTGTGACAAACACACACACACACACACACACACACACACACACACTTCCTCACATCTTCCTCTCCTCTCCTGATGCACACATGCTGACAAACATGGCTGCTTTCACCAGATCCAAAATGGCTCCACTTTCAGGATTTGTTTCTATGATTAATTGAAGTCCCTCCTGGGCATCAGTGCAGCCTGCTGATAGGAACTATAGTGGAGTGGAGAAGGGCTGGAAGAGAGAGGCAGGTTAGGAGAGAGGGGAGAGGGGAGAGGCAGGTTAGGAGAGAGGGGACAGGCAGGTTAGGAGAGAGGGGAGAGGCAGGTTAGGGGAGAGGGGAGAGGCAGAGAGGGGAGAGGCAGGTTAGGAGAGAGGGGAGAGGAGAGAGGCAGGTTAGGAGAGAGGGGAGAGGGGAGAGGCAGGTTAGGAGAGAGGGGAGAGGGGAGAGGCAGGTTAGGGGAGAGGGGAGAGGCAGAGAGGGGAGAGGCAGGTTAGGAGAGAGGGGAGAGGAGAGAGGCAGGTTAGGAGAGAGGAGGCAGAGAAGGGAGACACACCTCCAGTATTGGGTGTCTGGTCACCTGTAGCAGATCTGCTGGTGGCTCCACTGACTTCAATTTCATCATTCAATGTCATCACACACACACACACACACACACACACACACACTACCCCACCTTTCCTTTCCCTCACCCCTCCTCCTCCACCCCCCCTCCATCACCTCTCCTCTCATTTCAACTGTCAGTCAAGGTTGAAATGTTCACCAAAGCCTCAATGAGAAGCCAGACATGTTGAACCAAGTACCATGGGAGAGGAGCCCCTCCCTGCCCCACCTGACCCCAACCCTAACCTAACCCACCCCTAACCCACCCCTAACCCACCCCCCAACCCCCTCTCTCTCTCTCCTCTCTCTCTCTCTCTCTCTCTCTCTCTCTCTCTCTTCCTCTCTTTCGCACCCATAATCTGTTTCCAGGTCTCCAACATCCCTTTTTTCTATTCTCTCTTTCTGTCTCTCAATCCCCCCCCCCCCCCCAGGCCATTTGTTTTCCAAACAATGAGCCGTCTCCTGAACAAGGCGAAGATTGCTTCTATCAGGCTTGCAGCTGGAAGGAAGCTGGATGCGTCTCCACTCTGCTAGGCTCTAAACCTTCCTCCTTAATCTCTGGATAAAAGCCTCAGAGTGGATAGAGGCAAAGTGAAGTACAGTGGGGGGGGATAGCCGCCCAATCTGAAGCTTTGTTTACCCTGGTGCAGCTCGGGGGAGGGAGGGGGTTGTGTGTGGGGGTGGCATCTCTCCTCAGCGTAGGTACACAGACATGAAGTGTTGGGTATTTGACTGGCCTGCTCTGTGTGTGTGTGTGTGTGTGTGTGTGTGTGTGTGTGTGTGTGTGTGTGTGTGTGTGTGTGTGTGTGGAAGGTTGACGCCTGGATTCCCATCCAGTGTGGGTGCTGAAGTGTGTTAGCCTCAGAGCTCTGGAACAGCAGGCGGGTCAAGGGCCGCGTCCGGCCTTGTGTGGTGCTGAAGCCTCGGCAGAGCGCCCTCACGTCTTCAACAGGCCCGATCCCTCAGAGAGCTCGCTGTTGCCAAGGAGCTCTCCTCACACAGGAATCTCAAGACTCTCACCCACCACTCACTAACGTCCTTGAAAGGAATTAGCGCATTGTTGATAAACAAAAAAAGCCTCTAGACAGGCCAAGCAAGCGACCCATGCTAATATAAGCAGTATGCTCAGGCTTTCTTTTATATAGATCTTTTTTTAATTATTTTTTTTTTTTTTATGCCAGAAAGTCCAAGATGGTGGTGGAGAATTCACAATATGTCTTTGCAATGCTCAACACACAGACCTCTCTCTGTTCTCACCCGCTGCCCAAATGAATGCTGGGAAGAAATGAAAAGGCCCACGCATTCCAGAACAGCCTTTATTCTTCCACATACTCTCGATGCTGCATGTTAAACAGTCCAAATAGAACCCGTCGTCCCAGAACCTCATTTTCAGCCTCACTAATATTCCTCCTGAAGTCCTTCCCTCCCAGGTACAAGGCTGCTGATTTCCATATATTTTAACGACAATACGTCGTTTTCTCTTCAAATCTGTTGGCTTATCAGGCACTGCTAAACTGTGGAGGATCAATTTAGCTGTCTTCTGTCAGTGGCTGTTTCCTTGCCTGAGGCAGGACATGCAGGTGGAGAGCTCTCTGGGTAATGGAGCCCCTGGTTACCCACTGGGACAGGAGACATTGTGTTCACAGAAACATCTCATGATGCTTCCAAACCCACAAGGATGCTGGTTCTCAGTCTTTAGACTTAAGGCAGTGGACCCCTAACCCTGGTCCTCAGGGCCCCACTGTCCTGCATGTTTTAGATCAGTGGTCCTCAACCCTGGTCCTCAGGGCCCCACTGTCCTGCATGTTTTAGATCAGTGGTCCCCAACCCTGGTCCTCAGGGCCCCCACTGTCCTGCATGTTTTAGATCAGTGGTCCTCAACCCTGGTCCTCAGGACCCACTGTCCTGCATGTTTTAGATCAGTGGTCCCCAGCCCTGGTCCTCAGGGCCCACTGTCCTGCATGTTTTAGATCAGTGGTCCTCAACCCTGGTCCTCAGGGCCCACTGTCCTGCATGTTTTAGATCAGTGGTCCCCAACCCTGGTCCTCAGGGCCCCCACTGTCCTGCATGTTTTAGATCAGTGGTCCTCAACCCTGGTCCTCAGGACCCACTGTCCTGCATGTTTTAGGTGTTTCCCTGCTCCCAACACACCTGATTCAAATGCATGGATCATTATCTAGCCCTGACAAATCCTGGTAATGAGCATGCATTAGAATCAAGTGTGGGAAGGGGGGGGGACATCTAAAACATGCAGGACAGTGGGGCCCTGAGGACCAGGGTTGGGGACCACTGATCTAAAACATGCAGGACAGTGGGCCCTGAGGACCAGGGTTGAGGACCACTGATCTAAAACATGCAGGACAGTGGGGCCCTGAGGACCAGAGTTGGGGACCACTGATCTAAAACATGCAGGACAGTGGGGCCCTGAGGACCAGGGTTGAGGACCACTGATCTAAAACATGCAGGACAGTGGGCCCTGAGGACCAGGGTTGAGGACCACTGATCTAAAACATGCAGGACAGTGGGGCCCTGAGGACCAGGGTTGAGGACCACTGATCTAAAACATGCAGGACAGTGGGCCCTGAGGACCAGGGTTGAGGACCACTGATCTAAAACATGCAGGACAGTGGGCCCTGAGGACCAGGGTTGAGGACCACTGATCTAAAACATGCAGGACAGTGGGCCCTGAGGACCAGGGTTGAGGACCACTGATCTAAAACATGCAGGACAGTGGGCCCTGAGGACCAGGGTTGAGGACCACTGATCTAAAACATGCAGGACAGTGGGCCCTGAGGACCAGGGTTGAGGACCACTGATCTAAAACATGCAGGACAGTGGGCCCTGAGGACCAGGGTTGAGGACCACTGATCTAAAACATGCAGGACAGTGGGCCCTGAGGACCAGGGTTGAGGACCAGGGTTGAGGACCAGGGTTGAGGACCAGAGACCAGTGACCAACATCAGATCAGATGGAAGATACGGGCTGTTAGCTTTCCTGTTTGTCCTGAGCTAAGATGAATAAAACAAGGCATCAAAGGCACATTTACAGTTTCATTAGCTAAGCGGCTAATCTATACAATCACATTAATTTAGTTACTTAAATAATATGACTTCAAGAAGCCAGCTCTATCAAGCAACATGCTGTCACATTGAGATGTACGAACATCTTCTCAGATTTCACTGGACCTTTTTATATGTATTTTACCATCTAATTTAGATATGTTCCCTTCTAATTATGTCATCAGATCTCATTAGTGTCACAGCCCACATCCAGTGGGGCTTGTCTAATAATCTTTTGTTTTTGCTGTTGTAATGAAAACAGTGACAGAGAGAGAGAATGGGGGTGCGACATTGACTGCGAATGGCTCCTATGTTTAGCCTGAGTGACAGCCTGCAAATGTAGCCAAATGTTATGAAAAAGTGAGCGTTTTTTCTTTTTCTGCCTTTGATCAGATACTGACCACTTCTCTTTATCTCTTCCACTTCATCTTTCTCTCTATTGCCTCTCCTCGCTCCGCTTCTCTCTCTCTCTCTCTCTCTCTCTCTCTCTCTCTCTATCTGCCTCTCTCTATCTTTGTCTCTATTTCTCACTCTCTCTCGCTCTCTTTGTCTCTCTCCATCTCTATCTCTGTCTCTCTCTTTGTCTCGCTCTCTTTGTCTCTCTCCATCTCTATCTCTGTCTCTCTCTTTGTCTCGCTCTCTTTGTCTCTCTCCATCTCTATCTCTGTCTCTCTCTCTCTCTGTCTCTCTTTGTCTCTCTCTCTCTGTCTCTCTCTTTGTCTCTCTCTCTCTGTCTCTCTCTTTGTCTCTCTCTGTCTCTCTCTCCACCAGATAACTTTCCTCAGATGGCACATCAGAAACGCTTCATCGAGCGGAAGTATCGTCAGGAGCTGAAGGAGATGAGGCGAGAGCGCGAGCGCCAGGAGAAAGACCCCGACTCAGATGTGGCTCCTGCTGAGTACAGGAAGTGACACGGATCCCACCATCTTGAAAGAAACAACAACTCTGTATGGCTGCAATTGTAGACACTGACATGATTGGTTGGAAGGTAGGTGGCTGTAGCTGGAACCTGTCCGCTGATAGGCTGAGAGGTTATTTGTGTCTTGGATAGTCATCTTCAGATCCGGGGTGTGGTCCAACCTGAGATGTGAAGATGACTGAGGAGAATGATGCAGCGATCTGCTTCAGGAAAGATGAAGCTGTCGTGTTTTTAACCTGCTCATTTCTATTGAAGAAATCTGCTTTTACGTGTAGGTCTTACTCTGTAAGAACATGATGACCCGTGAAGGATTACTTTTTGAACCTTCTCTAAAATGCTGCGTAGTGTTAGTGACATCAGAGCTAGGGACGTTTTAAATGTTTGTGTTAGTGTATTTCAAATGTACTGGTGTTGAGTCTAATAATAATGATAATAATAAAAGCAACTGAAACTTTCCCCAGTCATCTCCAGTTATTGGGTTCATTCTGATGCCGGTGCGCTCCACGGGCGCTCCTCCCATCTCACAAGCTTCATGTATCCCAGGATGGCAGCTGGGATGAGGAGAGGCCTTCAAATAATTCAATTACATGATATCTGGAAAATGCCATCTGCCTTACATCTGCCTCTTGTCCCAGAACAATAATAAAAAGAAAAAAAAATAAGAAAAAAACGTCGTCGTCGTCGTCCCCCCCCCACCCTCAATGCAAATTGCAGAATAGATCCTAATTATAGATTGTGGCTAATTAAAAATAAAAGTTGCAACCAAATCTTGATTGTCAAGCAACCGCTGTTTTGCCCTGAATAGAGATAGTGCGTCACACTCTAAGACCTGGGCCAAATGTTTTCACACACTGCAAACTGAACTTGAAATATACTAAATACTACTGGGTCACCTTGACAACTCTGTTGCACCTTGACAACTCTGTTGTATTGACATTGTATTTAACTGTAGTTTTAATGCTTAATGTTTAGTTGAAGGAACTCTCAACAATCCTCTAAACATATACTTGTAATTTTTTTCCCCACACACACAAACAGCCATAATACAATCTACACACATCGCACATACACACAATACAAAGTGAAGAGTCTTGATTTTAAAGATATTTAATCGTGTTGAGTCATATAAATATTCAGTACAAAATATCACATTGTACAAAGCAGATTGATGGACGGCCAACGGTTCTGGGCCTCTTAAACTACGTCACATGACCTCTCGTTATTGTTCTACATCGACGAAACTGAACTGTTGACTTCACATTGTCACCAACATATCACAAGAGATCGAACCACTGCGGCTAAACCGTCTCTACATTGACACCCACAGACCTAGCATAGCTTTAAAAAGAGGACATCAGTATAGCCGGATATGGCAGACTGCCTGGACCACAACCCCCCCATCCCAACCCCCCCATCCCAACCCCTCTATTAGGACAGGGAGCAACATAGCTGTTTAGTTCTGTCCTTAGCAAAGCGTGCTGGAACCACTGAGAGGCTGAACCAGAGCAGTTAGAAGAGAGAGATGGGTAATGACATTATGCTGACACTCTGTATTAACACACACTAAACTGGAGGAAGAGAACAAAAACCAAACACATTAAATGAAATCTACTGTCAGGCTGTCAGCAGCAGCAGACCTCCGGAGGCAGAATCCTCCAGCTGAACCACAGTTGGTGTGAAGTGCTTTTGGACTCCAGTAAATGCTTATCGAAGCACCATTTTGTCACAATCTGCAAAAGCCACTCACAGTGGGAACTCAACGGCCCATAAAAAAAAGATATTAAGGTTTAAACACCTGGCCACAGTTACTGAGGATACTTTATGCAAGTTGTTTAGTAAGCATTTTTTTTCTAATCCAGGATTGTCAGAGCTTTTTGTAGCCATTTTGATTCATGAAATGACTGTGTTGTGTGACCTATATTATTTGACAGAACACTGCAGAGGGGAAAAAATAATATCATAGTGCCAATTATGATTTCTTTTATGAGTGTTTCTAATGTCTGTTAAATGTCAGCATCCTCTAACTTGACCTTTATCCAGAGAGAGACTAGACAGTGCTAGTTTTAGTTTGTCTTGTCCTTGTTGACATGCGGCTGCCATAGTAACGGACAGTGCTATGAAAAGAGCCATGTCACAGGACAGAAGAAGTCTGAAAATATGTTTTTGGCTATTTTGGTTTTCCCCAAACAGCTTCAAACATCCTCTGTTTGGTCCAAATCCATGTTCTTTTGCTTGCTTTTGTTTAATTTGAATCGTGGCTGTTCTTTTATTCACATGAAGGAGCTTTTTATATCCTGACCTTCTCATGAGGCTCCTGTTCCATCGAAATGAAGTTATGGTTATGGTCAAGGCAGTTCCAGTCTCGTTTCTGTCGCCCCCAGAATCATTTCAGCGGTCCAAGCCTGAGCTCTTAACACAGTGTGCATGAAACATGTTCGCCAAGAAAAAAAGAAAAGAAGAATTTTGTACATACAGATAGAACACTTACAATGTTTATTCAGAGAGCGAGTGTTTGCTTTAGTGAACTGGTGAATTAAGCGATGTGTTTTTCCACCAGTGAGTCACATGACCTGTCTAATACTTCAGCTTGAGCTGTGAGGACAGTGAGACACCATCAGTGCTTTGAAAAACTGGCTTTCATGGACGACATGAATCCACGAAAAAACTGACTGTACAGCGTATTGTCTTGTATTACAGGACGTACACAAGCTAAGAGAGAACTCACAATATGCAGCATTTATTTTAGTCTCGGAAAACACAAAAAAATACCCATCTGCCTCCTGAGCCAGTTCACACACATCTCCCTCTTCCTGCAGCACAGGCAGCTTTTGAAAATGAAATTGGTATATAGATATTTATATTTGGGCCTTGCGGACACCCATATACACAGTACCCCCTTTTCAGTCTCAGAGACCCCCCACCCCACCCCCCCCACACCAGAGAACCGGCCCATAGCCCATGGACAACGGTAAAAAGAGCACTTTGACAAACACGTTGAAATCTGTGTCCTCTCTTGTATTTAAGCATTGCTTGGTGCGAGGCACACATAGCTCACTGTTTAATCTGCGTTGTGTTTGTTTTCCCATTTCCTCTTTTGCTTTTTCCCGCCGCTTTTCTCGTTAGGAATCCCTGTCGCTGTCCTCCCCCCCGTACATGTCAGCCAGTTTCTTGAAGCGCGGCCCCCATTCGCTCAGGTAGTTGTAGTCCTGGTCTCCCTCGGTGGTGACTGACTCCAGCGAGCTCAGCGATTCGGCCACCGAGCCGCTCCCCTCGTAGGCGTACGTGGCGAGGGAGTCGTAGGGCGGTGCTGTGGGGTCGGCGTCGTTGTCCTGGAGCCTCTGGTTGATGAAGTCCCGGACGTCGCCGTTGTCGCGCTGCGCGGGCGGAGGGAGGGCGGGCCGGCGGATGGCCGGGTAGAAAGCCTCGGGGACGATGTCTCGGCGCTGCTTGTTTTCCTCGATGGCCTCCGGGTTGCGCAGCGTGCCGATGTCGAAGGCCTGAGTGTCCTCCTCTCCACCACCTTCGTCGTTGTAGCTGACGACGTTGTCTCTCACGTCCTCTTTGGACATGATCAGAGGCTCCTTCTTCCTCTGCTTCCTCAGGGAGGCAAACAGCACCACAATCACTACAGAGAGAAAGATGGAGAGAGAAAGATGGAGAGGGAGAGAGAGAGAGAGAGAGAGAGAGAGAGAGAGAGGGTGAGAGGGGGGGGTGAGAGAGAGAGAGAGAGAGAGACATACAGAGATAGACAGAGAGAGACAAAGAGAGAGGGAGAGAGAGGGAAAGGAGAGAGAGAGGGGAACGAGAGAGAGAGAAAGAGAGAGACATACAGAGAGAGGGAGAGAGAGAGGGGGGCGAGAGAGAGAGAGTGAGTGGGTTCACCTCCAGATATAAGTGCACTTGGAACCGAACAACAATCGCTACAGAATTTGGCAAAAAATAGACATTCCATGGCTTCGTGTTCCGTTCATCCTTTTATCCTTTTGTTCTGGAAACGAGTGTGTGGGAGTGGCTAGTGTGTGGGCGGGGCTAGTGGGTGGGCGTGGCTCGTGTGTGGGCGTGGCTAGTGTGTGGGCGGGGCTAGTGTGTGGGGGTGGCTGATTGTTGAAGCAGCAGATTAAATCAGTTTCCTTCCACATCAGTGAGAGTGTCTTCAGAAACTCCAGCATCCAAATCCAGCCAAGTGCTGGAGGAGAACGTATTTGAATGAGTAAATGTAAAAGTTAAATGGAAATGTGTTAGTCCTACTGTGGTCATTTTAATGAATCAAGTCATTTCCTGTCATTCCAGTGATTCATCATGAACTGCTTCTTTAGCAGGGTTGGTCGGTGGGTAAAGTCCTTCCTGTATTGCGTCACTCACTCAGCAGGATGATGACACAGAGAAGGATGGCGACCAGGGCGCCCGTGCTAAGCCCCGCCCTCCCCGTCAGAGCCTCGGCGTTGCACAGCTTCATGTTGCCCTCGCGGTCGCAGGTGCACACTCGCACCGTCAGCGTGTTGGTGCTGCTCTGTGGGGGGGCGCCGCTGTCTGAGATCACCACAGGCACCAGGTAGGAGCTGCGCTGGAGGCTGCTGTAGCTATTCCTGCGTGTTAGGATGGAGGCCGAGTTATCTGCAGACACACACACACACACACACACACACAGAGTTACTACCTGACTGGTACACCAACACACACATGCATTTTTCTTCTTCTTCTTTTGTGCTGTGCAGCGTTGTGTTCATATTTGATGAAACCAAAACAAAAACGACCACAGCAGAACGCCCCTCCTAATGACGTTACTGTTTGAGTCGTACTGAAACAGTGGAGCTGTGTTGAACTGTTTATCCTGGCGGAGCTGTGAAGCGTTGCTGACAGAAGCTGGTGAGGCGTCTGTGGTAAGGTTGTTAGCGGTTTGCTCACGCTTCAGTCTGCCTCCGTCAAGCAGACGTGCGTCTCTCACCTTTGTTGTCACGGACTGAAAAGTTGGCCTTCCCAGAATGCTCCTGGGCCAGGCTGAAGGTGAAGCGGTGTCCCCCTGCAGGCTCGTCAGGATCAGTGGCGCTCACGGTCTGGATCACCTGGCACACAGCAGCAACAAGCAGCTTACACACATTTACTGGAAGCTTCTTCACAGAAGACGCTGAAGGAAGAACTGGGATTTAAAGGCCAACAGCTGCATTTTTGAACAATGGCGCTCTGTAGCCCTTGAAGAAGCCTGTAAACTGAAGTGAATATGAGACGTGGGGGTGTAAGGATGGTGTGGGTGAGTTTGTTTTCTGTTTACTTCTTGTTTGTTTCATCAAATGTTCTTAGTTTTGGTTCAGATTACCATCTGTTTAGTTTCAACCAAACATCAAGGTCAGAGAGAAACTGCCATTGTACCGTTAAAATCATCCTGTTGTCCTTGAACTGAATTCAAGCTTCGCTGAGAGCAGAAGGAGGAGCAGACTCCAGATGTTTAAGCCGCACTAACCTGGTTGGCTTTGGCATGTTCGCACACAAACGCATCGTAAAGACTCTCGAATGTCGGAGCGTTGTCGTTGATATCGAGCACCCTGACGTACACGGGCACATGAGTCACCTGGCGAGGGTTGTCTGGGGAACACAGATTAGTGACATGACGTTATCACAACATCAATAACAAGCAGACGCCTCCATGTCTTTTCCCTTCATTTCACTGAGTCGGTTGGCATTTGTTAACAAAATGGCCCCCAACTCCACCAAGAACCTTCCAAGAGTTTCTCACTCACTGAACTCACCTCACCCCCCTTGAAAGAGAGGCACTTATCTCTTCTACTAAGCTGAAGAAAGAGAACGTTTTCGGTACATTTGAAACCACACCAGCCGCTGTGCTGTAGCTGGGTTGAATTCAGGTGTTGTTCTAGAAAGTTCTACAGAAGATGTTGGCTGCTTACTAAACTCTGTGGCCACGACTGAGATGTTATGCCAGGCGCTCTCCTCTCGATCCAAACTCTTCAACGTGAACAAGGAGCCGTTTCCTGAGTGCACGTTAAACACCCGGTCCATGTCTGTCCGACGATCAATGGAGTACCTGGACACACACACACACACACACAGTGGTCAGTATGACTATCACATTGACACGCCAGTTGCACGCAGAAATACAGCGATGCATCACGTCGTATGTAGATCCCAGCAGACGTGACAGATCTGCGTTCCAGCTCTGTTAAGGTCTAGAGGGTTAAAAATAGACACCAGATCTCCAGCATGGTCTGACTGTGACCTGATGAGAGAACAGTGACAGCTGACCCTGCTCTCCTTCACACACACACACACACACACACACACAGTGCTGTCTCCCTGCACTCACACAGAAGCCGTGCATCAGGGTGATGAATGGGCTGACTGACGTTAGGGAGGGGGTGTGGAAAGGGGGGGAGGGGTGTGTGTGGACAAAAGGGTACCCCCTAAATGGGTGAACCAACCAAGGTGCTCTGTCTCTTACCATGACCATCATGTTTACCCCCATCCCCCCCTCCCCCCCACCACCACCCCCGTCCCCCCACCAGCCAATCACCAACACTGCTTGACTGGGGCTGCTGATTGCTTTTCTAATATTCTCTATAATTCAGTCGGCTAGCTCTGGCCCCTCCCCTGATTAACTGGAGAGGTGATAAATGGTGTGTGTGTGTGCGTGTGTTTGTGTGTGTGTACAGCAGTCTTCATCATCAGAGGATCTCTGACTGCAGTTCTCAGCAGGACGTCCTGGAGGAGGAGGAGGGGGGGGGGGGGGGAGACAGAGCCTGTCCACTCTAATGAAGATGTCTGTTTCAGAGCCTCTTTTCTCATTTGCTCTCACTCTCTCCCACACAGCTCATCTCCTCCTCTGCCTCCCTCCCCTCCTCTGCCTCCCTCCCTGGTCCTCTGCCTCCCTCCTGGTCCTCTGCCTCCCCTGCCTCCCTCCTTGGTCCTCTGCCTCCCTCCCTGGTCCTCTGCCTCCCTCCTGGTCCTCTGCCTCCCCTGCCTCCCTCCTTGGTCCTCTGCCTCCCTCCTGGTCCTCTGCCTCTCTACTGGTCCTCTGCCTCCCTCCCTGGTCCCCTGCCTCCCCTCCCCTGCCTCCCTCCCTGGTCCTCTGCCTCCCTCCTGGTCCTCTGCCTCTCTCCTGGTCCCCTGCCTCCCTCCCTGGTCCTCTGCCTCCCTCCTGGTCCTCTGCCTCTCTCCTGGTCCCCTGCCTCCCTCCTGGTCCTCTCCCAGCATCTTCTGCCCCCCCCCCTCTTGCTCTAAATGTCACAGTAAAGATTCCCCTCAATGATGGGTGATAAAAGAGAATGATATCGAATTTGACACCCATAATAAAAAAAATACAGGAAGTTCAACCTTGAGAATTCTCACGGGGCGAAGATCAAAAAAACTGAAAAAGGTCCTCAAAAGAGTATAAACCTGCCAGTGCCTTGATTCACTTCTAGAAACATAAAACATTCCTGATTTAAAACTGTGGCATGGCGTTGAACACGAACACAGAAACACACACTTCCTGTGTACTGACTGACTGTCTTTGTGTTCCGGCAGCTTCCTGCTCACCTGACAGGGCTGCGGCTGCTGTCTGGGTCTGCAGCGCTCACAGAGCCGATGGTGATCCCAGCAGGGGCCTCCTCCTTCACCTCCATCATGTAGCTGGGCCGCTCGAAGACGGGCGGCTCGTCCACGTCCTCCACCTGCAGCTTGACGGCTGCCTCGTCTCTGAAGGGACCCATGCTGTGGAAACGAGGGTTCAGGTACACGTTCTCCACCTCCACCCTCATGGTGTACGTCCTCTTCTTCTCAAAGTCCAGAGGCTGAAGGCAGAAGGTAGAAGGTCAACCCTCTCTCACACACACACACACACACTCTCCCTCTCACACACACACGCACACACACACACTCACCCTCTCACACACACACACACACACACACTCTCCCTCTCACACACACACACTCTCCCTCTCACACACACACACACACACACACACACGCACTCTCCCTCTCACACACACACACACACACACACGCACTCTCCCTCTCACACACACACACTCTCCCTCTCACACACACACACGGTGCCACCACACACGCGCAGCAGTAATTCCTGTCGCATGGTGACCTCTCCTCAGTACAAACATGGTGTTCGGTGAGTCCTTTGTCGACCTTGTGACGCCACTTTAAGAACTCATAAACGGTGTCACACAACTCTCTTTGTCTTTTCTAAAAGGGTTAGAGGTTAAGGGTCAAGCTGAGGGCAGCACAGTAGGGATCATGTCCTCACTTCCTCCCCCCCCCCCCCCCCCCCCCCCCCCGCCTCACTAACAGACAGTCAGTAGGACAGAACTGCATGAGCTGTAGGGAGACAACTGCAGACCTTGACTGAGGTGTGTGTGTGTCTAACTAAGTGTGGTTCTGTGGGGGTGTGTGTGGGCGGGTGTGTGTGGGGGTGGGGGTGTGTGTGTGGACCAGATTGTTGTGCTCTCAGAGAACGTCTGACAGCATGAAACTTCATACCCATCAAATAAATCAATGGTGCCATCAAAAAGAACTGGATACAACTCATTGATTTAGCTGTGACACACGTTAGGGCAGACGTTAGACATTAGCAACACACACAAGTGTTACTGAATGTTGCTGTGTGACAGTACACCAGGGAATGGTGTGCCCTTTCATTAGACAAGCACTTTTAATTAGAGACCCCCAGATGTATACCAGTCTCTGTGTACACACACACACACACACACACTCACACACACTCAAATCACAGAGCACACTCAGAAAAGAACTGTTATAGCTGCAAAGGCAATTATATCTTCCTCCTTTCACTGATGGGAGCTGGAAGTGATCGATCGTGAGCCGGAGAGAGGGCGCTTGATGAAGCAACTGTCAGATTCTGGTTGAATACATCACAACATACATCAGAGCCACACTTCCCGTCAAATCTATACTGGCATCAATACGAGACGTACATGTGCTCTCTGGACCTGTGCTGTCCAATAAGAGGAGTAGTTTAAGGGGAATATAATAAGGTTCATGTTATTGTATGAATCCTGGCTCTATGTTACCGAATCAGAGGATAAGAGGATTTGTTGATGTGTTTTAAATCCTTTTGATATAAATCAAAGGCTAAAATACTTTTTTAATCTCCTAAAGGCTTAAGAGGCGTTTGGGGAGGTTTGGTTACACATTAGACATAAAGCTTGATACCTTGTGATCAAATGCTTTTGTCTTATGAAAAGGATGTTATTGATGATCCCTGCATATCGAGGGGAGAGAAAGGGGGAGGGAGGAGGAGGTGAAAGAGGGGGGGATGGAGGGAGAGGAGAAGGGAGGGAGGAGGAGGTGGAGGAAGTGAGGGAGGGAGGGGGGGAGTGGATCTCTGACCTTCAGGAGGGTGATGACACCTTCCTGCGTGCTGCTGTTGGTGTGGATGTCGAACATGCCCGGTCCGTCGCTACTGCTGATGCGATACTCCATGGCGGCGTTTTCCCCGATGTCAGCGTCCACGGCCTGGACCACGCCCACGACAGAGCCCAGCTCCAGGGTCTCCAGGGGCTTGAACTCATACACACCTGAGGACCCCCAGACACACAATCACACACCAACAAAAAACACACAACATCAACACTACATCCCAAATCCCAATGTGTGAATCTGTTTTGGATACGTTATTTACATCGTGCATGACTCCAACAACTTAAAACCGATAGAACACAAGGCAGCATAAATTGTTCGCAATTTATTGCCGGTTTTTCTTCAATTTCTGCCAGGGTGGAGAGGGGATGTAAATGATTCCCTTGTTTGGGCCAGATAAATTGATGTCTGCCTGTCATTCTGGGCAGCCTACTGTATCTGCCTTGCTAGAGGAAATGCCAGGACTGAGGGGCTAGTGGAGGTGATAGACGCACGGTCTGCCCAGACAAACAGCACTGACACCCCAATAAAACATGCTGACAGTGTTTTGGCAATGCTTGACTCGACATGTCTCAGTGATGCTAACGCACACACACACACACACACTCAGACATACACACACACACATTTATAACTGTGTCCCAGCCATGCACACACACACACACACACACACACGAGGCACGTGTCATCCAGTAAGCAGGATTGTGGGCTAACAGGTATTTAGCATCAGGTGCAGAGGAGGAGCCATCAGTCTGACTCACAACAATGATATCACTGGCTGACACTGCCTCTTCTGGGGGTCCCATTACAATATCCTGTCTGCTCTCTGTCTCTCTGTCACCCGCCCCCCAACACACACACACACACACACACACACACACACACACACACACACACACAAGCACCCATTCTCTCCTTCAAATCCATCTTCCTTTTCTCTGTCTACCCCCCTCTCCTCTCCTTCACCCTCTCTCTGTCTCCCCCCCCCCTGTCCTCCCCCCCCCTGTCGGTCTGTAGAGGTGAGATGACAGTACTTGTCTCCCTGCTAGAGAGGGTGATGAATGGAGGAAGGGTTTCCACGCTCGTGTGCATTGTGCCATGCAGAGAAGAAAAACTAAAACACCCTGTTAGGCTCATGCCGTCAATTTAACCCCGACTGAAAAACATACAGACACACACACTAACAACACGAGCATGGATGTACATGGACACACATGTTGACTCAAACACACACACTCACACACAATGTGCATGCGCACACACTTTGACTCTCACACACACACAGACACACATACACACACACTGATGTTATTTTGCAGGAAACAAAATGACAGCAGTAATCTGTCAGTCTGTTTCAGCTGTCTTTGCTGAAGCAGGGAAGAGAGTTTGGGAGGGAAATGGTTTGCAGGATCCAGGAAGAAGACAGACAGAGAATGAGAACATGAAAGTTGATTGAAAACGAGGATGAGGGTGACTGAGACAAAGACGCAGAGAGAGAGAGACAGAGAGAGAGACAGAGAGAGACAGAGAGAGAGAGAGAGACAGAGAGAGAGAGAGAGACAGAGAGAGACAGAGAAAGAGAGACAGAGACAGAAAATAATACAAAGAGCAGTAACAGAACCACACAGAGATTAGCTGTAAGAATCTTGAGAGCATGCAAGCCAGCGGGGGATAAAGAGAGAGGGAAAAGAAAAGTGAGGCAGAGAAAGCCCAGAGATAGAGAGACATAGAGAGAGACATAGAGAGAGACAGAGAGAGAGACATAGAGAGAGACAGAGAGAAAGACATAGAGAGAGACATAGAGAGAGACAGAGAGAGAGACATAGAGACAGAGAGAAAGACATAGAGAGAGACATAGAGACAGACAGAGAGAGAGGACAGACGACTGCTGATTTCTCAGGGATTCCAGTGTGATCTGATGCACTTTGCAGGACCGTCCCTGTCATATGGCTGCACATTTCATTATGTGTTGGCTTCAGGAGGGAGTCTGAAATTGACACCAGATGGAGGCCGACTGTATGGCAACAACTGAGACTAGGTTTAGGTCTGGAGAGAGAGAGAGAGTGTGTGTGTGAGAGAGTGGGAAAGAGAGAGAGACAGAGAAATAGAGTGAAATGTGTTCATAGAAATGTCCTTGTGGGTGTGCATGTGAGCAAGAAATAGAGCAAAAATGTGTTTACAGTGGTGTGTGTGTATGTGTGTGTTTTAGTGTGTGTGTCCTGTACTTGGTGTGTGGCTGTGACAGAGGGCCACACTCACTCTTGGAGAAGCGAGGAGGGTTGTCGTTGACATCTGACAGGGTGATGCTGACTGTGGTGGTCCCTGAGAGCCCACCCATCTGTCCAGCCATGTCCTTGGCCTGGATCACAACCTGGTAGTTCTCCTTCATCTCTCTGTCCATGTTTGAGAGGGCAGTCCTGATCACACCTGAGGACACACAATCACAGGTGTCTGGGAGTGTGGCACCAGAGCCGTAGACATGGAAGAAGAAAAGAGACTGGTTGACATGGTAACGTGTTCCATTAAACCCGAAGCTTCTAAGCATCATCAGATACCCAGGAGTGTTACAGTCTAAACACAAGCACTTCACTTTCAGTTAGCTGAGGAGGGAGGGAGGGAGGGAGGGAGAGAGGGAGAGAGGGAGAGAGGGAGGGAGGGAGAGAGGGAGGGAGGGAGAGGAGGCACTTTGAAGAGGTACTCTAGCTCTCTCCCAGCGTTTCCAAATCCCCAACTTTCAGCGTGACACCCTTGATCTGACAGAAGCCGTAATTGACTGTGTATTAGGTGACAGATGCAGCGCTTCTTCCGTCAGCTCCTGCCATGGCTTTTGTCTCTGCTTGTGCGACTCCGCCACGATGCTGCGAATAGACTTCCACTACTTTATCCTGCTGTCTCTGGCAGGGAAATCAGGAACATGAAAAAGTGTAGAGGCAGTGGAAGGATATAGAGAGAGAAAAGCAAACCAGAGAGACAACATATTGACAGTAGTTCAGAGTTCGCCTCTCTGTTCTTCCACGGAGGACATACATCATCGAATACCAAACAGTGGAGGTGCAGTAAAGGACGCCCCACATCCAGACACACCCAGATGAGAGTATACAAGACAGAAGACACTTAATCATTCTTTGTTTTCATCTCTTCCAAAGTGACATGAGTCTAGAGGAAGGCAGCATGTTCTTTCCTAAACAAAGCTAAATCCCTCAATGAAGGACAGGCGCACTCTTTCCTACAGGGAGGAGGAGGAGGGGGAGGAGGAGGAGAGAAGTACAGATGGAAATGTGTGCAGTGAGCCTGCTGTCTCTCCCTCTTTACTCTCTCTCTCTCTCTCTCTCTTTCTCCTCTTCTTTTCTTCAGTCTTCAAATGGCGCACGCTCGTGTGAGCGCCCACATCATGTCCATACAGGATCCACAGGGACAAATCCGGTATGATTTCCTGTCCAGGCACGTCTCTCTTTTTAAGGCTGGGGTGACGCTAGCTTACATGCCACATCTAGGATAAACCATGTTACAGCTAAGCTGAGCTCTAATCTGCACATGGCCCTTCTCTTCTTCTTTTGGCAGCTTTGCTATATCCCGTTTTGTTTAAATAAAAGACAGTGTTGGGACGGAGCCCAGAGGACACATTCCAACATGGTTAAAACTGGAACTAGTGTGTGTGTGTCTGTGTCTCTCTCTCTGTGTGTGTGTGTGTGTGTGTCTCTGTGTGTGTGTGTGTGTGTGTGTGTGTGTGTGTGTGTGTGTGTGTGTGCGTGTGTGTGTGTGTGTCTGTGTGTGTGTGTGTGTGTGTGTGTGTATGTGTGTGTGTGTCTCTGTGTGTGTGTGTGTGGTCTCACCTGTGTCAGGGTCCACAGAGAAGTATGGCTGCCCCTTGAGGATGCTGTACACCACCCTGGCACTGTTCCCATACGTGGCATCATCAGCATCTGTGGCCGTCACCTGCATCACCACAGTACCTGAGGACAGCACACAGAAGCTCAGGTGATCAGGGGGGCTGTCTCAGGTCACCAGCTCCCAGCAGTGATGGGACTGACCAGTAAAAGCACTTTCCATCCACGGTGTCAGAATGGGATGTGAATGCGTGAATCGTTCTTGATAGTGACCTTATCTTAAGCAGACGCTTTTTACAGGGATGCTATGCATGATGGATCACCGGACAAATCAATATCAAGTCCTGAAGACGGGTGTCTATTTCTATCTATTTCTATCCAGATCCCAGGCAGCAGAGCCACCCCGGCTTCGATAACCAAGCTCCTGAGAAAGCCATTAGTGTATCTGCTGATCTCCTCAGTCCAACTGGGCTAATATCTCATGCAAGACAACGTCCGTGATCCATTTTCTTTATCAGAGGGACTGAAAGCTCAGTTTCAACAGAACAAAGAGGAAGTGTTAGCTAAGCGCTGCCTCCCAATATCGCCTCGTGGGATGCAGACCTGCCTCATTAAATGCATAAGAAAATTAATTGAGTAGAAATATTTAATGACAAATGGGTATAAATATAGCAATTGTGCAATCCAACAGAATAATAACTTGTTGAAACCTCACTAATTTGAAGTCAATGTCGATCTCTTCAAGGAGAAAAAAAAAGTTTCTTATTACACAAGTTCCTCAGACTTACATCTTTGATTTGATGAGAAAAAATTCAAAATAAAATTGGAATCAAAAACTGACCCTATTCTGCCACGAACTAATCAGAGGTTTTGAAACATTCTTTGTTTAGCTGGGATTTGTCATAGTGAAACCATAAACTGTGGATTGTGTAGGCAGCCACACTGCAGACAATGTATAAGCTTAAATGAATGGAGTTTTGTGGAAGAGTATTCCAAAGAAGTTGTCCTTGTAACTTGTGGAGGGATGAACTGTGTCCCATCAGAACAGCCTTGAAGCCCCTCCATCTGAACCAGCTGGAAGCTGCAAAGAGGCTGTTCTGATTGGACAGATATCAGGGCAAACAGAAAACACAGCTCCACACCAATCATCTTGTTGTTGAGAGCACTAGAGAAGAAATGTGCATCACATGCGTGGAGCTGAACTCACAGCAAGTCTGGTGTTTCTGTGAGTAGGTGGACAGACAGTTATGCAGATACAGCCACTAAACCTTCACAAGCTTTGTTGGTAAATCAGTTGCAATGCCTCAAATTGACCCAGGGCCCATTTCTACCTAGCGCTGTATCTCAATTGTGCTTCTGTCTCTCAAACTGTTCCTGCAGTAATTAGATGAGCAGTGGAGCTGAGCCACAGAAAGAGGGGGAAAACCTGTTAGCAGAACACATTATTCAAAGTTGGCAGCCATTTGCAGTGTGTTCAGATCTGGAGACATCGAACTGATTCCATCCTAACAGTCTGCATGATAATGTGATAGCAGAGTCAGTGAGAATGGATCTCCTTTACAAGAACTATAGCATAAACCTTGAACAATCCCATATTCACCAAACACACACACACGTACACACACATGTACACACAGATGCACACACACGCATACACACAGATGTACACACACACAGACATGTACACACACACGCACGTACACAAACAGACATGTATACACACACACGTGTACACACACAGACATGTATACACACACACGTGTACACACACAGACATGTAAACACACAGACATGCACACACACACGCACACGGACATATCGTTGGTCAACAATGAAGCGCCTTTGAAAAACAACCCACCAATGAAAAAACAGATTAGCGAGCAGCTCCTGTGGAATTACTGTCCTCTTCATCCAGAGTGGACAGATAATTACCTATTGGTAAGTGATGTGTCCATGCTCTCATCTCACTGTGTGTTTACCGGATAACAAACAGAAAACACAGACCTTTTATCCATGGATTAGAACAGAGACAGAGGCTTCTCCCTCAGCCAGCATCCAGCAAGTCTTTCCCTGAAACCAGCCACAAAGGGAGAGCTCCATCCATCCCTGTCTGCCCTGCCTCCCTGTCTGCCCTGCCTCCCTGTCTGCCCTGCCTACCTGCCTCCCTGTCTGCCCTGCCCTGCCTCCCTGTCTGCCCTGCCTCCCTGTCTGCCCTGCCTCCCTGTCTGCCCTGCCTCCCTGCCTCCCTGTCTGCCCTGCCTCCCTGCCTCCCTGTCTGCCCTGCCTCCCTGTCTGCCCTGCCCTGCCTCCCTGTCTGCCCTGCCCTGCCTCCCTGTCTGCCCTGCCCTGCCTCCCTGTCTGCCCTGCCTCCCTGCCTGCCTTGCCTCCCTGCCTCCCTGTCTGCCCTGCCTCCCTGTCTGCCCTGCCTCCCTGCCTGCCTTGCCTCCCTGTCTGCCCTGCCTCCCTGTCTGCCCTGCCTCCCTGTCTGCCCTGCCTCCCTGCCTCCCTGTCTGCCCTGCCTCCCTGTCTGCCCTGCCCTGCCTCCCTGTCTGCCCTGCCTCCCTGCCTGCCTTGCCTCCCTGCCTCCCTGTCTGCCCTGCCCTGCCTCCCTGTCTGCTTTGCCTCCCTGTCTGCCCTGCCTCCCTGCCTCCCTGTCTGCCCTGCCCTGCCTCCCTGTCTGCTTTGCCTCCCTGTCTGCCCTGCCTCCCTGCCTCCCTGCCTCCCTGAGTCACTGCAAATGAGACCAGGGACCTGGCTTCATCTAGGGGCCGCTCACCTTCACCGACTCGACCAGAGAACACACCTCCTATCAGGTAACCATGTTTCAGTCCCCAAATCTATATTTCTCTGTTTCACTGGAGGAGTGTTGATTAACATTCTGTATGTAAACCCAGAAGGAGGCGTCTGTAGATGATCCTGTCTCATTAGCCAGCAGTAGACATCAAGCTGTCCTCTCACTAACGCCCAGAGCCCTAATGACTAGTGATGTTTCAGCAGCACACACATTCTGAGAGATGTTTTCAACCAGGAACGCTGCTTCTTCATGTGGCCCCACCACCGCTACCGCCACCACCCAACCCCTCCACCAGGGGGCCTCGCTCTGGTACCTGAGGTAAGTGGACATCCTTTTGTAGCAACAGAGACATCATGCATGTCAAGAGTACAGAGGAAACCCTGCCTCATGTCAACACAGCCGTGTTTGTGACGCAGTCTCTACGCTGCGGAAGGATCAAGGTTTCTGTCAACAACAACAAACAAACATTATGCCTCAAGGTGTACCTTGACCAACTTCAAACCCACAGCCGTCCCTCTCGTAAACCCGTAAAGACCCCACAGGGTCTATGGCAGGGGTCTCCAACCCTGGTCCTTGAGGGCCGCTGTCCTGAAGGTTTTAGATGTTTCCCTGCTCCAGCACATCTCCACAGAGCTTGATAACAACGCTTCATTAGAATCAGGTGTGTCGGAGCAGGGAAACATCTAAAACCTTCAGGACAGCGGCCCTCCAGGACCAGGATTGGAGACCCCTGGTCTACGGTGTTCTCAAACAGTGGCCACTGAGATCTGATTTCATTAGATCCAGACACCGTTAACCGCAGAGGACTTGAAAGGTTCAGTATTGTGATTGTGGAACAAGACACATCCGAATGACGGAGCCCATCTGGAGCACGCATAATGTAATCAGCTTGGGTCATTGGTCACCGTGCCCTGGCCATCGGGTAAACCCACCACCCCGTGATGTCATCACCACACACCCGAGGGGGAGAGACAAGACGAGCTGATGGAGAGACAGACAGTATGGTGGCCGTACATCCAGACAGGAAGCCTGTGGCATTTCACTGAGACAATGGTGAAATGACCCATGGAACAGCGAGGTCTGGAAATTAGACGTCACAATACAGAAAAACAAATATCTGACATCTGGGAGTTGAGGGTTCACTGCAGACTTGGGAAGGGTTGATGACATTTCAAGAGTTTTTTTTTCCATCTTCTTTTTCTCCGTTAATGTCAAATCAAATTACGTTTTATTGCTTTTAACATCTGCATAAGCACCGATGCGACCACAAACATATACAGCCATACACATACAGTACATACAGCACATGAACACACACATACACACTCACTCACACCACAGGAAAGTATATTTGCAGAGATTTGAAATATTCAGCACCTGCCCTGTTTTTCTGTAGGTCTTTGATCAGGCTGAGATTCTATGCTGCTCTGCCTTTCATCTCTGAACTTCAAACCAGCACGTATGTAAAAACCCAGCAAGGAAATCAGTTCTGGTGCCAAAGACTCAGGTCATCATACTGCCACACTGATGCTTCCTCTCTGTCACCAACAACAAAACGAAGATAAGTTACTTTCAAATTCCAAATGAATCATGACAAATATCAGCATTAATGGCCTGCCAAGCTGAATATAAATGATAAGAAGATATTACTCAAAGCCTTGATGGTCTATCGCAGGTAAAAGTGTCTTTATGGTTGTGATTTTGATTTTCTAGTGGAGTCGTTATTGCTGCATTTTCCCTGTTTGTCAACTTTTCCAAATAACTTCTTGGCCTCCTGCAGGCGTGTTAGCTGAGGCTGAAAACCAGAGGAATACAAGCCAGCAGCAGTCTGGAAACTAGGCCTGGCAAAGAGAAATGATGAAATCTCAAGTCGTGAAATTCAATTTGAAATCATTTCTACCTCCTCTCTCTCGGACATGCTGGCTCAGTCTTTAACTCTAGACTCATCTTCAAACTCAGGAAACATTTTCTGAAATTTCAAAAAACGGAATACAACCTTTGCATAGTCTAACCTAGTAATCTGAATTATTCCATATATTCCTAAACCACATCATGTGATTTTAGTCTACCTTCGTTATTCATGAGGCTCTGCTGTTTTGGGGAAAACTATTGGAAACTTTGGTCAACTTTAAAAGTCTTTTCAAACCAGGAGGCTGATCTGGAGGTTTTATCCCAGCTTGGACCAGATCCTGGATCAGATCCTGGACCAGATTCTGGACCAGAGCTGCTCCAGAGAGCAGCTCTCTGCATCAGATGCTTGTCGACAGCGACATGAATGAAGGACATATTCCACCTGAAGTTCTACCAAAAGAGGAGCCATGATGTGCATGCAGACAGGAGACAGGAGGCTCTGAACTGCTGCATGAAGCCACTGATCCACCTTCACTCACACCGCTGCTTTAAATCAGTTAGAATATAACCCTGAACTCGGAGTCGATAAACGCGTAACCTCTGCATTTATATAACATGTATCACAATGGCCAACAAAAAAAGAAGCAGTTGAACTAACTTCCCGTGATCTTATTCTAAGTTCAGAACAACTCGCCGCTCATTTCACGTCAAAGGTTTTTAAAGAATCAGACAGATCCCGAAGAACCACCCCTGATCTGGACACACTGCAGACAGCAGCGTGCCCGGTGTGGAAGTCACCGTATCCACTCCATCAGTCACACCAGGAGACACGATATCTCCCACCAGAGAACAGAGAGGAGAGAGGAGCGGGTTCTCCAAACACTCACCTGCCCGCGCGCTGCCGTTCTGCAGGGGAACCCGGACCGCAAGGGCGCGCGACGGAGAGTCTGTATCCTGCAGAATTGGAGAACAGCCTCTGTTCCTGTTCCTCTACTGCGATTCACTGCTGCATCCCTGCTCATGTGAGGGAGGCTGAGGCAGAGGCTGAGGCTGAGGCTGAGGCAGGGGGACTCTAACATCCTATTGGCTGCTAGTCACAGTCCCCTAAACAGTAGAGGAAAAAAAAACTGGCGACGGAAAATAATGAGCTGCTTTCTGCAGGAAGAACAGAGCAGATCTACCCCGCTAGAATGAGTTATCTCTTCTATTAAAGTGCCTCTTTAGAACAATCCAACAGTAGGTTCCTCATATGTGATTTAAGTTTTGCAGTTGCAGCATTTGCTTTATGTCAAAAGGCGACTTTTAATCATACCTCCCCATTTGGATATTAAATGAGAATTGCAAGGGCAAGCAGAAAATATTTATTTTTATTTTACTTAGAATCATTTGCATCCTTCACAGTGGCTGCATATATCACTGTATTCAATCTTTCTTTAGATCCCACATTGCAGTGACCACCTAGGGGTGTTTGAGTTCTGACCGCTGGGGTCTGTTGGCTGCTTGTGTTTAATCTCTGGACCCCCTCCAGGCTTCCACTTTGGTGCTGTCCTCCCAACCAAACATCAAACTGCAGCCCAGTGTGGAAGGTCCTGCTGCCAGGGGGATTGCTGTGTCTGGCATCATGTTCTATCAGGAGATCAGGCTAAGATGATGGACTGCAGCTCTTCACTGCATCAGTGGGACTGAATGGGTCTGGGTAGGGGGGGGGGGGGGGGGGGGGTGATGTTGCTAAATTTCCTCGGGATTTGATGCCAGACTGTCTGCCTGCCTGCCTGTCTGTCTGCCCGACTGTCTGGCTTTCTGCCTGACTTTCTGTCTGCCTGTCTGCCTGTCTGCCTGTCTGTCTGTGTGCCTGTCTGTCTGTCTGTCTGCCTGTCTGTCTGTCTGTCTGTGTGCCTGTCTTTCTGTGTGCCTGTCTGTCTGTTTGTCTGTCTGCCTGCCTACCTTTCTATCTGCCTGTCTGCCTGCCTATCTGTCTGTCTGTCTGCCTGTCTTTCCTTCTTTCTGTGCTTCTTCTACCGCCCCCCCCTTCTTTTCTCTCTCTAGGATTTTCTCTCCTTCACTCTCAGTGGTTTTACACACACACACACACACACACACACACACACACAAGGGGAGCCAGAGATGTTGTAAAACATCCGAGTTGTGAAATGGACCCTCCAAGACGTCACCATGTAGCCATGTAGCCATGTAGCCTGTCTCCAGAGGGGAGCTGCTGATGGTGTTAGTTGAACTGAGGTGTGGAGGACAGCTCAACATCCCCCATTAGGACTGACAGTGGCTAGCTGACAGACAGACGAGTCACTTCAGGACTTCCACAGCACCAGACCACCTGACTTAGTTCATGTTCCCTACGCATGTCAAGGATGACAGGATGAACAGGAATGGCCTCCTTTTACTAAACTTTCCATCGTGTGTTATCAATGTTAGTAGCAATACATTTGAATAATAATAATAATGTAATCATAAACAATATCATCTGTTTCTATACTCTTCTTGTTATTCATGCTCAGTATCACAGTATTTTACACCTGTTGTCATGAATCAGGCTGTTTTGAGGGAGTTGAAAACAAGCGAGAATCAATGGGTATCATTTTATCCACATGGAACCTCTGAAAGAAATCCATAAAGGATCAATAAACTACAAGCAAGTGAACAAGAAAACACGAAGAGATTGTGATGCCGGCCTAACTCATATCTGGGGCTATCATAGGCTATAGAAGATCAGATCTGCTTTTGTTTCCGAGGACTAAAGATACGTTTTTATCAACACAGTTCTACATTCCTCAGGGGAAATAAAACACAGTAAATGTTTGGCTCTTGCTGCAAGGGAGAACTCCTTTAGTATAAATATTACCTCTGTAGCAATAGTGTATCTTCTGCATGAGTGAAACTATGCTGAAACCTTATCAACCATAGGAAAGGTTCCACAGTTAAATTGGAGCCTCTCTAATTTGGTGTGTTTTTCCTGATTGTTCCGATTCTGGTCTATTATATGAATCATTAGGGGTTGTTCAAAAGTGTGATTATCTATCAAATGAACAGCCCAAAATTGTCTTTATCCCTGCTGAAGATTTGTAAAAACACTTAATATTTGACATATGACCTGTATAGAGATATTTGTGTGGCCAAACAGTCATGATATTTTCCACATGACTGCTTACTAGGCTCTGGAAACCTGTTTTTAGCCTCTAGATAAAAATGGTCATTGCTGAGTCGAGTGTTTCTGACACGGTGAAAAACCAACCAAGATTGAAATTCAATTCATTTGGCAATAATGTATGGGCATTGAGATTGCTCACAAGGTTAACATAAATCGCAGACGTTTAGCTATAGGCTACTATGTGTATGTATACAGTATATATTTATGTATTTACAGTATATCTGTCTGTGTGTATGTATTCACACAAACCAAAACCCCTGTCTGTGCCCAACATCTAGACTTTCATTGAATGTGATGTCTCACATCATTTGTCAACACCACCCAGTGGTAAGACAAGGTCTAAGATCAAATCTGTGCCAGTCAGTCGAAGAATTAAAGGAAGATCAAATTCTCAGGAAGTATTTTTACACTCCGGGGAAATTTTAGTATTCCTACTTATTCTGGATTTGAATTATGAAGGTGTTTCCAGAAGGCCTTGGTCCATACTGCTGTTGATTGGTTTGGTGGATCTTTATATTGATGAGATGATGCGTATATGCTGCCTCTAATAACTCCTCTCTGTCATCTCTATGACAGCATCATCTGAACCCTTCAACTCTTCAACACTGAGGGGAACTTCAAAATGTTGAACAACTAAATGTAAGATCACTGAATCTCTCCAGCTGATTAGAGACTAAACTGTACTTAGTTTCCTTGTATTCATACGTTTGTAATGACAGTAAAGTTGAACCTAATTTAATCTAAATCAATATTCTCCATTGGAGTCTTTAAGATGTTCTGTCAGACCATAGATTCATGTCAGTGAGGCTGGTTGTTGAAGTTTGACAGCTGTTCCAGTTCAGATCCTCTGTGTGTTAGTTTAGTCCTGGGTTTAGGAGTGAGTAAATAACCAAATCTACACAACCGTCTCAGTTGATTAAACATCAGTTAATCAATAGGGAGTAGAATGAGCCTAGTTGCTCACTTGTTTACAGAAATGTCCCCAATTGGTCATCTCTATATAATGAGTAAAGAAACAGGTTTTAGTGAGGATTACTGAGCCAATCTGACCCTCTTGAAAACTCTCATACTGTGTGTGTGTGTGTGTGTGTGTGTGTGTGTGTGTGTGTGTGTGTGTGTGTGTGTGTGTGTGTGTGTGTGTGTGTGTGTGTGTGTGTGTGTGAACTAGCCTTAATGGGCCAGATATGTTAGAAGATTCTAAGCTTCTTTTAAAGGCCAATTAGGCAGGAGCGATGCAGGCTAACGGCTAGAGAAGTAGCAGTATTTCCATGTTAGGGTGGCCTCTGACGTCCAGGCAGGATCATTTGAAACCTGACAAGGTCTCTGCTCGTCCTTGTGTTAAGGCACACTGAACACACTGTCCTTGTCTTTCACAAGTAATTCACAGTAATTAAGATGACCTCTTCGACCTTGCTTTATACCCTGTAATGGGGTGGTACTGTAGTTGAAAGTAATAAAACGCATTTAGTTCTCATAACAACACAAGTACCATACCATGTCCACTTTAATGTAAACATGTCTTCATTTAGAGAACAGTTATGAATAGTTTCATAAAAGAGGATTGTGTAGAAATACTGCAGAACGATTCAACCATGTGGAGTGTGATTTTTCCTTCGGACCAAAACAAGATGAACACCTTCTGCCCTGGTTCAGTAATCAGCAGAACAGTGCTGACAGAATAGTTCCCAATGTTCATACTGATCAGGAGAGAAGTCAATGAGAATATTTTAAAGGGATGTCAATGGCTTAGTGAGCCAAAAGGCTAATCTTTCCTGGATCAGGAAATCTACAGGTAATAGTTAGCCAGTGAATTCCCCCAAAACAAATGGTTTATTATTGAATATATTCAAATATGTGATCAATGTCTGTAGCTCTGTAACTATCCTATAGTACAGGCCAGACCATAATCAGTACCACCTGGATGCTCTCTGGGGTTTAAGCTTCCTCCTCTGGTTGCTGTGTGAATCTAAGCATCAAAAATGTGAAGCACTTTTGACAAAGACAAAAAAAACAAAAACAAAAAACAACAACCCAGGGTCAGTCATGTGACTTCCTGTGGTCTCATGCTGCTGAGGAGTCCCGAACACAGAGCAGGGCCAGGGAGGGTTTCTACTCTCATGGCTCCGTGACACCGTGTGTTTATTAGCATGCAACCTCGGCTTTACAGACACCACCTCCACAACAACACGCTCAGCCCCCATCCCATCACACACACACACACAAATACACACACACACACACACACACACACACAGAGCAGAATCCATTCCAACCCTTTAACCGTGGGCTAGGCAACTGGGCATGCTCAGGGAGCGTAGCTAATCAGTGAAGCCAAGCCATCTCCTTTGACAGAGAACCCCCCCACCCCACCACCCCTCCACCCCTCATACTCTCTCTCTCTCTCTCTCTCTCTCTCTCTCATGCTCCCTCTCTCTCTCTCTCTCTCTCTCTCTCTTTCTCATGCTCCCTCTCTCTCTCTCCCTCATGCCCTGCCCCCCCCCCCTCCCTCCCCTCCCTCCCTCAGTCGGAGCTCCACCGCAGATGACTGGCAGCCGCGTGACTCCGTCAAGGGAGGATGGGAAATGAATTTGACACACATCTAAATAGTTTGTCATGTTGTATTCACTTCCAGAATCTTCCCCCCCCCAAAAAAAATGCACAGGGGTAAAAAAAATAAGTCGCTATCAAATAACACCACAGCTAACTTCTGCAAGGTGTGTGGAAGGAAGATGGGTCAGACGAGAGAGGAGGATGTATTTGTTCAGCAGTTTCTTCAGACTCTGGTTTCAAAGATATTCCCACTCCAGAGATTTGCAGTGCTGCAGGTTTATCTGCTGTAATTGCTGTTAAGATCTAAAGCCTCTGACCATACCTGATCTATTACTGTGAAACAATGTCCCTGTACTGATCACCAACATATCACCGCAACATCTAAAGATCTGTGTACTACTACACTGATTGTATTTGGCACATTCATTATCACATACCCTTGACCTGTGTTTTTTAATGTATATATTTTGTTGAGTTGTGAAGGTCTGACGAGGAATGAAGGAATGAAGATACAACAATGCGGTGACCCCTTGTAAAGGAATAGAAGAAGGAAAACTGGTCAAGTTTGATGGCTTCATAAATCATGTTCCCTGTGGCAGCCAGTCCAATGGGGCTCTGAGAAAAGGATGAGTCTACACACGGTCCCTCCTCCCTCCTCTTCCTCCCTCCTTCTCCCTTCTTCTCCTTCTCCCTCCTTCTCCTCCTCCTCATCCTTCCTCCTCCCTCCGCCTCCCTCCCTCCCTCCCTCCTCCTGCTTTCTTCTCCTCATCCTTCTCCCTCCTTCTCCTTCTCCTCGTCCTTCTTCCTCCCTCTGTCTCCCTCCTCCTCCTCCCCCCCCCCCACCCTTGTCCTCTGGCTTTGTCTATTTTTCCAGACGAATTTCAAAAGTGGAACATCCAGAATGTTTATTCTCCTTCCAGCTCAGAGGTGTTTGTCCAGACAAACGGTCAACCTTCAGTCCTCTAACATTCTGTGGCAGTACACATAATATACAGCATAATATGGAATACATAACTCCAGTATAATGCCCCCCACCCAAAGACAAAGTGCTTAATATTTAAATACTATTACTATTAAATACTATTAAATCATACAAATTACTATAAAATCATATTGGCTTTATGAATATTATGACTATGATGATTTCTCCATTCGCTCTTCTGGTTCCTCTTCAGCACTTGGTCCCCTAAGCACAGTGAGACATGCGTATGGTGGAACTGTACACACATACAGTGTCTCTCCAGTTAGTTCGATATTGCGGAAAGTTAATTGATATAATGTGTATTTATATATGTATTTATTGAATATATTTAAGGATGGATTGAGCCTTGCTGGACTCTCGTTGTCTTGAAGAGTTGCTGAGAGTCTGAGAATTTACGTGCGAAAAGAAAAAAGCCAAGTGTTAAAATCATTTCATCTTCCAGGTCCAACGCTCCCAGCTCATTGATCACAGGGCGTTCTGTGGGCTGCCCTCCTGGGCTGTGATTTAGATGGCTCGCACTGCCTGGGAAAGAGGAGCTGGTGGGAACTGGCCTTGGAAAGAGCCTTCCCTCCCCTCCCACTTCCATTCCTGTGGCTGCTGACATGGGTTGTCAGTGGGAGTCTGTATTGCACAGTGTCGTTCCCTGAGGAACGAGAGATTAGACTGGGACTACGCCACAGATGGAATCCTACTGCCCTTTTTACTAAATCCTCTCGTGATGTCATGTAATCATCCAGAAGTTCCTTTTTTTTCTTCCTTTTGCTGAGCTCCAACACTAGTGGACATGCATGTTGTGGCTTTGCTAATTTGACTGCTGTGAAAGAGAAAGGGAGGGAGGTGGGAGGAGGTGGGAGGAGGTGGAGGAGAGAAAGTAACGTGACAAATCAGATGGCAACAAAAAAAAAATATGAAAGAAAAAAAAGATGGAGGGCCTGGTTGCTTTTGCTGCCTTCTTCTGCATAATTTGGTTCCTATTAGCCACATCATACAGATGGTTTTTCTGATGATAATTTGGAAATCTGGGGTTGTGCTGTTAATCCGGCCGCATTACACTTTGCAGAGGGATCACTGAATGACAAGTTCAAGTGAAACGGAAGATGTTAGGACTCTTAAGCCGTGTTCCTATTAAAGCCACAGTGTGCTGTGATACCATGGCAGGCATCATTGCACACTTGCCAACTAGTTACTGAAATATATCCACTGATAAATGCTCCACTGCTCATAGGGATTTCTACATCTATTTTCCTAACCCGCTTACTCTCTACCTCTTTCCTTAAATATCTCTCTCTCTTATTTCGACCGGTTCAATCAACCTCTTAAAATATTTTTTTGGGGGGAAGAGGTGAAAAACCACAGCTGATGTGATGTTTTGCCCCACCCAGCCCAGAATGCACCCTAACAAGAGCAAGTTTAAAGAGGTTCTACTCCCTCCACAAATTCACCTCAGGTGTTTATAGAATTTTTAATTCCCTCATGGAAAACAAGTTTTTAAATAGGAAAATAAATCACTGTTGTACATTCGTTCAAGGACATTGCTATTAGGGTGTTTGACAAGCACTGAATGTGGTAAATTACCTCTTGATGTAATTAATTTAGGGTTGTGACAATCTTGCCCTCTCTACCCTAAAAACAACGCAGGTCTCTAAGCCATTAGGTGACGATGTCGGTAACCAACGGCAAACAAGGAACTGGATACTGACAGCAAATTAAATAATTGGAGAGACACAGCAGGGTTATAAAGGAGAGTGGGGCGGGGGGAATGGTTGTGTTTCCTACAGTGACCTGGATATGCAACCAGTTGATGACACATTGCTTTAGTCTTACATCTGTCTGCAAAGTATCCCCCCAGAGTGAGCCAGAAGAACAACTCAATCCCAGGTAATTAACTTCACCATGACCTACGGAACACTCGTACCAGACACCACAATCCTTTAAGCACAACACTCCATTAGTCATATACCACAAGGCCTGAACCAACAGGAAAGGATATTGGGACTATTTGTCTGTACTAGAAGGAACCAGAGAACACTGAAGTATCAAGATAAATATGACGAGTTGTTGACCTTAGGGTTGAGTCGAGGTTCAAATATAGTTTGGTGACTCGGCTGGATGATCCCTGTTTCTACAACCATTGATCTCCATTAGTTACCTGGTGCCATTTTCAAATGGGTTCACGATCATGAGGGAACAATTCTAACCATTTCTGATTGCCATTTCACAACCTACGCTGTTCAGTGACCTCACTAAGATGAAGTTAGTCACGTTACAGAGCAGCAGAAATGGCCGAGAGGATAATACGGTGCTGTAATACAAATTATTTGTGGATTTTTTCTCTCAAATCCCAATAGAATAGAGAAGCCAGTGAGTAAACATAATTTGTTTATGTAGGAAGATTAAAGCATTAGCTAAAGAGGACACATTCAAATAGTCTGTTAATAGCACGCATAGGATATTGTAAACATACAATGATCAACCATAGTGCGGCAGTTCCAGCTGCTCGTACAGGTATGATGTCACTCAGGTTTACTCCACCCCTTCCTGCCCTAACTGACTAACTCCAGTACCCAGTACTGCAGAGAGCTCTGGTACTAATCCATAACTCTACCTTTATCTCTTCCGATTGTGCAGGATCTGGGCCCTTTTGTACATGCATGGGGTAGGGGGCTGGGGGGGGGTCACGTGGCTCAGTGGTTAAGGCATTGGGTTGGTGAACAGAAGGTTGCAATTTCAATTCCCAGTTGTGTCAACATGACGTTGTGTCCTTGGTCAAGGCACGTCACCCTACTTGCCTCAGGGGGAATGTCCCTGTACTTTAAGCTGCTCTGGATAGGAGCGTCTGCTGAATGACTAAATGCAATCGTCTGTACAGATCACCTTTTTAAATAGCCTGTAAATTCTCAGAAGGTTTCCTTCATTTTTACTGTCGGAATTTTCCGGTGAGTTTTTCCGGTTGTCATCTGCAAAGGCATGTGGCTGGTTTAGGCGCAGTTCTATGGGCACAGAGAAATCCTTTGATGTTGCTCATAAAAAGAGCTATACAAACACAATTTGATTTGCGCTACCTTTGTCACACCCACCTAGTCAAATAAACACCACTGTGACGAGTATCGTATCTTTGAGTTGTAAACGGGGGTGTCTCAAGTCAATATAATATCTGCAAATGTCAAGGCGCTTTGAACCAACCAGCTTATTGAAATTTCAGTGCGGCTGAATGGTCGGCATCTAATGAGAGAGAAAAGGGACAGGGTTTCTTTAGCTGTGCAGCCGTCGAACCAATTACCAGACTTCCCTGCTGCTGAACCATGGGAGTAAGTCCATAGGTGAAACTGTGGAGGATAAAGGGAAGCTATGCTGTTTTAGTGAGAAGAAGTTAATGCACTTTCAATTTCTTCTCCTCTTTTCTCAGTCTCGCCCTCTCTCTCTCTCTGACACGTTGAGTTACGGAGCTGGTCGTCAGCTGACAGCCATCAGAGTACAAAGCTAGTGAAGGGGACGCTTAGAGCAAGTTTGTCCTTGTCATGGTGGAATATTGTCTTCATCCAATGGCACTCAGCGTTTCTCATTCATCACACACTGATGGTACCTTGATATTTTTGGACAGACACTCCGAAGGTTTGGGTTTAGATGGGGAAGACATTCAGAAATGGCCTGGGCTGGAAACCAACCAATAATGGATCGTCCTTCCTGAAGGCTACAACTGTACATGTATCCTGAAGCTGCAAGCACAAAGCTACCATGTCTGACCTGCACTGTCTCTCACCGCAGCCTCCCAGCATCAAAGTGGATATTCCAAACAGGTGCCTGCGGAGGGGCAGGGAGGGGCAGGGAGGTGCTGAGAGTGCCCGGTGCGTTTGTCAATCAAGCAGCGAACAAGGAGAGAGGGTGGGCCAGGAGATGACTGATTCATGGGCGGTCTGGCGAGCTGGGATGAGTGTGTGTGTGTGTGTCTGGTATTGTGTGTGGAGCTGCTTGGAGCTACAGCAGGCCTTTCTGCTGACAGATCGGCATGACTTTGTATGAGCCGCTCTCCATCAGCAACACCCAGTCTTCTCTGTACGTCCTCCTGCCTCACCGTGTCCAGCGGCTGCACAGCATGTTCCCTCCATGCAGGTCTGACTGAGGCGTCATGGTTCAAACCTCACACCAGTGTCCATGGGTGTACCTGTTGGTGTGCACACCATACTAACCCTGAGATTGATTCAGGTCTCTCATGTAGCTGCAGAGATCTTGGAGATCCTGTGCAGAGTGTAATGGGGCTCGACATCTGGCTGCTGCATCCCAGCTTTGGTCTTCAGCAGTCTGCCACAGAGTCTGACATGCACTGATCTGTGCCTGTACAGCTCTGGACTAACATGGGTAATTTGACACGACAGCCATGTCTTCTCAGAATCATTCTCCAGCATGTTCTGAATGTTGCATTAGCTGCTAGTGAACAAACTGCTTTACAGCACATGCTGCCGTACTGTGAAGGCAGCAAGCGCTTCGCTACCAGCTGCGGTCGACTGGCTTCCAGTTCGCCTTTCAACATCGTGTTTCCTCAGAGCAGGTTTGCCACTGCTGTACCAAGTGGGTCACAGCGGCAGGAGCAACATGACTGACAGCACGAGAGAAGGGAAAGTTGGAGGCGGCTAAAGAATCAAGGTGATCAAGGTGAGAAAGTACAGAAAAGTCCCAAAGCACCATGAGATTGATTTGATGATGTTTTGGAGGTGAACATTTTAACCTCTTGGATCATCCTTCCTGAACAAATGAAGACAGATGAGAATGTGAGGGCAGAAGAAGGCATCAAGTCCACCTTTTATCCAACACTGACAGCACTGCCCTCCCCCTCCACCTTTTCACACCCCACTACTTGTCAGGTAACCATTTCCCAAATGCCACCTCCAATTACATGAGATATTACTAATGATTATACACTGTGTGCAAATGCAAATGTTTGAAAGGGTATGTGTGTAGTGGGCGCTCAGAGTCAACGGAACCATGACTAATGATGTCAGAAACGAAGTTTCTGCTCCTACCGCTGTCTAAAAAGAGCGGCGGCAGGTTTTAATTACTCACTAGTCTGGCTAGTGGGTGACCTTTTGTCAAGACCCGGACAGAAGTCAATTACAACGATGATTTTCCACCTCCCTGTCTTGGTATATGCCTGCTGATAGGTCAGCTATGGAAATGATGTGTTGTCAAAGGTCATTATTATATTCATTTGCAGCTTGGATAAGTTAGAGATCACCAATGTCAAAATGTATGATTAGGAATATGGAAGGAGGGCTAAAGGTGAAGATTCAGTTCTTGATAATAGCTATTGTTTGCCTGCAATAGTTGCCACTGTTAAATACATATAGATTATCTGTCTGAAACATTCCACAGTCCAATTTTTTGTATAAAATTAGAACTGGGAAAAGCTTGGGACAAATGTTCACAAACGTTTCCCCTTAACATCCACAGGAGGAGGATCCCCTCGCTAACCTGGGACCAGATGTCTATACCTGGGATCAAACATGCAGAGGAGGTGGGTGGTGCAGGGTCTCATTTGTGGCACACTGTTGGAACTCACTGCTTTCCAAGGGGGGGGGGGGGGGGGGGGGGCACCTGCCAATCACACATCCTCACACGTGTCCTCTGATGCAGTGCCTGTGATGTACATGCATTTACACATTGCTACACTCAGCAGGATCATGTGGGTCTGATCTCATGAAGTTAGACGGAGTGTAAGTGAAATGTATGCGATGAGATGTCCCACTTCAGGAGAGCCAATGAGAATACATGTATTACGTATTTACATATTAATCATGATAAAAAATGCTGGTGTGTTTGACCTAGATATGAATGCGAGTCTTAGTGCCTCATGTTTAAGCTCTGGCGCAGTATGACGAAAGGCAGTTTACCACAGCTAGGACAGTGAAGATCAAGGGTCAGTGAAGGTACTGTAATTAGCGATGTGACTCCTGAAGTTCCATCCAAACATATGGACTAACCTCTATCAGTTTGGTCTCTCCATCTCCACGCAAGCCAGCTGAATATGACTGCAGTGAAAATATGTTTTCCTTACAACAACAACAACAACAACAACAACAACAAAAGAAGAATACAAAAGATACACGTTTTAATAGTGAGTAGGCCAAAAGAATCCATAGCCCTCAGTGATTCACTGGCAGCAGTGTTACAGCGTCCGTCAATAACCTTCTCTGACACAACACACAATGATGCTCTCTGCCTCAGCATTGTCAAACTGACTCAACATGGTGTCCTCTACCAGCTTTCATCTCCTCCATATGCCTTGACGCTGGCGTTTTCATAAAAGCTGTAGTCGGGGGGGGGGGGGGATCTTTACTGATAGGGAATGTACTGGTGCCTGGGAGAATGAAGTTCTCTTTCAGTGGTGAGACATCGTTCTATTCTTTAGTCAACAAAGTGATGTACTTGTAAACATCCTGCCTACTGTAAGGCTGTTCCAGGCTGCGTGGGAGAAGTCACAGCAGAGAGATGTGGGCCCTCAGACTCTCAGATAGCTTTAGTGTTAGCACATCTGCTGCGATTAGCAGAAACACGCTCATGAATGAACTTCAATACTCTTAAAGAGCCTGAAGCGATGGAGCGTGGTTCTTACTGTTCAAATGGGCAAGCGTTGTTTGTTTAGTGGGTATAACTAGCCCGCCGGCTACAAAAAAACAGAGCAGATATTGGATAAATAAGCTGCTGAGAATGATGAATGAATGTTTCAGCATTAGCAACTGCGTTTAGTGAAAAGAACTGCCAGTGCATTCACCAGCATTGATCCAAGTAAAACTTTCACCCCATTTATCCTGAATACAATCCCCTCCAATAATGCTAATTGTTTAAATTTGGCGCTAAATTAATCTGGCAACACGTCTGTGTGAATAAATTGTATCATTACTACCTCATAAGGGAGCACAAAGAGGGAATTTATGCAGCATCATAATCCAATCAGTTTATTCTTTTTCCCTCCCATGACTTCTTTCAGGCTTCTTTTTGCCAAAGATGTCAACAACTGCATTCGTAACAAGCTTGCCACTGAAATGTCTGATGTAATTCAGATAATTACTTGACTTTTTTTCATATATATTAGGCCTGTTAAGATGCTAGCTTTCTCAAGCCGAGGCGCTACATTTGAGTAAAAGCATGGAAAGGTAGCATTGTGCTGTGACCGTGTGAGATGCCCTGGTTTTCCTTGTCTTGGCGTGGTCGTTGTTGCGGAGAAAGGAGGACAAAATCTGACTGTCATTTCAGGTAGGAGGGCAGCTCAGGCAGAACCTATTCATGCTGACCTACATAGTCACTCTTCATGGAGAAAGAGGTTAATGCTCTGTCACCTCTCTCCCCGAGTCATGTGATCATCAGCGCTCGCCTTTCGACACTCCGGATCTGATGAAATCGAGGGAGAGAAAGAAGGTGAGGGAGGGAAAGGTTGAGGGAGAGAACGAATGCTTTTGTGGGACCAAAGTGGCTTTTCAGTGTAAAGGATTCCCTTCACATTCACCCCCTCCTTCCACTGTCATCCTCCCCACTCATCTCCAACCTCTCTCTCTCTCTCTGTCTCTCTATGTCTCTCTATGTCTCTCTCTCTCTGTCTCTCTATGTCTCTCTCTCTCTGTCTCTCTATGTCTCTCTCTCTGTCTCTCTATGTCTCTCTCTGTCTCTCTATGTCTCTCTCTCTGTCTGTCTTGCTTTTTGCTCTTATCTTCCTCTTCTTTGTTCTGAATGTCTCTATCGTCCTCTCTTCAGATGAGTCTAGATGGGAGCTCTAGGCGAGAGACAGACAGGTAGATTGCTGCAGTGTGCACATGGAGTAAGGGACAGCAGTGTTTTCATCATCACATCAGAATACTCACCTCCAGCTGTAAGTGCAGCGAATCACAAAAGGAAATAGGGAAAACACTGACAACAGTTGTTGTTGTTAGAATTATACATTTGAAAGTAGAGAAATCTGTATAATGTGTCTACATCTCTGAGCCTAATACGCAGGTTTGAGGTTGATCGTTATGCTTGTGGATCCGTATGAGGAAGATAATTGTTATATTGTTTGTGCTGGACTCACATTGATTTGCAGTACACTAAACTTTCAGGAAAAAAACAACAACTTGTTTCCATAGACATTTAAGAAGAAGACATTTAAGGTGAAACGAGGCCTGGGAAAATAAGTAGTTTGGGCGTACTACTAGAAGTCTTATTTTCATCAAAACAAAATTCTATCACAGACAATCTCACCGATGTGTGTGTGGAGATCCATTATTTATCTGAAGGCTGTCTGTTCTCTTTAATCCCATTTTGATTATTGTCTTAATTCATCTCCTCTCTTGGTCTTTCTGGCTCCTTGTCTCCTTGGCTCGTCTTTCCTCCTCTCATGTCTCAGGAGGCTCATCACAGCTCCTTTCTAGGTTCCTACTTCAGTCGCTGCAGTCAGTCATTACCATGAAGGTTTCCATGGACAGTGGCTTGCCATCTAATTGCACATGCTCTAGTTGCTTTAGGGCCAGAGCCCGAGCACTTTCTGCCTTCTTCCTCCACCTCTACCTCGTTTTGCAGCCAGCATCCTTTCTATGTTTGAGGTGAATTCTTTTATTTCTGAGAAAAACATGTCCTGTATGTCCTTCTACATACACCTCAGGAGTGTCCTCTCTCCCACCCCCCCTCCCCTCTCCCCCACCCCCCATCCCCTCCCTTCACCTTCCCTTCCCTCATGTTGTGCTCCTGCTTTCACCAGTGTGACATTCGGCTTCCATTACGCCCCATCAGCGCGCCTGTTCGCTGTCACCCTATACGGAGGTTGGGGAACATTACAGCTAACTCTTCCACCTGCACATACACACACGGAACACCATCCTTCCTGTGTACGACTGACCAGCTGCTAGATGTGCTTCTCTCACCTCCCATAGAGCACAGGCAAGATGCAGGCTGGATTCAGGCTGGGGTTTTTATTTTCTGGCATGTTTCCTGATACTCTGGTTGGTTTCACTTCACAGTAGAGTGCAACTAACAGCAAACCTCACAAACCCATCAGAGCCCGACTTGAATATAGGAGCATTTGAACGGAACAATGACTTCTAAGTTTGATTTGTTAAGCAGGCATGAGCAGGCAGAGAAAAGAGAGATAGTTGGAGGAGACCAGATTGGGGGGGGGGGGGGGAACAAGATTGATTTCTGTCTCGTGGTAAAATTACTATTAGAGTTCCAAGGGTATTACCCAAAAAAAAGCTGGTTTCCGAAACAGATGTCAAATGCCTTTCCAGCGGCACGGAAAGCTCAAATGCCGTAAAAACAAGCCTGTCAATAATAGAGTCAGAGTCTGGGAAATCCACATCAATGGTGTGGTTCACCGCTGAGAGACCTTGGTAGCCAAACTAGCGTATGGAGAGCATATGGATTGGGGCAATATCAAAGTTCGAGTTACACAAGGAATATTTCAATAAAATAAAGAAAGAGCTTTCACACGCATGCACACGCGTGCACACAAACCACAAGCAGACGTACACACGTGTTCCTGTCTCAAACTATGGCAAAGACAGAGCTGTTGCAAATTAAACTAGTGCTGGGGCCATGCACTCATACAAGGCACATTCATTCTTTCAGTCTTTTTATATGCAGCCCTTTAAAAGGGAAGTTTTCCAGCCAGCTGTAGTTTACTGACCTGTGCCTTTGTCCCAGAGTCAGGGGATAAAGAGAGAAATCAAAAAATGAAACTCAATTCAAATGGCTTTCCCTGAGCTAGGAGCCCTGAATCGCTCTGACCAAAGCATTAGAAATAGTCATTTCATCTCCTCCACAGTTACCCATAATTCACTGCTCATCTGGACCGCAACCCTGTTATGAATTCACACCATCTTCTCCTTTTGTTTATCCTTTGTTCAAAAGAAGTGAAGACGTTTTTTATTCATATTGATTCAGCAAAAATAAATTTATCTCAAATGCTTTGTCTTCTCTGTAAACATGCCTGGGGTAGTTTTCTTTGTTTGAACTTGGTTCAATAAAAATATGAATAAAGTTACTGTATGGAATTTGTTATACAAGCAAGAAAGGAGTCCATTGATGTAATCCTTGATGACGATGGCATTCAGATTTGCTCCAGTATGACTATAATTAAAGTTTTAGGTAGCGAGTGGAAATAAATTACAGTTGATTGATGTTTAGACATAGAATTACTTGAACAATAACAGAATATCAAGCATACAAATACTTGAGACTGAGTACCAAGTATCAAATAAAACCAAACATCAAAGATACTTGGTTCAGTTTAATTCACTCAGTGGTTAAAGCTTGAAAAGTGAGACTGACTAATTCTCTATTTTCTTTTCTTGTTTCCAAACAGGAATGTTGCTGATAGTTCCAGATCAGTACAGACTCTCTGAAGCCCAGCCAGTGTTGGACGTCCACACTGTGATCTGATGTGTTTCTTCAGGTGTTTAGGGCAGGTCCACCTGGAGACAGTGCTGAGACACTGGGGGATATTGATGGCTTTACTGGGACATCCTGCCTGGACTGTTGAACCCTTTCTACTGTTTGTAAACAGATGGACCAATGACACCAGCATTGACCCACTGGGTCCTTCTATTATTCACTTAGAGTGTCTGTGTGTGTGTGTGTGTGTGTGTGTGTGTTTGTGTGTGTGTGTGTGTGTGTGTCTGTGTGTGTTTGTGTGTGTGTGTGTGTGTGTGTGTCTGTGTGTGTTTGTGGTTGAGTGTGTGTGTGTGTGTGTGTGTGTGTCTGTGTGTGTTTGTGGTTGAGTGTGTGTGTGTGTGTGTGTGTGTGTGTGTGTGTGTGTGTGTCTGTGTGTGTTTGTGGTTGAGTGTGTGTGTGTGTGTGTGTGTGTGTGTGTGTGTGTGTGTGTGTGTGTGTGTGTGTGTGTGTGTGTGTGTGTGTGTGTGTGTGTGTGTGTGTGGAGGGGGATTTTTCTTTGTTTCAGTTTGCCAACAGTAAAGGCCACAACACAAGTACCTTGTGCCTTGTAAGAATAAGACTGTCTGAGTGATGCTACTGCTTAAGGTTGGTGTGACAGTGTCTCCAGCAAGAGAGACAGTTAACCTCATATAGATGCTCTGTGACTCTCTTTCCCAGAGTGCATTGCGTTGCCCCTGGAGCACTGCAGTCTTCCGGACAGTCATTGATGGATGGCTGACATTATTTTTATCAGTGTAACAAGATCTGCACATATGGCTCCTTGTCTCAGCAGCTCGTAAGCTCAGTTAACCAAACTAAAAATACAAGCATGAGCTGCGTCATGCAAGCGCACATCTATCAGGTGGGGTTTAGAGGTGAATCATCATTTACTACGTTAAATATGCATGAGTTCTAACCCACAGTGAGGACACAACATTCATCATGTGATCGCTGGAGAAGTAATGTGGTTTATCCACCGGTGCACAAATCCTCCCGCTCTCTCATCGTCTCTCTGCTTTCTGCTATCTAACCACCAGATCATTTATTTAAATGGCCGATGTAAAATCCGGAGGCAATGACACTGTACTTGTATAATTGGCTTAGGTAACTGTAGTGGGTCTTGTTATGTCGATACAGGATGTTTCTGTTGAAAAAGAACAAATCCTCTTTTGTCTCTATGTGCTATTGGGGGGGCGGTGGATCTTGTACAGGTCTTGGCCTGTACCAACACATTTAGATCAGCACACACTCAAACACAGACTCATTTGAGAATCTCTGAGAACCACTGGCTTCTAACTAATAAAATATGATGTGCCTGGAGTTCCAGATAGAGATGAAGCATTCCGATACAATATTTAATCCTCCCCAAATTAGTGAGGAATGTATAATTAAAGAGGCTGCGAACATCTGCCTGAGTAAAACAACACTGTGCTAATGAGGTGCAGCAGTCCAGCAGACCATACAAACTTTTATGTTTGTTTTTTTTTGGCCCAGGTTTCTTTACGCATGCACACGCACACACACACATACACCCCACACACACAACCACAAACACACCACCACACACACACAACACACTCACCCCCCCCCCACACACGCACACACACACACGCACACGCATACATACACCCCACACACACAACCACAAACACACCACCACACACACACACTGGTGTCTCATCCACAGCTTCCCCGCAGACACAGATCGACACAGACACAGCGTGACTCAGTCAACACCTGCACCAGTGTGCTGCCCAGTTTCATCAGACAGAGGTGAGATTCCCTTAGAGGGCAACAAGCACCTCAGCAGGGCGTCTGGGGCCAGTGGAAGAGGCTCTCCCTCAGGAGTGTGCTAGGCATGTAATGGTCTTCAACACATCTGTGTGTGTGTGTGTGTGTGTGTGTGCGTGTGCTATGTGTTTAGTTCCAGTGTATGTAAGATTCAATGATGCAAAACGTGCAAAAAAGAGATTATTGTGTGTTTGGATCTGCCTGTTTGTGGATGGTTATGAAGGCGTGTGTGTACAGGTGCTGCTTTGGAAGTAACGAGGGAGAGGAAAAGAGCGTGGGTGGAAGAAGAGCTGTCGTTCGTGGGGGTAATTACCATCTCTGTGTCTGTGGTGGTGGGCTTGTCTCATTACTGTCCTGGCAGGGTGTCCGTGCTGGTGCTGAGAAGAGGGGCGTCTCCCAGCCTCCCAGACCCCTAACTCAGGGTCCATGGACTGGGTTCAGGTTCCTGCTCTCCCCCACCACCCAAACCACAATCCTCCCACAGCGATACCTGCAAACCTACCGCTAATGGGCATCTCCTATCTGCAAAGAAGCCAGCTTCGATGTCACTGTGGAGCCAGTCTGACTGCCGCTCTTCTCACATCGCCGTGCTTATTAACTCTCTGTGTGGCTTCATCTCACACCCTTACTCTGTGTGAGTGGACGTTTGGGCGTCCGTGTGCGGGAGACGGATGCAAGATCTCAGCTCACTTATTCAGAGAGTGAGTTGTTATCCACAGTAGATCATAACAAGACCAATTTGAGGGAGATTTTCTGCCAGATAGGGAAAAAGAGCTAAACCCCCCCGAGCTCTGTGAACCAGAGTCCAACTAGTTGGAAGTGTTCTGGATGTCTGGATGCATGGTGGGGACCTGGAACCTTGGCCCCTTGGTGGGTGTCAGGGACCCCACCCTCATCAAAGCTCCCCACATATGGCATCCTAGACCAGGGTCTGTGGAAGGGTCTGCAGTCGCTCACTGGTAATTGCTAATGGTAATTAGTGACCTTTTCCATGAACCAGGAGACTTCTATAAATAAATGACTGGTGTGGTTAGCAAGGCAGCTCACACACGCACCCACACACACACGCACCCACACACCCACACACACCCACACACCCACACACACACTCACACACACACGCATCCACACACACACACACACACACACACACACACACACACACACACACACACACACACACACACACACACACACACACACACACACACACACACACACATGCATTGTTGTTCCCTCTAATTCTGCCTTTAGGGACCTGCTCTGAGCTCAGACCACAGACAGGCTCCACAGACAGGCTCCACAGACAGGCTCCACAGACAGGCTCCACAGACAGGCTCCACAGACAGGCTCCACAGACAGGCACCACAGACAGGCTCCACAGACAGGCTCCACAGACAGGCTCCACAGTTAGGCTCCACAGACAGGCTCCACAGACAGGCTCCACAGACAGGCACCACAGACAGGCTCCACAGACAGGCTCCACAGACAGGCTCCACAGTTAGGCTCCACAGACAGGCTCCACAGACAGGCTCCACAGACAGGCTCCACAGTTAGGCTCCACAGACAGGCTCCACAGACAGGCTCCACAGTTAGGCTCCACAGACAGGCTCCACAGACAGGCTCCACAGACAGGCTCCACAGACAGGCTCCACAGACAGGCTCCACAGACAGGCTCCACAGACAGGCTCCACAGACAGGCTCCACAGACAGGCTCCACAGACAGGCTCCACAGACAGGCACCACAGACAGGCTCCACAGACAGGCTCCACAGACAGGCTCCACAGTTAGGCTCCACAGACAGGCTCCACAGACAGGCTCCACAGACAGGCTCCACAGACAGGCTCCACAGACAGGCTCCACAGTTAGGCTCCACAGACAGGCTCCACAGACAGGCTCCACAGACAGGCTCCACAGTTAGGCTCCACAGACAGGCTCCACAGACAGGCTCCACAGTTAGGCTCCACAGACAGGCTCCACAGACAGGCTCCACAGACAGGCTCCACAGACAGGCTCCACAGACAGGCTCCACAGACAGGCTCCACAGACAGGCTCCACAGTTAGGCTCCACAGACAGGCTCCACAGACAGGCTCCACAGACAGGCTCCACAGACAGGCTCCACAGACAGGCTCCACAGACAGGCACCACAGACAGGCTCCACAGACAGGCTCCACAGACAGGCTCCACAGACAGGCACCACAGACAGGCTCCACAGACAGGCTCCACAGACAGGCTCCACAGACAGGCTCCACAGTTAGGCTCCACAGACAGGCTCCACAGACAGGCTCCACAGACAGGCTCCACAGACAGGCTCCACAGACAGGCTCCACAGACAGGCTCCACAGACAGGCACCACAGACAGGCTCCACAGACAGGCTCCACAGACAGGCTCCACAGTTAGGCTCCACAGACAGGCTCCACAGACAGGCTCCACAGACAGGCTCCACAGACAGGCTCCACAGACAGGCTCCACAGACAGGCTCCACAGTTAGGCTCCACAGACAGGCTCCACAGACAGGCTCCACAGACAGGCTCCACAGACAGGCTCCACAGACAGGCTCCACAGACAGGCTCCACAGACAGGCACCACAGTTAGGCTCCACAGACAGGCTCCACAGACAGGCTCCACAGTTAGGCACCACAGACAGGCTCCACAGACAGGCACCACAGACAGGCTCCACAGACAGGCTCCACAGACAGGCTCCACAGACAGGCTCCACAGACAGGCTCCACAGACAGGCTCCACAGACAGGCTCCACAGACAGGCTCTATTGATGATTCAGAGGTCATTAACCAGCTTGCTGATCAGTTCCCTCTTACCTGGGATGGGTTCACCCATGTTTTGAGAGATGCCTACCTTCTCTTTCCAGAAATTGTAGATGTTTTGGTTTAATGGTGCAGAATCAATATACAGTTGAACATTCACATGTGGTTTGAAAACCAATACCATAATAACAGCTGTAGGCCAAAGGCGAAGGGCCTACTTCAGATAAACCTGCATCGTCTCTGAATGTGATGTGTTTGACTCACTGTACTGTAAAAACATTCAGTAGCCTGTCATTGGCCAGACCAGATGAAAACACGAGCCAGCAGATTCCTGTGGTTTCCAGCAGGCCTGATAGATCAAGCATGCAGCAGTAAAGGTGTCAGGTCATTGCAGGCCAGGGATTCCACAAGGTGTCTAACATCAAGTAAAACTTCAAATGCATCGAATGTACCTGTGTGTCCATCTAGGGAATTAAATCCCTCCCTGGTTGACTGACATTACTGCACAGAGGCTGTTCTCTCCTGAATCCGCCCCCCTACACTTAACCATGCTTGATAGAATAAATTGAAGTGTGACTAAAGGTAATCATGAAGTGTTTACGTTTCATTCATAATTGAGTACTTGGGTGTATTTGTATGTTTCTGTTCGAGTTATAACTACATGATAAATCCTGTTTTCTCCCTGTTTGAAAAGAAGATCTTGAACCAGCCAGGGACACATCTCATCAATTATCAATGCAGCCATCCTCACGAGGAACCTCCCCACTACAGTCTGGAGGCCGTTAGCTGTTAACCAGGGTAATGTGCTGTTGCCTCCAGCATTATTAGTGCCCACAGTGGACACTGTGTATCAGGCCAGTTGCTGGGCACCTATCAGAGGTCCGTCTCTCCCCCCCTCAGGTTTCCTTTCCATCTGGTGCAGCTTTGGAGTCTCAGCTCTCTGCATGGCCCGTTTGAGTTCTCCCTTCTGGGCATGGTGGCCGTGGGTGGCAGCCACCTGCACCACGATGAGCGAACACGACCCAGGCTGCTGTGATGTGGCCCCACCTCCATCCTCGCTCCGTGGCTCTGATCCAGGCAGGAGGCTCATTATGGGGGAAGGGGGAACCTACCACTGAGATGGTTAGCAGGACAGAGTACGCAGGCGAGAGAGAGAGAGAGAGCGGGGGGGTGGGGCAATCGCAATAGAGGGATGAAGATATTGTGAGCTGGCATGCAAAGACAGTCAGATGAAAACATAGCTTGTTTATGAGTTTCCCCTGAGTAAGAGAGCGAGAGAGAAGGAGGTGAGGGTGAGAGAGGCTGTGTGTGTGTGTGTTGGGATGGTAAGTGACGCCGAGTCATCCTTAATTAGGCAACAGGGCCTTCCCACAACATATTTACCACTCCAATAAAGCATGGAGGGCCCACACAGCTCTGTGATTAGACAGACATGTTCTCTAATACTGTCTGGCGGGGACAGCGTGCATGCAGGCAGAATGGAGGTTCTGGAAAGATACCACAGACATAAGTCCTCTGGGCTAATTACCCCTCCACTTCCTCCATCATTTTATATTTTTTGCCCGACAGACAGAGAGACGAGGCCTGATTTAGTCTGGGCAGACGCAGAAATTGTCCAAATCGTTTAATCCATCTCCTGAGTACCCTAATGTAATTGCTTTTTGATTAATTGCACTTGTGGATGATCATAGAGATGGCTTGCTTTGTTGCTGTTGTGGTTTTCTGATTACACTTCAATGAGATTATTTAGTCTGATTGGTTATTAACAGAACCTCTGTATTTCAACAAATGGAGAAAATCTAATTGAGAACTTCACAGAACATGTTTTACATGGAGAAGTCTTTTCTAAAGGTTCCTAACCTTTGGTTTACAATGTCCCTATATAGTCAAAATTATAACTAAATTATTGTGGATGTGATTAATGAAATGTACTGGATATGAGATGTTTATTACTGTTTTCATCATGTTTTACTTTCTGAGGAGGCAGCAATGACTTCAGTCTGTGAATTTAAAAGATGCTGACTCAGTTGTGCTACTGTTAAATGTTTAAGAAGTTGGTGTTACTGCTGCTGTTTGTGTTTTTATTCAGCTGTCAGCTTGTTTATTGTTATAAAAACGAAGTTGTCAACGTATTTCTGATAAGGCAGAAAATATTTAGTTTTTGACCCGCCTCATGTGAACATCACTTTTAAACATGAAATACACATGCGACCCTGTTCATTTTTGTATAGTTATAAATATGCTTGTAATTTAAAATGTTATGTCTTAAAAGGCATGTTTAATAGTTCAAATCAAAACGTATTGGTAAGACACAATGTTGTAGGTGTTATAATGAATACTTTTATTGTGAAGCTGTTTGAATGGTTGATTGAGGAAGAAGAGTGAAGGTGTGGAAGAGAGGAAGCGCTGAAGAAGTGCTTGATTGAACACACGTGGAATACAGAGAAAAGAGGCATTGTTAACGATAGAAATACCTTTACTATTTACTATCGACAACATAGTTAATGTCGGGACCGTCCAGAGGATCTCTGTTGATCCAGTGGATCTGGGCTGATCTGAACCTGAACACGGTGATGGTCCGCTGTCTGCTGCTGGTTCAGGGGTCGGACAAACCCCAGAGCTGCCGGACCTCAGGCCTGGTTCCTGTGGCCTCTCTGGATGAGATCAGCCATTCATCCGTGCTCTGGGATCCATGGAAGAGACGCGGACACAGACACACACCTTCATCCCAGCAGGTAGGACACCTTCTGTGTATTCAGCTCCTTGGAGTGAAGACACACCTGTTTAAAACACTCAACACACCCGAGCTACGAATCAGGTAAGTCACTGTTTTTATATTTGGGGATTTGTTGTATTTTTTATTTGCAGGTGTGAATGTGAAGGTGTGATGAAAATGTAACACACGGAGAGACATGCATCTAAGCAGCTGTGTTTTAAAAGCAGGCACCACTAAACTGCGTTTACTTTAAATGATCGGAGCTTGTATTTTATTTACTATTAATTTGTTTGTGTTGGCTGGGGCTAGAGTTAACATCAGCACCTAACAATCCACAAGCCAAATAGGTAACTAAACGAATTCAGGGCTCTTGTTAGACGTGTTAGACCCCGAGAAAGAAATACTAGACTACACACATTCAAAGGTTGATTGAATGAAGGCCTTGGGAGGCGGTTTTAGTAACCTCACCTTGCTTTAGTCCTAGAAACAAACAGAAGACAACAGCTACGAACCATTTAGTGGTGTAAAGAGATAGACTGCCACTATGAAGGAGGATATAAGAGGATAGAGATGGATAGAGTAGGAATGGAGTGAGAGAGTATGGGGCAGTGATAGAGACAGAGCATTAGCATCTGTTTGGTCAAGCGTACAGAGACAGCTGACACCTGGGCTGGTGTCCAAGCTGAGGGAGATGTCTCAGGGGGGAACCTGGCTCTGGTTTCCCCTCCATTCTTCCCTTCCTCTGCGGTTACAGTCAAGTGGGTTTAAGTGTGTCACAGTTCAGTGAAACATGCAAATGTCTTTGATTTGGTCTGACGTTAAGACGCACACTCGACCCTTTTCTGTAGGCCAGCCTGCAATGAGGTTCATTCTTGAGGAAACCAGTTGCCACTAAGAGACACTTCATGGGCGACAAAATCAAGCTTTTCACACAAACGTTCATGAAATCATCAGAGGGATTGTGTGAGAAAAAAAACAAACAAAAAACATTTTCCTCTCGCGAGTTACGCCGGAAGTTTCAAACCAATCTTCAATATTGAAACTGCTGGACATCTGGGGACAGACAGCTGGTCTGCTTCAGTGGGGAATACTTCACTTAAATGAAAACTGACTCAAATGCAGTAATTGTGTTGGAGACAGAATCATATGGTCATCAACGCTAGCATATTGACGCCACCCCCACTTTCTGCCCATGAAACATTCATGTCTGATTTGAATTAGTGACTCAAAACAGACCGAGGGACGAAGGAGCAGAGAAAGCACAGCAACACAACACAGTTTTAATTGCACTTGCCTCCCTACCCACCCTACCCCACTCCTCCTTCCTTTACCCCCCACCCACACCTCCCTCCCTCCCTCCCTCCCTCCCTCCCTCCCTCCCTCCCTCCCTCCCTCCCTCCATACTGCCACCTCTATCTACATCACACACAACATTGCACCTCCAAACTCATCATTACCAGGGACTAATTCAAACGTGCAGCACAGTCTGGGTTCTGAATGATGAGCAAACTGTTGTCTTGCAGGATCAAAAACTCCCCATGTCTTTGTGGAGTGTCTTTCCTGTGTTCATAGCCTTGAGCCCGTCCACCAAAGGTTCTGTGGAAACAAAAGGATTGGTAGAATTCTTTGGACTTCTCAGTCCTTTATGCAGCTTCCTGTGTGCGTTCCAGTGTGCGTGATTAAAATTCCACACGTCTGTGAGTTTATGAAGGTATGAATGTGTCTCATTGCTGTTTGGTGTGTGTGTTTGTGTTTGTGTGTGGGTGTGTGTTGGTGTGTGTTTTGATGTGTTGGTGTTTGTGTTTGTGTGTGTGTGTGTGTGTGTGTGTGTGTGTGTGTGTGTTTGTGTGTGCACCGTTCCACAACTGAATTGCTAACTAGCAGAGACAGTCCAAAGGTGACTGGAGAGAAAAGAGAAGCAGATGTTTTGGAGTGTCTCAGAAATCTCAGCGAACTCCCTGCAGTAATTTATCTGGGCTCTGGAGAAGTTAAATATGAGGAAACCAAGGTAATTTCAGTCTGAAAGTAATGAATCTGATTTGAGGTGCCATATGTGCCACGGATGCTGTGACGTGAAGGTTGGCATGAGGAGAGCTGAATTTTCTCTAATTCATGAATAAACAAATGACTAGTCCAAATCTCTTTGGACATTTCATTAAATCAACATGGAACAGTAAAAGCTGATTAAGAAGTGGTGGTGAAGAAGATTGCTTCTGTAAGATCTGGGTATTGGATAACCATTTCAAGTTGGTATTTTTAAGCAGAACAGTTTGATTGTGTGTCATACTGTTAGTTATTGTGTCATTTTCTTGGCCGTCTCTTTGTGAAGGTGATTTAGGAGATCCTGTGTGAGCACTTTGACCCCGTGTCCATGGTGACAGACCCTTGGAATTGTGCAGTCACTGTTTTTTCACTGAACCATTCATTTACATTTAGCATCAGACGCTTTTATCCAGAGCGACTTACAGCAAGTACAGGGACATTCCCCCTAAGACAAGTGGTTGAAGTGCCGTGCCCAAGGACACAACATCATGTTGACACAGCCGAGGTTCGAACCTTCCTGTTCCTAGCACAACACCCTAACCAACTGCGTCCCATCATTCCTTCCATTCATGGATTCCTCCATACTCCCACCTGGTAACCCAGTCCCCTCGACAGACTACATTCATCAAACTGTTGTTTAATTTCTTCGATATGTTCACAGAACCTTGTACAGCTCAGTCAGTGATAATCGACCTTGATTCTTTGTTACAGCCTCAGATGGTATCTGAAAGGTACGTCCTTGGAGAATGAATTAGTTATGACCTTATTATCTCACAGAAACGTTGGCTTACTGTGGGCAACTCACAGCTGCTAAACAAGTCCTCATTTGGAAACAAACGTCTAATTGTGTTCTGGAGAATTGTGGGGAATCCCTGCAGTGTCTTTACATCTGTGCTTATCTCCATTCAGAGTAATCCCAGTGGTAGATGAGGTGTTCCATCGCTCGTGTCAGATTGCTTGACTTGTTTCATGTGCAGTCTTCTCTCATCGACATCCACAGAAGTCCTTCCACAGCCAGAACTCACCATATCAGTGGTGTTTCATCATTCATTTCCACCCTGTAATGCTCTGGGATCTTTAAACCCTGGTGATAATGTATGGTATCATGCATTCGTAAGATTGAAACATCTTTGCCAGGGATCATGTAGCATATCTTGTGAAACTACGATAACTCATGAGTGTGTGTGTGTGTGTGTGTGTGTGTGTGTGTGCGCGCGCTTTGATAACCGACTCTGCTTCTGCTTACAAGTTTTATTAGCAAGACTCTTTCTTCTGTATAAAATGTCTGTGGAAAGAGGCCTTGGTCATAGTCCACCTCTGTCCTCCCACGCATGGGTTGCGCCGTTTTGATTTCAGTGTAGGTTTTTAAATAATGTATCTTCTAAATCTGTATGACTGGAAGACCATGAGCCATTCTAACACAACCTTAATGTAACCAGCTGTCGTCACCAGGGATCTTTAATCAGAATCAGAATGGGGTTTATTCGCTATGCAAGATTAACAAACATAGAATTCACTGTGGCAGAAATAGAACATATATGTGGCATACTAATAAAAAAATGAATACAATGTAAAATACACTACAGATATGATACATATAAACAAATGATACAAATAACATGGAAGTACAAATAACATAGGTACAGAGTGGAATGGGTTTAAATAGTACGTGAAGGGGGGGGGGGGGGGGTGTATACACACAGTAGTGTAAACAGTGGTGCAACAATCACAGTAGTAAGCTTTTAAAGTTTAAAGTGTTGTGTGCTTTTCACTCATGATCAGATGATCGTTTCAACTGGACGCTTGTATTTACATTTCTTAATACCAGCATGGTAGTAGACAGAAATACAGAAGGAATGGAAAAGGATCATATGGTACACTGTGTAAGAGCTGTAGATGACTCACAAGCACAGAAAGCACCGCCCCCAAACAACCCATGAATTATCAGTGGGCACAGTATATTCTCAACATGTCACAGAAGTCTGCAAATGAATCCATTGTGGATTAAGCTACTAAAGCGCGGAAATGGTTAAAGAGATGGTTGGATACGGTGCTAAATCTTTAAGAAATGCAGTGGAGGAGTGTTCAGTGTTAAAGTAGTCTCAGGGACAGCAGCAGGTCCACTTGACTCCAGGCAGAACAAGACATAAAACATCTAGTGGATTTTTTTTCTTCTTAATCTAGCATAGAAAAAATAATTGAAGTAATCATTTATCACCTGTCTTACATTTGCTGTTATATAAAACACTGCAGTGCTTTGTGTTTCACTGACTGGCATTGGCTTTTCCCTGTGTGTGTGTGTGTGTGTGTGTGTGTGTGTGTGTGTGTGTGTGTGTGTGTGTGTGTGTGTGTGTGTGTGTGTGTGTGTGTGTGTGTGTGTGTGTGTGTGTGTGTGTGTGTGTGTGTGTGTGTGTGTGTGTGTGTGTGTGTGTGTGTGTGTGTGTGTGTGTGTGTGTGTGTGTGTGTGTGTGTGTGTGTGTGTGTGTGTGTGTGTGTGTGTGTGTGTGTGTGTGTGTGTGTGTGTGTGTGTGTGTGTGTGTGTGTGTGTGTGTGTGTTTTTCCACTTACTTCATAATTTCAGTGATTGTGACCTCCTCCTCCTCCTCCTTGCACAAACCTCCTCAATTTTCACTTTCTCCTTTTTCTGTCACTTGATTTTTGATGCATCATAACACACTTTGCGGTTATTTCTGAAATGACTTGAGATGCTTTTAACACCTGCAAGTCACAGTAGGCTGTCTTGGTGCAGCTAACCCTGAGGTGTTAGGCTTCTGGTGGGTTTGTAAATAAAAAGCACAGGTCTGTAAAAGAGGTTCATGTGACGCAGATCAGGATCATTGACATCCCAATGGGGCCTCCTCAGTCTTTAATTATAATACCATACGCAGTGGTGGAAATCAGTGATGAATACAAAATATAAGATTAAGGTTTAGAAATACTCTGGGTTTGAAGAAGAGATGTTACGGTTGTTTGAGGGGCAGTTCTGTGGGCATTAAGTTTGCTGTCTGTGACATAGCTGGTGATGAAGGTTAAGCCAATAAATCTGGATTTGATCATTTTTCATGTTGCATCTCCTTGACTTTGTGTCAGACATGTCTTTTTTGAAGAAGGAAAAACAATTATATATAATTGGTAATTGACTTAGGATTTAGATTTGCGATGTGTTGTCAAGGTAGGCACTTCTAACAACAGATTCTATCTACTCTCAGAGTTGATAAAAATAGAAGCTGGCTTATTTAAACAATCTTTGACAAACCCTTTCACTCAGCTCCATATTCATAACAGCTGTCAGGCTTTCATTGTTCCATCTGTATGTAACTTAGCAAATAATCACTGTGTTTGGACGGCTGACACGTTTTCAATAAGATACATGAAACTTTTACAGTTTAACAACCTCACCAATGACATTGAAAGCAAGATGTTATCCACAACATGTTTCAAGGATCGTTGCTGTTGACCCGCTTACAAGAAAGGGCATCTACCCTCCGCTGTGCTGCCATGAACACAAAGGTAGATCCAGCCTTCTGGAAGCAGTTCTGGCCATGCTTATCTCCCCTCCTGGCTCTGAACAGCAATCCATATGGTCGTCTTCTTAGCGCTGTACAACACGTCTGAACATCTGGCTCCTACTGCTAAGAACCAGCCTCACACAGGGGCTGCTGGGTTTCTGTGGCCCCACTGTAACAACAGTCCCCATGCAGCCACCCACTCCTGTGCCACCCCAGCTATGGTGCCCATGGTGCCACCCTGCCCTGCTGGCTCTAATAAAGAGGCAGGACTGTCTGGATTCCTGTCACGTTTGACGACCCCACTTCACCATGCTTATTTATTCATTATCTCCAATGTTGCTCTAATAAGGTGGGGCTTGTGCCGGATGCTCCGGGGGGGGTGAGGCGTCTGCCGAGTGTCCCTGAAAGGAGCGTCTGTCTCTGGGCACAAAGCGAGAGGCATATAGGGGTAATGGGCCCACCCACTATCTGACAGGTCTAAAAGGGTGATTAAGTGACTCCCTGGAGAGAGGCGATGGGGGCTCTGGGAACCCTTCAGCCTCTCTCTCCACCTCTCTCCACCTCTCTCTCCACCTCTCTCTCCACCTCTCTCTCCACCTCTCTCTCCACCTCTCTCTCCACCTCTCTCTCCACCTCTCTCCACCTCTCTCCACCTCTCTCTCCACCTCTCTCTCCACCTCTCTCTCCACCTCTCTCTCCACCTCTCTCCACCTCTCTCCACCTCTCTCTCCACCTCTCTCCACCTCTCTCTCCACCTCTCTCTCCACCTCTCTCTCCACCTCTCTCCACCTCTCTCTCCACCTCTCTCTCCACCTCTCTCTCCACCTCTCTCTCCACCTCTCTCTCCACCTCTCTCCACCTCTCTCTCCACCTCTCTCTCCACCTCTCTCTCCACCTCTCTCTCCACCTCTCTCCACCTCTCTCTCTACCTCTCTCCACCTCTCTCTCCACCTCTCTCCACCTCTCTCTCCACCTCTCTCCACCTCTCTCCACCTCTCTCTCCACCTCTCTCTCCACCTCTCTCTCCACCTCTCTCTCCACCTCTCTCCACCTCTCTCTCCACCTCTCTCCACCTCTCTCTCCACCTCTCTCTCCACCTCTCTCTCCACCTCTCTCCACCTCTCTCTCCACCTCTCTCTCCACCTCTCTCTCCACCTCTCTCTCCACCTCTCTCCACCTCTCTCTCCACCTCTCTCTCCACCTCTCTCTCCACCTCTCTCTCCACCTCTCTCCACCTCTCTCTCCACCTCTCTCCACCTCTCTCTCCACCTCTCTCCACCTCTCTCTCCACCTCTCTCTCCACCTCTCTCTCCACCTCTCTCTCCACCTCTCTCCACCTCTCTCTCCACCTCTCTCTCCACCTCTCTCCACCTCTCTCTCCACCTCTCTCTCCACCTCTCTCTCCACCTCTCTCTCCACCTCTCTCCACCTCTCTCTCCACCTCTCTCCACCTCTCTCCACCTCTCTCTCCACCTCTCTCTCCACCTCTCTCTCCACCTCTCTCTCCACCTCTCTCCACCTCTCTCTCCACCTCTCTCTCCACCTCTCTCTCCACCTCTCTCCACCTCTCTCTCCACCTCTCTCTCCACCTCTCTCCACCTCTCTCCACCTCTCTCTCCACCTCTCTCTCCACCTCTCTCTCCACCTCTCTCTCCACCTCTCTCTCCACCTCTCTCCACCTCTCTCTCCACCTCTCTCCACCTCTCTCCACCTCTCTCTCCACCTCTCTCTCCACCTCTCTCTCCACCTCTCTCTCCACCTCTCTCTCCACCTCTCTCCACCTCTCTCCACCTCTCTCTCCACCTCTCTCCACCTCTCTCTCCACCTCTCTCTCCACCTCTCTCTCCACCTCTCTCCACCTCTCTCCACCTCTCTCTCCACCTCTCTCCACCTCTCTCTCCACCTCTCTCCACCTCTCTCTCCACCTCTCTCTCCACCTCTCTCTCCACCTCTCTCTCCACCTCTCTCCACCTCTCTCTCCACCTCTCTCCCACCTCTCTCCACCTCTCTCTCCACCTCTCTCTCCACCTCTCTCCACCTCTCTCTCCACCTCTCTCTCCACCTCTCTCCACCTCTCTCTCCACCTCTCTCTCCACCTCTCTCCACCTCTCTCCACCTCTCTCTCCACCTCTCTCTCCACCTCTCTCCACCTCTCTCCACCTCTCTCTCCACCTCTCTCTCCACCTCTCTCTCCACCTCTCTCTCCACCTCTCTCCACCTCTCTCTCCACCTCTCTCTCCACCTCTCTCTCCACCTCTCTCCACCTCTCTCTCCACCTCTCTCTCCACCTCTCTCTCCACCTCTCTCTCCACCTCTCTCTCCACCTCTCTCTCCACCTCTCTCCACCTCTCTCTCCACCTCTCTCCACCTCTCTCTCCACCTCTCTCTCCACCTCTCTCTCCACCTCTCTCTCCACCTCTCTCTCCACCTCTCTCTCCACCTCTCTCTCCACCTCTCTCCACCTCTCTCCACCTCTCTCTCCACCTCTCTCTCCACCTCTCTCTCCACCTCTCTCTCCACCTCTCTCTCCACCTCTCTCCCCACCTCTCTCTCCACCTCTCTCTCCACCTCTCTCCACCTCTCTCTCCACCTCTCTCTCCACCTCTCTCTCCACCTCTCTCTCCACCTCTCTCTCCACCTCTCTCCACCTCTCTCTCCACCTCTCTCTCCACCTCTCTCTCCACCTCTCTCTCCACCTCTCTCTCCACCTCTCTCCACCTCTCTCTCCACCTCTCTCCACCTCTCTCCACCTCTCTCTCCACCTCTCTCCACCTCTCTCTCCACCTCTCTCTCCACCTCTCTCTCCACCTCTCTCCACCTCTCTCTCCACCTCTCTCTCCACCTCTCTCTCCACCTCTCTCCACCTCTCTCTCCACCTCTCTCTCCACCTCTCTCCACCTCTCTCTCCACCTCTCTCTCCACCTCTCTCTCCACCTCTCTCCACCTCTCTCCACCTCTCTCTCCACCTCTCTCTCCACCTCTCTCTCCACCTCTCTCTCCACCTCTCTCCACCTCTCTCTCCACCTCTCTCCACCTCTCTCTCCACCTCTCTCTCCACCTCTCTCCACCTCTCTCTCCACCTCTCTCTCCACCTCTCTCTCCACCTCTCTCTCCACCTCTCTCTCCACCTCTCTCTCCACCTCTCTCCACCTCTCTCTCCACCTCTCTCCACCTCTCTCTCCACCTCTCTCCACCTCTCTCTCCACCTCTCTCTCCACCTCTCTCCACCTCTCTCTCCACCTCTCTCTCCACCTCTCTCTCCACCTCTCTCCACCTCTCTCTCCACCTCTCTCTCCACCTCTCTCTCCACCTCTCTCTCCACCTCTCTCCACCTCTCTCTCCACCTCTCTCTCCACCTCTCTCTCCACCTCTCTCTCCACCTCTCTCTCCACCTCTCTCCACCTCTCTCTCCACCTCTCTCTCCACCTCTCTCTCCACCTCTCTCTCCACCTCTCTCCACCTCTCTCTCCACCTCTCTCTCCACCTCTCTCCACCTCTCTCCACCTCTCTCTCCACCTCTCTCTCCACCTCTCTCCACCTCTCTCCACCTCTCTCTCCACCTCTCTCTCCACCTCTCTCTCCACCTCTCTCCACCTCTCTCTCCACCTCTCTCTCCACCTCTCTCCACCTCTCTCTCCACCTCTCTCTCCACCTCTCTCCACCTCTCTCCACCTCTCTCTCCACCTCTCTCTCCACCTCTCTCCACCTCTCTCTCCACCTCTCTCCACCTCTCTCTCCACCTCTCTCCACCTCTCTCTCCACCTCTCTCTCCACCTCTCTCTCCACCTCTCTCTCCACCTCTCTCTCCACCTCTCTCCACCTCTCTCTCCACCTCTCTCTCCACCTCTCTCCACCTCTCTCTCCACCTCTCTCTCCACCTCTCTCCACCTCTCTCTCCACCTCTCTCTCCACCTCTCTCTCCACCTCTCTCCACCTCTCTCCACCTCTCTCTCCACCTCTCTCTCCACCTCTCTCTCCACCTCTCTCTCCACCTCTCTCTCCACCTCTCTCCACCTCTCTCTCCACCTCTCTCTCCACCTCTCTCTCCACCTCTCTCCACCTCTCTCTCCACCTCTCTCTCCACCTCTCTCTCCACCTCTCTCCACCTCTCTCTCCACCTCTCTCTCCACCTCTCTCTCCACCTCTCTCTCCACCTCTCTCTCCACCTCTCTCCACCTCTCTCTCCACCTCTCTCCACCTCTCTCTCCACCTCTCTCTCCACCTCTCTCTCCACCTCTCTCCACCTCTCTCTCCACCTCTCTCTCCACCTCTCTCCACCTCTCTCCACCTCTCTCTCCACCTCTCTCTCCACCTCTCTCTCCACCTCTCTCTCCACCTCTCTCCACCTCTCTCTCCACCTCTCTCTCCACCTCTCTCTCCACCTCTCTCTCCACCTCTCTCCACCTCTCTCTCCACCTCTCTCCACCTCTCTCTCCACCTCTCTCTCCACCTCTCTCCACCTCTCTCTCCACCTCTCTCTCCACCTCTCTCCACCTCTCTCTCCACCTCTCTCTCCACCTCTCTCTCCACCTCTCTCTCCACCTCTCTCTCCACCTCTCTCCACCTCTCTCTCCACCTCTCTCTCCACCTCTCTCTCCACCTCTCTCTCCACCTCTCTCTCCACCTCTCTCCACCTCTCTCTCCACCTCTCTCCACCTCTCTCTCCACCTCTCTCTCCACCTCTCTCCACCTCTCTCTCCACCTCTCTCTCCACCTCTCTCCACCTCTCTCTCCACCTCTCTCTCCACCTCTCTCTCCACCTCTCTCTCCACCTCTCTCTCCACCTCTCTCTCCACCTCTCTCTCCACCTCTCTTTTCTCCATTACTTGCTCCCCAACTCCATCTGTCCGTTCTTCTGCTGTCTGTGTCTCTGTTTCCCTGTTCTCTTTCCCTGCTCTTGTGTCACCTTCCTTGGCTCTTTTCAACTTATTCTGTTGTCTCCCACCCACCCCCTCTCTGCCTCTCCTTTCAAACATTCACTTTGACACATTCTGATTCTCAGTTCATTTTAAGGTGGCTCAGCCTGGTCCAACATTTATTAGACATTAAGACATGTCATCTATAATCTCCACTAGTGCATTTCAACAGTTCTTTGGGTTGTGTATGCAACACAGTTATATGGTTTGTTGTTTTTGTAACATAGTTACATGGGTTGCATATTTAACACATTTGCATGGCATCTCTTGGGAGAATTGTTGAAAACCAACCTTGCCTAACAGTGGGTGGGTTGTGTTAAAGCAATTGCCTTGTAATCCCAGCCTCTAAGGTTCCGCACTGCCAGGTGTTTGGCAGCCTTCACTTGTTGCTAATTTCCTAACCCTCTACCCCCAGGAGGGAGTGGCATTCACTAGCCACAATCAAGTCCTCCAGACGAGAAGAACCATTTTTTTATTGAAGATTATTTTATAAATAAAATAAGAGTGATACAATGCAGTTCAGGCAACACAAAGCGTTTATAAGGCAAACTTCCAGTAAAGACATTTACCAAAGCCTGAAAGCAAGTCAAAAGATGTTGGCCAAACAGAATCAAACACACAGTCTTTCTCTCCCCTTCCCGTTTTCTTCGAAACGCTCCAGCACATGTATGGAGAAGCTGATCAATCTAAATATCATTCTATGATGTGTCCCATACTTTATCCTTGTCTTCCCAGGAGAGTTCTCACAAAAGCTTGCCCTCGAAGAAGCAGAGCTCAATCACGAGGAGAAACAAGAAGGCCTATTTTATCGAGCTATATAAAGGCCAGGTTGATGGGCTTCTAAAAATATGGCGGTCTTAAATTTCTAGACATCTCAGACTCTAATAAAAGGATGCTGCTACTGATTGTTCCACTTCTTCGCTCTGATGTGCTCCGCATGCATGTTCCGAATCTCAATAGAGCCTTGTTTCTCCCTCCTATATTATCTCCCCATCTACAACAGGCTCTTTCTCCCACTCTCTCTCTTCATGTCCCTCCCTCCCTCCCTCCCTCCCTCCCTCCCTGACGTGTTGAAAACCCCCATACTCAAACATTTCCCAGTTGGAATCTCCAGCCTCCTGATTCTCCATACCTTGTTTTTATTCCCATTACACAAGGTGACGGTGGTAAACCTTTAGACTCTAGCTAATTACAATCAAAATCCCCAGTAATTCATCTTGCCTGTAATCTACACCAGGTCCTGGGCCATAAGGTTCCTTTGTTTATGTGTTTAACACCAGTCAGAGTAGTGAGACATGGTGATGATGATGAACGATGATGATGATGCTGGTGGGGAGGGTGACGTGTAGCAACACTGCAGCACAACGGTGTGTTCTGATTGGTTGTAGAGTCGTGAAGGAGATTGGGGTCAGAGCCCAGATGTGAAGGGTTCACCCCCGCTGGGTCCCCCTCCCTTTGAAGCCTCTTTGGACTAATGATAACTAAGTGTAGCAACAACGGTGTGGAACAGCTCCATTCGTCGTTGTCACATCCACAGGTTTACCACGCCCTCCTTCACTAGATCCTCCATCTTTCACGTCATCCCCCTCTCTTCGTCTCTTTCTTCTTCTGTCTCCCGGTCTTTCCAAGCCGTGTGCCTGGAGCTCGGGTGAGCTGCCGTGCAGCGGAGTCACGCCTCCTTTACTAATCGCCGGCGTTCATCTGACTTGTGCTTCTAGAGAGCGTGCAGTTAACAGCCACACAACTAGAAAACATATGCAGATATGTGCCACTTTAGTGCTCTGAGAGGCAGGCAGCTGACTGGCTAAGGGCTGGGGGACTTGCCAGGGAGACAGCATGTGGGGACAGCCTATGGAAGGAGAGACCACCCTCTCTGTCTTCATCCCGCCTTAATAGCGCTCTGCCAAGCAGACAACCTCCTGTCTCCCTGCTTCTCTTTGTTGTTGCTATAACTACTGATTCAAGAGATTGTCCTGTGATTGAGGAGTATGTTAGGCATGTTTGTTGTGAGGAATCAGTGCTTATTGATGGCGGGACATGCATGTCCGGATAGCATGTTTTTATTGTATTTATTGTATATGTCAGGAAATAAAGGATTACTATTTCAGTCACACATGAGCTTTACGTTTTCATCCTGATCTGTGATCAGACTGTGATTAATAGGCATCACAACCCAACTAGGAAGAGTCCCAAAACAGAACTGAATGAGGTAGCAGGTACCTGGAATACCGAACAAAGATCTGGTGTTAACCAGCTAACTTCAGGTTTAACCCAGGAGCTTCTGAATTGGTTTTTCTAAATCTTGGTTTGTAGTGGTTTTGGTTGGTTGAGGGGCAATTCTCAGATTCAGAATACAGAATACTTAATTGATCCTGGGGGAAACTCCTTCGCAGCAACGGCACACAGTCTCGCAAAAGCACACAGGGGTAAGGGTGTGAGGTAGGGGGGGGGGGGGTTAATGTTGATTTAATTTGATTTAGTTCAGGCCTCTTGTTCATGCCTAACTGACCTGTGTTTACTAAACTCAGTCTAAAACAATATTGTCACCGCGCTCTAATAACATACATGTTTAACAAGTGCCTGGCTTCATGGCCAGGGTCCTCATTTGTAAACATTGGAACACCTTAACTTTTTCAAAACTACATTGTGCTGTGAGGGACACAGGTAAACATATAGCAGCTGGATCACATTGTCTGTAAATGCTTGAGTCCCAATTAGAAATTTGGCAAGTGAGTGTTTTTTTTTTGCATGAGCTGTACTGAGACATAAGCACTGACTTCATTACTACTTTTTGTCTTCTTTGAGCACCTGGTCTATTTAATTGACAAACATGAGCTTTTCCTCAGGACACTTGGCTCCTCGGATTTCGCCCATTACCTTGTTTGCACAACTGAACATCTTTGTGTATTGTTCCTCAGGTTTTTACCTCTTATATTTCCTCATTTTAATCACGTTCATTGACATTTGGGTTTCCTAGGGAGTGTCCAGGCAGCGAGCCAGTCTCGATTTTTCGGTCAGAATTAGACTTTATTCTTCTTCTTTCCCCTCAAGCAGAAATTCATAAATTGAAATAGCTGGTAAAAAAATGACCTTAATCCCCATCCTCACTTCATTCTGCATTGGGATGATTCTGTCTCTGTAGGGACGGTTTATTACAGCCACCATCTGTTGCTTTTTTCATTAACAAAATCTATTGCTTCGTTTAACAGCGTCTGCACAGACAATGCAAGGGCCTCCATCACGCCTCTAAATCTGGGATTTGATAAAGACTGAATGCACGTCTTTTGATTATTCACATGTGGATTCCTGGAGGGTCAGTCTGTGTTTAACAGAGTTCCTGTGGTTACTGGTAACAGAACAGCAAGGCAGCATGGAGGCAAACACAGGCAAGGATGTTTAGACGAAGGATAAGATCCGAATATTGTAACACTTTTCCACCATCTACTTTTCCCCTTGAAAGAGGAAAGTTTCTTTTATAATGCAAAACTCATTTTGAGAAGAATGTTCATCTCTGAAAGCCAAGTTCTGTATCCTCATTGGCTGAGAAGCCAACATCTGTCATGTCACCATGGTCTGATAGGATTATTGATCTGACGCTCTTTCCTTTCTTTTTTTTTTTTTTTTTACTTCATATCTCATACAGATCTAACTTAGATATTTACTAGTGCCCAACATAGATTAGTAGCCTATTGGAATAATTGAAATATACATTATCATTTTATGTGTACCCTGCCTACGGCCTGGAAGTAACTGGGATAGGCTCCAGTCACCTGTGACCCCTAATGGGAATAAACGGAAGAAAATGAATGAATGAATTATTATTGTGTGCGTTATCACGGATAAATAAGAAAGCATTTGATACTGATTGGGCTACGTTCAATATGACACATCCACAGTCCTCCTAATGTAGTTCTGCCTATGGAGATGCACATGGAGAAACATACGGAGTAAACCCACACTACCCACACAACACACCCTGCGCTCAGCAGCAGCCACAAGCAGTGGCTGACACACAACTGATAATTAAAGACCACCTCTAGTTTAAAGCCCCCCTCTCTCTCTATTTGCTATCAACCTAGATCTCAATCACTGTCAGAGCACGTCTTCATCACCGGGGAAAAATCTTCCTGGGATCCAGGCTGCTGTCCGAAGACATCTTCTCCACACGTCCATTCCTGAGGACAAATAGGGTCGTAATTCCATCAAGGGGAATAGGATGAGGCCATAAAGAACATGACAGAGCGAAGCTCTTTAATGTACTTCATTCTCCAGAATGCAATTACAGCCCCTATCATGAGGGGCTTCATCACCCAGCCTCTCTCTCTCTCACACACACACACACACACACACACACACACACACACACACACACACACACACACACACACACACACACACATACACACAGATCTCAGTTGTAACACTGAGTAGTTGTCAAACACAGCGAAAACACGACTGTGCCAAAATGCCGTGTTCTGTTTCAATTTGTTAATTTGGATGAGGTACCTTCCTGTTCAACACCGTTCTTGTACAAACCCTGAACACCTTGAGCCAAATGAATCCCTCCTTCCACATCACCTCCCTGAATGCAGTCTAGGAGGAATTTAAATGAGGCCCCTCTGCATACATGCTAATTACTGAGAGCTTAGGAGAAACATATCAGTTCACAATGGTACTCAACAAGGAGTTAATACTATTCTCAGTTAGAGAGGAGGGGGAGCCAGTCTTCAGGCAAGGTCTTTTCTGATCAAGTTAATTACTTTGAGGGGAGCAGACAGTGCAGCTAATTAAGAAATATGTCGGACTGAACTCTGGTCAGTGGCTGTCTCACCAGTGGGCTGTGACCTATTTCACTAATGTCTCCTATTTAGGAATTACCCAGTGACAAATATCCAATCAAAACCCAGGACTCAGCTCTGTCTGTGGCCCTCCAACAAAACAGCTTCCTGAAACGACAGACTACATAGTGAAGTCACCAATAATCAGGCGCAGATGAAACCACTGATTGCTTTAAATGGCTAATTAAAAGTCAGCTGGAAGAAAACTCCTATGTCAGGGTTCCAGAATCTTGGAGACATAACAAGGATGATCAGTGATGTTGAGGAGGACCCATTCAATCAGCTTTGTGGAGGAGGAGGGAGAGAGCTTGTCCTCTGACAGGTCTTAGAGAGAGATAGACTTGAAAACATTTGAACAAGTGGAAGAACGACAATCGAACACGATTCCACATAATGAAGTCTCATTGCAAATACCACAGCTCATCTGGAGGGGAAATCCAAGATCTGATGATATGGATGTACAGCATGCAAGTACTAGGCTCTACCGATGCACAGCTTGTTCTCACAAGTGGGAGATTAAAAAAAGTCCAAAAGATGTTCCGTTCTGACCGCATTTAAGTGAAGGTTAAGAGAGGGTGAGATAAAAAGGGAATTCAGAAATTGTGAATTCAGTGGCAACAAATGCATTCTTTTACGACAAAAAAGAGACCATACAGCCTCAGGCAGCGGAGGCCATAAAGGAAGCTGAATTATTTATGAGTAACATTTTGGAAACGGCTCCTTGAATTTTTCTGGGATAGGGTGATGCATGTCTGGTGGCCTTATTCTGTGGTGTTCCTCTAATGCTTTGATAAATGGCTGTTATCGTCATCCTTTGGTGTATGACGACCATCTGTTTCTGGCTCCTTGAGGGCCAATTTGAGACGTTGGGAAATCTGGGTCAACCTAGGTGGCTGCTTTTAAAGGGGAAGGTCGCTGACCGAAGCGTTGGGTAAACGCTGCGATGTCTGTCCATGGAGCAGAGCCACGCTGACATCCTTATTCAACCAAGCGGATCCTCCTTCAGTCACAAGCCTGGAGGGCGACTGCAGACCCCAGATCTGCTGCTACCAAGCAACAGTACACCTCTTCATGCACGTTACTGTTTGACAAAATTACACTCATGTATCCTACCACCCTTTTGTATAGACGTCACATTTAAATACATTGGAAACACACACACACACACACACACAGTCTCAAACACAGTCATGCATGTGAATATCATCCCCGACTGGCATCTTTTTGACCCTGTGTCCCCTGCACTGACATTAGAAGTCATGTGCCATGATTGCAGGTGTAGCCAGCAGATCCCCTCCCAGATAAAGGTGTCCCAGGCTGCAGAGGCGTGGAGGCGTCGCTCCCCTGTGTGTCAGTGGCTGTCACAGCTCATCCAGGTGGGAGGATGGAGTGTGGACCAGAGGCACAGACAGCACTAAATGGTTAAGTAGGTTTGTTTGTTCCTTAGGGCCCTGCAGGCCTTTTCTGGACTAAAAGAGATGTGACCAACGGTGCAATTAATCATGGTGGTATTGGCATGGTAGATACTGTAACCACTCAAGGACAACTTGGAGATGCATTAGGTCGAGTGCTGCCAGTCCAGAGGTACGGAAAGCCCAGAGGGACATACATCTCTGCTAAATCATGCGTGTCCTCTTCTTCAGCAGCCCCCCACCTCCCCCCCACCTCCCCCCCACCTCCCCCATCACCACCTCCCCCATCACCACCTCCACCACACATTCACCTGTTTCAATTTCAGGACAATTGCCGGATGGAGTTCTGGGTAACAATTCTCTGTTGCCGTGGGTTACCGGGGGGCAGACCTTGTGTCCGTGTCAGGAAGAGGACAGAGGTGTGAAGCTGCCCCCCCCCCCCCCCCCCCCCCCCCCACCATGCCTGCTGCCACATCCACATTAACTATAAATCTCAATCAGTTGTTTTTAAGATGCAGCACACACGCAGATGGGGAAGACTGATAGTTGCTGCACACTGCAACTCAATCAACCTGTCGAAGCCCCCCCCCCCCCCCTTTTCCTTCTCACTGGGGGGGCGGCTGTGAAGAACAGCAATCTGCTGATCTACATGATGACTCTGCTGCACTATCACAGCTAATATCCAACCAAGTCCTCCTCCGCTCTGCATTGTCAGAAGCCCTGACAACAATATGAGAACTTATTAGTTTAATAGGCAACATAAACAAATCACAACCACTTAGAGAAGTAATCATTTCAGCAACACTCAGAGGACATCCATTGCGGGGCCTGGCAAAATTGAGACGTCGGTCGAGGGGATTTGGTTACGACGTTCGGGAGGCAAACAGGTGGCTTCATCGGCGTCCTGCCAACACACATGACACCTAATGGAATCAAATGTTGCAAAGATGGCGCGCTGCTCCATACTTTGATTCGAGTGCCTCCTGCTATAAATCCCAGTGAAGTATGTCCTGTCCTGAGTGTCTGACACGCTAGCAGGGAAACTTGACAGTGCCTGTGAACCCAGTAAGTGTCCATGCTGTCTTGCTGGGTTAAGGTTTGACAAGGGTGTCAAGCAAATGAGAGGAGCCATTCGAGGGGTGAAACACTGAGGAAATGGACACTATTCTTTTTTTTTTTTTTTACGGCAATGCGGCTATTCTGAAGCGTGTGATACTCAGTGTCTTCCAGAACTGCTTATATCAGTTCGTAGTGAGTAAAAGGGTCAGAGGAATCTTTAGAGAGCTTTTCCAAAATATCTACAACCTTCTCTGTAGGATGGTGTTGCTCTGAAGTTGTAATAGCAGTGATGGTGAATGCAGCATGATATTGAGTATGCAGCAGTATGAGGTCCTGCTGAATCACTCTGGCTAGAAGGGTGGCAACACACCTGCTGTTGTGGGATACATTTTTGAGGAGATGAAACGATGAAATAATAGTTTGGTTTTTATATGCTTTTAGGGAAGTGAAGGAGAGGGTAAAAAAAACAAAACAAAAAAAAAACATCTTGGAGTCTAAAAGCCGTTAATGACACCCACAAGCGCGGTGCAAGCGAGACACCAGGGCGAGGGTTGGGTCTGGGAAACTGTGAAATGGATACGACCTTGAGATGATACGGAGGCGGAGAGAGTCGCCCTAGTAATTACGGTGAAAACGTGTGTAACTAACTACCATGTTCAGCCTGGCCTATGAGCACAGGCTCCTTGGCCACGCACCACACTCAATTACAGTGGAGGGAAATGGGGAGAGAGACAGCAGGAGAGAGGGGGAGGGAAGGAAGGTGGGGGAGCGGGGGAGGAATCAGGGTCATTTTCCCCTTCGGTGACCTTCAGGCTAATGCCACCCAGGAGATCTGGCTGTTTTCTCAAATCCTACCCTTAGTCGCCTCTGTTCATTTAGATTGACTTCTGCTCCAGTCCAAAACATCTGGCTGGAGGTGGGTGACTGAGAGGCCCGAGATGGGAGAGGTCAGAGTGGGCAAGCAGGAGCCCTGTGTGTCTGTTCCTCTGTGTGTCTGTTCCCCTGTGTATCTGTTCCCCTGTGTGTCTGTTCCTCTGTGTGTCTGTTCCTCTGGTGTGTCTGTTCCCCTGTGTGTCTGTTCCCCTGTGTGTCTGTTCCCCTGGTGTGTCTGTTCCCCTGTGTGTCTGTTCCCCTGTGTGTCTGTTCCCCTGTGTGTCTGTTCCTCTGTGTGTCTGTTCCTCTGTGTGTCTGTTCCTCTGTGTGTCTGTTCCTCTGTGTGTCTGTTCCTCTGTGTGTCTGTTCCTCTGTGTGTCTGTTCCTCTGTGTGTCTGTTCCTCTGGTGTGTCTGTTCCCCTGTGTGTCTGTTCCTCTGTGTGTCTGTTCCCCTGTGTATCTGTTCCCCTGTGTGTCTGTTCCCCTGTGTGTCTGTTCCTCTGTGTGTCTGTTCCTCTGTGTGTCTGTTCCTCTGTGTGTCTGTTCCCCTGTGTGTCTGTTCCCCTGTGTGTCTGTTCCTCTGTGTGTCTGTTCCCCTGTGTGTCTGTTCCCCTGTGTGTCTGTTCCCCTGTGTGTCTGTTCCCCTGTGTGTCTGTTCCCCTGTGTGTCTGTTCCTCTGTGTGTCTGTTCCTCTGTGTGTCTGTTCCTCTGTGTGTCTGTTCCCCTGTGTGTCTGTTCCTCTGTGTGTTACTGGAGGAGAGCTGCTTCTTTAGGACGGTAATGCGGCTATTCTGAAGCTTCGACATCAGGTTTTGATCAGGTCATTTTTATAGTTCACAAATGTTTACATAATTCACTTGAATGTAATTAAACTGTAGGAGAGGCTAAAATACTTTACCCTAGATTCAAATGAAGCTCATTGTCACAATATCCCAGCCAGAAACTAGATCAGTAAGATCCATGAGTGGTCAATAGCGGCTGTCCAACTGTAGTGCTACTGTGCTGGGTTTTAGAGGCTAATTCATAAGGCCGAGGCTGGTTCGAAATTGGGGAATGTAAATCCATATGTTATATTAATGCAAGAATGATGAAACCTGGCCTATGGAGTCAGAGAGACACACAGTGTGTCTAGGTACAACAGTGCAGGATGATGAAACCAAAAGGCCAACCACAAAGTCTTCAGATCCATCACACACAAATTGACTTTGTCTTCTAACTTTGAAGTAGGGAACTGACTGCCCATCTGCATAACACTGTGATGATGCCACTGAACAGAAGGAAACCACTATAAATGAATCAATATAAATATTCATTTAGCAGACGCTCTTATCCAAAGCGATTTACAGCAAGTTCAGGTACAATCCACATGAGGCAAGTAGGGTGAAGTACCTTGCCTAAGGACACAACGTCACATAGCCACAGCCGGGAATCAAACTCACAACCTTCCAATCATGAGACCAACGCCTTAACCTGCTGAGCCACCTGACTCCCCCCACCATGTATATCATCCAGGTATAATCCCACCAGTCCGTATAACTGCATATTATGGTTTGGAAACATTTTACTGGGCATTAAACCAGAGAAAAAGCCAGTCATCTTTAATGTGGAAGGCTTATAATTTTAAAAAGTATTCTGAATCTTATGAGCCTGTTAGCGGTTTAAAATCTTACTGTTTTGCCATCTCTGTCAATTCTTTATTTTACTTCAACTACAGTTTGAATGCTTCAGACAAAGCAAATATAGTTTGTCAAGATAGTCTTAGTAAAAACAAAATATGTTTAGAAATGTGGACATAGAACTGCAGAGGCATCTTCCAACACGGAAATTAAGCAGTAGGCGTCTTTGTTGCAACTCCGCTCTCACAAAAAAAGGAAAAATATAAAAATAAAAAGGTTCTATTCAGCTTTCTATCTTTTGAAAATTCTCTGATGCTCAGTTGAAGTATTTCTCTGCCCTTTCTGTAAAAAGAAATATATATATAAAAGAATGCATGAAACAATCTTAAGAGAGGCGATTCTGAATGCACTTCATTCTGCTCACATATTCAAAGCCTGGTGAAAAGAAGTCCTTCATTAGAGCATCCTGAACTTCCATTGCACTGATGCTGCTGCAGTGAAACCTGAAGTACCAGTAAAGTACCAGCACCAGTGACATTAGTTCAAATCTATGTTGCAATCTATGTTGCAATCTTAAATACGACGTTGATTTGTCATTTTTTGCTTTACATTTTTAATTAGAGTAGATGTGTAGCGATATCATTGCTTTCCTTTACTCTCAAACTAAAATCCTCTCGGTTTCCAAACTTCAAGAGTTCTTTTTGAAGAAAAACTCTGCCTCCCATTGGTCGCAATATAACAGTAACTTTATTAATGCCCCTATGGAAACCTTACCGTTACAACTCAACTTATTAATACATGACATAATACAGATAATATAGTCACAGTTATAAATAAATACACATTTTTGCAGCAGCTCTGAGCCATAGCAACGAGAAACACGTATGATCTGCAGTCAAATGCAGTGGAATTGAGCTATATGCGTATTATATCCAGATGGTGGGATGCACAGTGGCAGAGCGGTCAGTGCTCTCGCCTCCCAACAAGGAGATCATGAGTTTGAATCTCGGGTCCGATCATGATCTCTCTGGGTGGAGTCTGGCCAGGAACTCCAAAAATGTGCCCCTAGTTAATGAATGTGAGGGTGAATGGTTGTCTCTATGTTGTCTGTAACTGTCTGTCTGATAGCCTTGCGACTAGCTGGCCCCAGTCCAGGGTGTACCCTGCCTACAGCCCCAAAGTAACTGGGATAGGCTCCAGTCACCCGTGACCCCTAACAGGAATAAGCTGCACCGCTAATAAGGGGAATATAATAGATGAATACAGATCGACCCAAATTCTATTAAAGAAATGATAGATGATTATCAAAACTGTACTATCCTTAAAATACATAGATGCTGATGTTTGATTTCATGTCACTGTTGATTGGACGACTCCAGCAGATAACGTTGTGTGAACATGTACTTATGGAGATCCCAGACTTTCAAACAGCTCGACTGTTCCTCTGTTTCACGTTTGGAATCGTTCACTTAGTCTCTCTTCCATCTGCTTCAGTTCCTCCTTTGTATCGTCAGTTTCACTTACTCTACCAGTCTTTGAAACTGTCTTCCAGCTCAAATTATGCCTGCATAACCATTACATTTTTAGACTTAAAAGTATAAGTTAACAGTATCCCTTGTAGATTTAGATCAAACACTATTTGAAACAGCAGATAAAAGAATAGAGACACATCTATCTAGCTGCTTCTCTGAAATCTCCCTCCATAAGAGATTCAGTATTAATTTGACTTCCCTGTGTATGAGAAGCTGCTGACATCAGAGTAACTCAAGGTCAGTGAAGTTAAGCCAGACAGAGTTCAAGGAGCTACCAATGCGTTTCCAGAGCAACGGTCAGTGTAGAGAACCGATATCTCAATGGCAGGAGAGAAACGTGTCCAAAAGCCACTGTAGCCTTTTGTTGCCTAGTTTGCTACCTACACAGTATTGTTTGACTGTACGGTTACATTTCCACAGCTGAATATTGTTCGGTGACGGTATGTTAGTGACAAGTCTTTAAACCTTTAAAAGGGCCTTGTGAATTGTACTGAGGGGAGTCTTGTGGTTGCATAGAAGGCTATTGTTCCCCCCCCAACATTTCTGGGCCATGTTAATGCTCTGCGGAAGTAGAGAGAAGGGAATAATTAGCCATGACACACAGAGAACCAGGGCAGAAATTGTATTATTTTGGTCAGATGAATATTGAAGGATCCTGATTATGTTCAATAGCACAGAGAACTCTTGATTGGTCACCAATTTCCCTCCAACAGACGATTTCATCTGAACAAGAAAGGCACAGTGGAGTAATAATCCTGTTTGTCATCTCGTAGAGTTTTTTGGCCAATCAAGGGTACACAATCTTTGATGCTTCAGTAACAAGGATGATATTTCAAGAACTGAATAATACACTCAGCGGTGCCCAAGGCCTTTTTAATGTAATCCAGCAACTGTCTCACATTGTGTATTTCATCAAGCTTTAGTAAAATGATACAGGAAAAGTGACACATTATTACTGTAGGCAATCCACATTGCTAGGAGACAAAACAATCAAAGAAAGCAATCTGAAAAACCGCAGACAACAATCTTGACAAGTGCAGAGTGAAATTAGAAGGGATTTAATTTTTGAGGCTGAGGAACAATCAAGACTGGTCGCTCCAGGCTCATGTAGTGTTACGAGGAAAACTCAAAAGTACTGTGCACACAGACACAGTCTGATTTTAGATCAAAAGAAGTTATGTCAAAGGTGCTCCTCTGCGCTCAAACAAAGAACATGATCCCATTAGAAGTAAATATGCCATTATGCTTTCTGAGATCAAAAGACAGACTTTTGTGCACAGAAAATTTCATTAAACTTTTCAGATGAATTTACAGCACAATTGCATAAAACAAGGCTTTGTTGAAGACGTGTCATAACTCACCAGTTGAGGTAATTACCATTGCATGTTTGTAGGGAAGTTTGTTGACTGAAAGACTGATTTGATTGTAATTTTCAGGCAAACAATTAGTGTCAAGGCTCACCAATAAATGTGTACTAAAAACAATGTTTCAAACATTGCAAATCAATGCTCAGCCGTTTATATATTGTTGGTATAATTCTGCCAACTTGATTAAAATCTCACCCTATTCTCCACTTCCAAGCAGCAAAGCTTTCATTTTTGTGATGCAGTTTTGTTCCTGAGTGTACATGCGTCATTGACTGCAGAAGTCATCAATATTTCTTCAGTCCCAGTCCAGTTTAGTGTTTTGTTACAGTAGCTTTCTCAGTTGATGAAAACCGCACCCAAGTAGACGTAAATGACACCACCTTGAACCGTAAATGACACCAATTGTTCGTCAACCCACGGCTGGGTAAGATGCACAGTGTTCACTCTAAAACTCACTGGACAATAGTGTACTGGGGTCAGGGATGAAGGTCCATGATGTGAAAAATCCTATTGTAACACCAAACAAAGGCTTTGTCACTGTGGAAATCACAAACATATTCTGATTCAGTTTGATTTGTTTGCTCTTCTTCATGCATGGCTCAATGCATTGGTCTTTGAAAGCACAGAGGGATGTGGAGGTCTGTTCTGTACCTCCAGACACACAAGTGTTCCACCTTCAAGAGGCCACTGATGCCTAGCTCACCAGCCGGATGAGGCAACTTCTGGATGGGACCTGGGGCCTTGTTGTGGTGGGGCCACCAGTCGAGGTGGCAGGCCTTTAGAGCTGAGGAGACAGGCAGGGTTGGTGGTGATGTTTAGGAATAAGACAGGACTCCAATAGTGTTCTGCTATGCTTCTCATGTCTAACAGGTATCTTTGTTTTCTCCACCCTGCCACAGTAGATTCTGTGTTTGTGTAACTTGCATGGCTAATAAAACAAATTCTGATTCTGATATGGAAATGTCTTGTGGGTGTTGGATGCCCTATATTTTTGTTTGAAAGGACACGTCATTTGACAGAATATCTTGTTGAAATATTGTAGAAAACCACATGGAGTTGCTTGACGACCACCAAGATGTATCAATCACTCAAGATTTAACCCAGAATCCATGTTGAGGCCTCCCACTGTGTCAACATCTAGAATGGGAAACTGTCCTTCAGCCTCCATTATCCATGAGGGAATGTCTGAACAGACACTTCAAACCGGCCCTGCAGGCACCGGCCTGGATTCATCACTATCAAACATCTTGAAGGAAAGCACATGTTCAGTGTAATTGTATGAAACGCGACAACAAATCTCGTCATAATGTTTTATTCCTAATGGTTAGAGAAAGGACCCAAAATGTTCCCCTTTTTGCTCACAGTGTGAGGGCATACTTGGTCTCCCCATCACCCCTCTGTGTCTTCACCCCTCATGTGCTGAGTGCTCGTGGCCCCGCACCTCTTCATGTCTTCCTCTGCTTCCATGCTCCCAGGTAGCTGCCAGCAGCCATTATGTTCTCCCTTGAAGTTTGGATGAGATCCTTAAAGCTCCCTGCTAGCAGCTGTTTATTAACATTACATGGTGACTGGTTCATCAGCTTTTGAATTTAAATTCTACTTCAGTGTATGTGCTGCTGGTGTAGTCTACAATCTAGTGGACAATGACTTCAGAGACATTATTTTCAGGGTTGACATTTTTCTGAAACACTATTGAGTAGTATAAAGTAGTACCTACATAACAAAGATTCCACACAGACTCATGGTTAAGAGTGTGCTAAAGAAATGGTTATGCCATCCTAAATGGCTAACTACTCTCTTTCCCTTATGGTGGCTTCCTTGGATGAAGCACAAAGTTTCGCCTGCATCAGGATCACAAGGCGATCAGCTGTTGTCTGTGGAGGTCAGTGTCAAAGAATCACACCTTTGCAGGGAACAACACGTTATTTGTAAAGGGACTGAGGAAAGAGTATTCTGACCCATATGTTCCAAACAGTTGTCAACAGAGCCTCTGAAAGCAGCTGAGTGCCTGTCTGATGCATGGGTAATAACCCTTAACCCTTGTGGGTGAATGCTGAAGCTCCACATCGCTCTGCTCTGTGTTAGGAGTCGCCTTGCAGGTCCTCAACAGATGGTGACATTCAATTCCCTTCTGAAGTTACTGAGCTGGCGACCCTGAGTTGGAGATGGTGTTGTTTGTAAGTAGGTGTAACACATGTCAGAGGAAGACCTCCAGGGATTTACACTTGTCTGAATTAGAAAGAAGAAGAAAAAAAAACACACAAAAAATTCCATTTCCTTCCTGGACATGAAAGAAAAGAATGAGCAGGATGTGTTTTAAAGTCAGTCAGGGATCAACAGCTTTGCTGGTTGTTTTATTAGACAAAGCTGGCTGGGAAGATTTCAGACGCTGTGGTAAACTTGTGCTTAAACTTCTGCTGAAAACACAACTTGGTAGTTTGCTCTGCTTTCTGCAGTCTGACTCCAGGCACTAAAGCATGTGGAGAAATACAGAAGGAGAGGTTAAAGACACACAAGGTCGTCATTTAGTCAACGGTCTCCTCCTCCCTGCACCACCAACCATATCCAGATGACATAATCCTTCATTGAATTACTCCTCCAAAGGTTTATTCTTGTTTTATGGGAGTTTTTCCTCGACTACTTTCAGGGTTTTAGGTTGGTGAGGTGAAGTCATGTGCGAAGTGCTCTCTGACTTCCATAAAAAGGGTGAAGCAGATACAGTTTATTTAGACATGAGAAAGAGACAGTGTGCTAAGGTGAGAAAGATGGAGAATAAAAGAGGGAGAAAGAGAGATGGAGACGTGACCAGTGTGCAGAGGGGATGTATTTCCATGTCCCTGGTGGTGAAGTGGTGGCGGTGTCTCAGTCCTGTCTCATGACACCCTCAGGGAGATCCAGACTCCATCTGGATACGTCTCTCTACTCACCTGTCCCCCCCTCCCTAATCCACTCTGCTGTCACACTGTTGTTCACCACACAACAATACCTGTCCAAAGTCCCCCCCCACCACCTGGACTGCATACTGACATAATAGTGATCAAAATGACAATCACGGAGGGGGGCCTATATTCTATGTATTCTTTTGAACAAGCAGATGACTATTCATTTGAAAGAATGTGATCAAAACAATATGATGAACACAACGATAATTATCCTTGAAAGAAAAGCAGAGTAAAGTAAGAGTTAGTGTAGATGCATGTAGTATTTTCACATTGGGATTGTATTTGCCCTCCTTAGACCATATTGCAGTGCCTCAAAGAAAGAGGGCAGAGACACTTCTGAACATGATGCAATCCCTGCAACATCCCCCCCCCCCTAGTTCCAGAACGTAGGGAGGCGACCGAGCCTGTCAGAAGGACTGGTCTTTGTGTGGAATTCATTTTTTCTGACAGCGGAGCAGAGCCCATATGGTAATCCAGACTGGACCAGCCTTTAAATCTCCCCATGCCAGCAGCACTGGAGTGGCCTAATGAAGGAGCAGGCTGTGGCCTGCCTGGGGGTCAGATTAGGAAAGTCGGTTCATATGGCATCCCGTCTGCAGGCAGGCAAGCCGACATGTGGGCTGGGGAGGAGGCAGACAAGCAGGCAGGTAGTCAGGCAGAGGACTGAGCCTCAGGAGTTACTGTTCCCTCAGGATTTACAGATAAAGTCCCCAGAATAACTAGAGGCTGAACCAGATTCAACTGCAACATGGTGGACCTGCAGTGGCAGTATTATCATTCACAGGAACAGGGTAGTCCTGCCTGCACGTGAGGCTTTCCAAAATCAGAGTGCAGAGTAAAATACACATGGTTGCCATGTCAAATAATTTGTAGTCTTCTGCACGTGTTGTTGTTGATAACGTGCGACTTAATACAATCTTCTTCTCTTTTTTTTGTTACCGTTTCCAACCCCCGCTACTAAATAAGTCATACCCAACAGAGCCAAGTCTGGGTTGAAACAATTTTCTTTGGCTTTCCTTCCAGGTCACGACCTCTGGGCACTTTGACCCCTTTGCATTTTCACCTCCACCACAGCAATACAGCCACACACACGTCAGAGCCAAACCTCCAGAGGAGCCCAGAGGAGCCCAGAGGAGCCCAGAGGAGCCCAGAGGAGCCCAGAGGAGCCCAGAGGAGCCCAGAGGAGAGAGCAGCCAGAATGGATTCACAAGGTTTAGCTGGCATCCTAAAGTAACCTTTTAAAATGCGAGCGAGGCAGTGGAAGCTCAGACCTCACTGGACCCGGCTGCAGAATGAGGCGCTTATCTATTCAGCAACAACTCCTAAGTCTGCCAAAATATCTCACTAAGCAGAGCAAGGGACCAGGGAAAGGTCACAGACAGCCATATGCAAAATACAGCTGTCTGTTTCCTCAGCCACCCTAGTGTCCCTACGGCAAAAGAAATATTGAAAGCAACAATAAACAATTTAGAAAGAGAAATGCAATTTCAAGAGACACTTTCGATCGATCTCTCAATGAAATAACCAGGGTTTGTGAAGTGTTATTGCTTTCATATCATTCTGTGTATATATTCATAAGTATTCTACTAGAACATAGTGGTATGCTCAGCAGAAAACTGTGACAGATAAATGAATCATAGTGCAGGGCAGCAAGGACATCACCCCTGAGTATGTCCTCTCAAGATGCCTACCAGAAGCTGCTGAATCAGGGTTTCTGGAATAAGCAGCATTAGGCTTGATCATCTATCTGCTTATACACATCTGTGCTCCATGAATGCATAACTATCAGGAAAAAAGAGCCAATTTCTTCTTATAAATAATATACGTAAGTAAACCTAGCTGAAATTGGAGGCTGTGTATTGCATGCAAAGGAAAAGACTATCATTCAGTATGAATGGATTTTATTCTTACTGACTTGGTGAAACATGTTTAAAGATTGATTGTGATATTGACTGCTCAAGTCAATGCAAAGTTTTATATATAGGTTCAGCCGCAGTTTTATTTAATACATTTTTGGAATGGAGGGAATAATACTACTACTACAGTACCGTTATTATTCTGCCAATATGCCATTATGTAGCGCGATCATTTAAAGTTATTCTTTATATTACAACCTCTATGTTCTTTATATTTAACATCAACAGGAAATTACTTTGAATAGAAGCACCTTATCTGTGACAGGGAAATGGAGTTCACTTCCTGCTTCTTTGTTCTGTTGGTTTGTGTTCTCAGAAAAGACGATCATCTTGAGGATATTTCTGAGATATGAATGAACACAGTGACTACAATGACCAGGTTATTTCTCATTTGTACATTCTGTATATAACTAAAGCATTTCTGGAAACATATTCTTTTGGGAACATAAATTAAGAGCAAAGCAAAGGGACGGCCCCTCGACCACGACCTGGACATGATAACAACGTTTACTAAATAATGTATTTGACTGGTTTCTGGTGTACAAAGTACAGCATTTTCACCTTGTAGAGAACTAGAATAAATCCCATCAGTGGACAGCAGAGAGAATCTGATAGTGGAATGGTAATGTGAAGCATGGAGACAAGCTTTCAGTGGAATCAATCTGCCCAAAAAAGCTTTTAATGGAATCAATGGAGGGAACATGGATTGATTTCCACAATGTACACAGCCATTTTTAGATATCATTCACTGTGTTACACTGGAGCAAAAAAAAATAAAAAAGCTTCCATCCAACAAAATAGGTTAATTGCATATCGAATAAAACCATTCATTTTACGTGGGCTACTTTCTTTCAGTCAAGCGCCCACTAGGCTGTATTGAAGAACCCAGAGGAGATTTACATTTCAGGATTTCAACTGTATCTGTTGCCCAGCTGTCATTTTTCAATCTATGATCATGATTTAGACATGGATGATGTTGAAGCTGCCGTGTCTGAGTGCAAAACTGGAACAGTTCTGCTATACAGACGGTTTAGATGTGGTCCTCAAATGAACTGCAGCAATGTATGAGAGAGTCGTCTCTTCAAACCAGATATTTCAAAAGGACATAGTCCTTCTATTACTTTTTTATGGATTTGATTTCCAGAATTGGACACTATTGAGGTAAATTGTCGAAATATCTTGGTCATTTTTTCATCAGTTGTCAGTGGGTTGCCGATGGTTTGGAAACAATATGCATGTGAAATATATGCATTTTTAGAGAGGAGAGAAGAAATCAGTTGTTAGGGAAAATGCCAGCCTATAGTTTGCTGTCCCAGCATTGGACAAACCCCAGAACATGTCAGCTGTGCTCTACATGTGTCTTTACACACGCTTCATACCTACGTGACATAAGCAGCATGTTGTGATCGTCATAAGTATGTTGAGTCACTCATCATCTCTGCCCTGATTCACATCCCTTGGTGGTGTGAACGTGGGGAGAAGGGGGAGGAGTCTGTGCAGGAAGTGACACGTTGCTCATCTGTATGTGCAGGTCTTGACTGGGCAGATAGTTGCTTTATTTCTCTGTGGACTTCTGATGAACAGTGAAACAGCTGTGTTAACCTGTTAGGTCTACCCTCACCTGACACAACACTGCTCTGTCACCTCCGCTGGGTGAGCATTGAAATATTCTCTCAAGAGTCAGCCATCTTGGATGTTTTGTCCTCTGTCAACTGCAGTATCAAAGAACTAGGCGTAGGGGGATTGAAGACACGGAGCGCAGGTCCTTCTGAGAATGTCCTCGCCGTGTCCTCTGAGGAGAATATTTGTTCATATTAATAAAGTAAAGGGAGACATGATCTTCAGTGAAGATGCCTCTGGGTTGTTTGCCTTGGACTCTCCATCTTTTCTCTCTCTCTCTTTGTGTCTTTGCCTTTTTTGTTTTCTTCTCAAGTCTTCAGAAAGCGTATTCCACCGGGATCGTCGACCATACGGCTTAGTGATATTCCAAATTCTGCAGGGTGTTTCTGTACGAGGAGGATCACGTTCTACTCCTGAGATTTAAACCCTCCCCATGGTCCGCACGCACATACACACACACACACAAACACATGCACACATTCTACAGGACCATCCATTCTTAGTGAAGAGAAGGAAAAAAAATCCTCCTCCAGAGCTGCTATCGTGCTGCACCAAAGCAGCTCCAGATGTAAGGTCTTAAGATGCGGCCCGTACCCACTAGTACTTGTCAAATGGTGAGCAAAACTAAACAGATCAGTATCGTCTGACTTCCCCATGCGCTCTTATCATGATTCTCATGCCTGTGTTTCCCTAACGCATCCAATTCCCTGCTTCGTCCTCCATGCGGTTGTTTTCAGCAGTTCTAATGCATCTTCTTAAAGGGTTTGGTTTACACAGCTTTGGGAGAGCACTCTCTCCCCTCCTGATCTCAGATACACGATTCCTATCTGATCTCCAAAGAGCCACTTAAACTGCCTCACACTGTGCTGCAGCTCTGGCCAGCAGACCAGCCCTGACGAAGGGTTTTAGGGGTAAAAATAGAAGTGGAGTGGATAGTGGAGGGCTCACTAGGGGCGCACAATGGTGGTGTGTGGTAATTAAGCAGCTAACGATGCGGTTTGTAACTGTTGTGATGCAGTCCTGTGTGTGTGTGTGTGTGTGTGTGTGTGTGTGTGTGTGTTTGTGTGTGTGTGTGTGTGTGGGTTAAACAAACACATTTATTTGACTGTACCGTATGTACACATATAGTACATATCCACTACAAAGAACAGACATGCTCATGGAGCACAAGGCGTATGTTGGTGTGGGTTGATAAGAGGGTCTGGGTCTGGTGGGTGGGTGGGTGGGTCTGGTGGGTGGGGGTGTTGGAGGAAGGTGGAGGTGGTGGATGACAGTGTGGGAGTTTCCAGCCTGTCTCTGTCTGATGCTTAATGCTCCCATGGCTGATGGCAGCGTTTTGAGGCAGATGGGTCACAGAGAGAAACACACCAGCTTGGAGAGGAGTGACATCAGGCGATCATTACATCCAATCAGACGAAAGCAGGAAGTGAGACCCGATTGAGATTGATGGCACCAGAGTACTGCCTATCACTTTGGAGTAAATCTAGCAGGAGGGGGGGGGGAGGTTACAGACAACAAAACAATGTCTTCTCAATTTCTTGAACGATGTAGCGAAAACTGTCACCTCTGTTACATTTTGTGCTGTAGATGTATGAGAGAGAGAGAGAGAGAGAGAGGGAGAGAGAGACAGAGAGACAGAGACAGAGAGACAGAGAGAGAGAGAGAGAGAGACAGAGCTCTTGTGTGGTGTGACAGAGAATCGCTTGTGTGCCATTGTTGTATGTGTGGAGGAATCGACAGCTTTAGGCTTGACTGGTGTCGGAGTGAAAGCACTGTGATCACACACAAAGCCTGTTCTGGCTTCTCTAGCTTCATGTGGCATTTTCACTGCCTAGCATGCTACCATGCTAACTGCTAACACCAGGCAGGCAGGCAGACTGGCTCAGTCCTGACATCCAGCACTCTCCAGGTCTGAGAACCAAGCTGTGGCCAGCGCTGGAGAGACGATGACTATCTAGAATCAATACAGCACAATCTGGCCTTATCTGCCTGTGATTTGCTGTGCAGCCACTTTTTCCATCCGCAGGGCAGGAGGATCTGAGAACGTTGACAGCAATTATGGATCGTCACCCTCCCCCCCCCCACTCCCCCCACCCCAATACAGGAGGAGTCAGCAAGGGGCAGCTTTCTAATGCCAGTCAGTAAAACATGCACCATGTAACCTTCACTCTGCCACCCCTCTCCAACTCCTGTTAACTGTTGAGGAGAAGATGGAGAGAGAGGAAGAGGATCCTGTCCTGATCTTTGTTTCCCCAGGGATGGTGCCCCCCCCCCCTCCCCCCTCCTCCCCCAGTGGGACTTTGCTCCCTCAGTGCAGTTCATCCCCCCTCAGGCTTTCAGAGAGAGGTCACCCCCACCTGTGAGCACCCCCTCCCCCCCCTCCAGGCCCTCACTCCAGGGACTGCAGTGCCCCCCCCCCTCCTTCCCCCATGTTCTCAGGGAATGCATGCTCCACTGCTGTGTAGTGTAGCTCCTCCACCCTCCACCCTCCCCCTGCATATGGCTGGCTGTTTGACAGACACCTGCCACAGACAACACAGCGCAGTTCTGGATCGGCCATGTTTGTGCCTGTAGAGGGATTTTCCTCCTCCGTTGTTTTGATGAGAACACACCTGTCTCTTTTCCCCCTCATTTGTAGACTCCTGAGGCCAGTCCTGTCGTGGCTGTCACCTGTCTCACACACCAGTCTGCTCTCCCTACGTGTCCTAAGCTGTTGGTGCACATCCTCGCACATCCATCAGTGTTCTCTCTAGATACTCAATCTCAGCTCTCCTAGCAGCAAGTGTGGGGGCCAGGGGGGGCCAGGGGGGGGGCGGGGGGGGGCCGGGGGGGTGGAGGGGTGCCGGGGGGGTGGAGGGGTGCCGGGGGGGGGGTGGGGGGGTGCCGGGGGGTGGGGGTGGTTAGGGACATCCAGTCTGATGCCATGCTGCAGCACAGCAGCCTGAACCCTGGGGAGGAGGGTGGAGGGTGGAGGGGGAGGGGGGTTCTGGAGACAGGAGGGGGGTGGGGGGTGGGGGGTTGGGGGTCCCGCCGGAGTCCTGGTGCAGGCTGGCCACGGGCTGCGTCTAACATCCACCCTACAACGAACTGATGAGATTACCTTGACATCTTTTTCTCCCCTCTAACTCTAAATTGCATTACCTGCAGGATCTTATGCTAAGAACATCTCCATATTCTCCTCTGTGGGGAATTCAGGTTCCCTCCTGCTCTGTTCAAAGTTCTCCCTTCCTCACTCTCCCAGGTGTCCCCCATCAGCTCACCTCCCAGCATGTGTGGCATTGCTGGGTTAGATTTTGGCTGCCATTATGGTTTCTTCGAGTCCCATAGGCCTACAGTGCAGTGTGCCTATTCTGTTGCACCGTTGCATAGATCTGGGTTTGTAGAAGTCAGGTAAGATATCCAGGCCTTATTAAAAAGGGTTGAAGGGTTGTCATGAAGCATGTTTCTGTTTTAATCATCTACGCCGACATCTCCAACGACCTGTGCATTAACCTACCGTGCTCTTCTGAACCCTGGCCCTCTAATCATTAAAGAGCCTCATTTAAACTGCTTATCCAAACACAGAGATCACCTTTACAAATTGAGGTCACAAACCTTTTTTTGGAGTTTTTTTACATTTTTAGATTGAGAGATTAGGGGTGTGGTGATCAGAGAACACACACATTGTCATGCCTCGGCATTTAAGGTTAAGCGGCACATGGTGCCCACCTTTGGTTGAAGATCCCAGGCATCCAGCCTTAATGTGGCCATGCTCTTAGCTGTGCCTCGCAGGGTAATGGGCTCAATTAGTCTAAAAGTCACCACAGTTAATAATTCAATGCTCTCAAGGTTCATTTCCCCAGATTCAAGTCAAGCATGGCGCAGGAAATGACACTTCAGGAGCTCTTAAAAAATGAGCAGGACAAACGCAGCGATCGCAGCGGTAAATCAGGTGAATGTCTCACCAGCAGGGGGGGGGGGGGGGTGGCGGCCTGTCGCTTCTCTGGGATGACGTGTTCATCAGGACACCCAGCCTCCATCGCTCAGTCAGCTCTCAGTCTCGTCTAGCAGACATATCTTCTTCATGAGAGAATCCATCTCTCCCGTTTGACTTTGAATTGACTCATGCTTTTGTTCCAGAAGGATCTCGCCTGTGCTGTATGCAGTGGCTTACCCAAAGTTTGTGAACTGCTTCACTCTGTTCCAGCAGGGACAAACACCTCATTATCACTGGCCTGTTGCTCCTCATTCACAGCCCATCATTCAATTATGACACCTCCAAAATCGTAGGGAAGACATATAATTTAATACCCGTGTGTGTGTGTGTGTGTTTATGCACCGTATGTGTCTGGTTGTGTGGTTGTGTGGGAACCTGCTGTGATAATGTGCATAGGCAAACACAACAGCAGTCCCCAGCTGGGAGCTACACCTTGCGAGGGAAGAAAGTTCCTTTGTAAGCACCTTGGGGACGAGAGATCAGCGATGACCTTGAGTGAGTGAGCTGCAGAGATGCTCTCTATATTCAGCCCTGATCCAGAAACCATGACTTACCAATCATTAACAGGCTTACAGATTGGCATCCCTTCACTTCCTCCATTTAGTCTGCTGCAGCAGATGATAATTACTATTCAACATGCACACACGTACACTGCCCCACACACACACACACACACACACATATTCATTCACTCTCTGTCTCTCTGATACATCACATGCATTCATGAACGCACTGCTTAAATAATATAACTTGGTGATCTACTGTTTGAGTTCCTTTTAATTGGTGCTATTCACATATCCAGTAATATGAGAAAAGGGGGGCGGGGGGGGCAGCAATTATCACCTTTTTGACAGTGCAAATTATTGAAGCCATTTTCCACAAAAGCAGGGCATGGGTATAACGCCAACGATCAATCTCATTTAACAAAAAAAATGTGATTAGGCATTAAGAAAGTCTGTCTGTGTAACATAAGTGATTATATGTTTATCTCACTGTCAGATATCCCCACAGGTCACAATCCATTTTTTTTAAATCAGTCTTCATTCCACCTTAGCATTGAACCCTTTGATATATCTGAAGTTGTGAAGTTAGTTTGATGCATCTGATCGTCATCAACTTTGATCGCAAAATGAATGAAAGTCGTGTTTTCTCCAGAGAGTGAGCAGCTGTTGGCAAGCTCTTTGTGAGGTGGGGGGTAGTTAGAGTTGGGGAGTCTCTGGGGTAATAAAGTGGTGGCAGGGGGTGGGGGGTGGGGGGTGGGGAGTGTGGGGGTGGGGCATATTGTTGCAGCACATGTGGTCATCCCAGGAGGGAGGAGACTGGAAATAGACTCAGAACTTGTCTTGTCACCCTCCCCCCCCCGCCCCCCTCCTCTACTTGTTTTCTCCCACACTGTGTTTGAAGTCCACATTTGGCTCTGCCTCAGTACCTCCCTTCTCCTCCTCCCCTCCTCCTCTCTTCCTCCTCCCCTCCTCCTCTCTTCCTCTCCTCCTTCTTCACTCCATACCGTCCTTCTCCCCAGCAGTGCTGGCTGTGCTCTGCCTCCTGCTGTGCCTCCCTCTCAGGCTCACTTAACCCTTCTCCCTGACCCTGCTGAGCGCTGGTCAAGTGCTCGCTGATGTGTGCCTGTGCCGTCATCCAGCCATGCCCTGTCGATAGGGTGCTGGTGGGGGCTGGAGGGGCGAGGGGACCGGATGGGTGGATGGGCGCTCTGCCTCTGGGGAGGAGAAGAGAGGAAGGTGGGCGTTGGAATCTGTGGTGGGTATTCTGGGATATGTGAAGTCTGTTGAATTTCCGGGTGCCCTGACCAAAGGTTGACCCCTATTTCCTGTCTCAATTGCCTCTAAGTCAGGCTTCATCACACAGACATGCTGCTTCGTAGTGCAGCGACCTCTGGCCTCACTCTGGAGACTGGCTTCACCATCATGGAGAACAGAACGTTCATTCTGGACACGTGGTCGTAGTTTGTGGTCTTGGGGATTTTTGCGTTATGTTGAGAAGCAAGGAATTATAATTCCAAGTTTGTTGTTTATTTACTGACCCATTTCCCGATACAAAAGATCGTACACGTCTACATATCTTTGGCTTAGCATCATTAATGCACTATACTGTTAACTGCTTATCAAAGGTTAATTTACATTAAACAACACCTACATAGTAGTTGACTAACCTTAGTTTAGTTTTGCTAAAGCTTCACAACAATACTGTTTCCAACATATGCATACAAATGTTAACAAGCTGTTTCTAGTCTGTAACAAATCTTTCTTTGTCCTTTTCATGGAAATCCTTGCTCCCTTTTTAAGTAGACCTTAGTCAAATCCTCCACCACTGAGCTGGTGCTATTTGAAAGAAGTTAAAGAAGTTATTTAGAGAGGGTATGAGACTGATGATTACCTGAGATAAAAAATAAATACAAAAATGTGAATTTAAGTTAATTTACATGTCAGCATGACTAATATGCCCGAGATAGAAAAAGAGTGTGGGTAAATGATGTCACATTCCATTGTGCCTTGATGGTCACAGTGTCTACAGAGATCCATTTTCACATTTTGCGTGGCGTGTATGATCCAGATTTGTTCATCTGTTTGTTCACAGCTTCTCTCTCTCTCTTTCTCTAACACGCTTAATTCCTCAAATGCAGCAGATTGGCAAAACCTCCATTTACCGGCAGTGGATAAAGCCTCTCTGAGACTCATACCAATGAAATACTTTTCATTTCAAGAAAGCGCAACTAGTCATTTGCTTTCCGTTTCTCACTTCCTGGGGAAGTTTGAATGGAAGGTGTAGACAGAGGAGTCTGTCCTCCTAACCAGCTCCACTGCAGTGTCTCCCCACATCGCCTCTAATGGACTGCTGGAGGAACATCTCTGTATCAATCATTCACTCTGTTCTCCTTTGTTTGGATTCCATCTACAGGATCACTTTGGAGCCTTAATGAGCCATTTCAATTCCTATCCACCGATCTCTGTGTTGCTTGTGTGTGTGTGTGTGTTTGTGTGTGTTGTGGTTGCTCTCCTGCCGTTGTTAGATTGATTCCTATGGAGTTAATACAATATTAGCCTCTGTTTTACATATCTCTGTTTCTATACCTGTCTTCCTGTCTTTCCATCCCTGTCACTGCTTCTCTCTCTCACACTCTCTCTCACCCTCTCACCCTCTCACCCTCTCACCCTCCCTCCCTCCCTCCCTCCCTCCCTCCCTCTATCTCTCTCTCTCCTTCCTGTTCAGTAGTGGACTGTAATTGCATTGTGTTGTCATTTGGCGTGGTTGCCCCCCCCTGCTCATCTCTCTTGTTAATATCCAGAGCACTCTCGACCTTGAGGGGAACAAGACAGCAGGTTCAATACCAGAGAGCAGCTGACTCTATCAGGCAGGGGCTGCTGTGATGGAGGGATGACAGAGAGGAGAAGAGGCGCGTGGAGAAAACCAGGCAGAGGGAGAAGAGAAGAGTGGGTTTGTCAAAAAGACAAGGGGGTGTCTTTAGGGGAAAGAGGGAAGAGGGCAAAGGTCATGTTGTGAGTTTGTTCGTCCTGTGGATGATTGAGTCGAGGTCGTACAGGTCACACGTGACCTTCCTCTGATGCTGGGTGTTATCATGTCTGTAAGGCCAGTGAAGGAAGCAAGTGGAGAGTTGGAATACAGCAAGGTTATAGTGTTTCTGCACACTGTGGAGGCTGTCTATGTTCGTATTTCCTCTCTGAATGGTGAATCATCGAATGTAACGCTCAATAAACCTGGATTATGCAATAATCCACCACATACTTAGAATAGGACGTTAACAAGCGCATTTTACTGATGCTGGAGTCTTTAAACCACAAGGCAATCAGAACCACATTCACAGACTCTATAGGTTAAGACAATGCTGCGTTCTTTTTCTAAGGGATTCCAGAGTGTTGGTCAAGAATACATGGGAACAGGGGAGCGACATCACTTCCTGCATCTCCTCATTATCTTCATTCAGCATGTGGAGATGTGGAGGATGCAGTCAACACTGCTCTCTTCGGGTGAACTGCATGCTGGGAAGAGAGTGGGTACTCCCTACTGCCTACTGCAGGGCTCTCTTTCTGCAGAAACAAAGCATCATTAACATGATTGATGGGCCTCATTCCTCTAGGAAGGTGGGCCTCTAATTACAGTGGATGAGAGGGTCTCTCTCTCTCTCTCTCTCTCTCTCTCTCTCTCTCTCTTACACTATTCCTCTCCCCTTACTATTTTTTCCTTTTTTTTATTCCCATCCCAACTCATTCCCTCCCTGTCTTTGACCACAATATGCTATTAGCTATCGGCATGCCATTTAAGCTCATGGAGCAAAGGGTTATGGGACTGGTTGACACCTTGGGTCCATTTCAACCCTCTGCAGGCAGTCAGAAGGAGTGAACTGTCTTTAAAGTTATGGCTGGAAGAGCTCATTTTGCATTCAAGCCCAAGTGGGTTGTTGAATAAGTGCCAGGCTTGAGCCAGAAGGACAGTGTGTGTGTGTGTGCATGCGTGAGTGTGTGTGTGTCTGTGTGTGTGTGTGTGTGTGTGTGTGAGGGAGAGTGTGTGTGTGCGGTTATGTGCGTCCTGTACTGGTAACTGCAACACACCGTGTAATGGACTACTGTACAACTGGAAATAATGTGCTGAGTCATTTATGAAAGCTATTAAGCTGCCTGGGTGACTTTGAAATCCACTAAGCCAGTTTCCTTTCTAACATCCACTCTGCCCAGGATCCAGTCAGATCCCTTCTAACTGCTGCAGTCATCTCCACCCACCCCTCTCTCCCTGTCAACCCCCCCCCCAAGTCCTTAACCATGCAGGGACATCATCCCCAACACTGTGGCCTTTTATCAGAAATGACTTCATACGGTGGAGCTGATCATTATGGGATGCCTGGACAATAGCAACACATCTGTCAGGGACGGATCACAAAGTACAGCACAGCAGTTAGGGTTGCTCATGCAGCCATTGAGCATTAACCTTGAAGCTTTGTGGTGATTCTGGTCTCAGTGCCTCAGAAATGTGGCATGCTGTTGAATGTTCCAAAGTGCTCTTAACCATAGTGAGGTTTCAAGTTCACAAGAAGTAAAATAAATGGACAAGCATCGCATATACCGGTAGGTCTATTTATTGAACACGTCCACGACAAGATTTCAGCCGTTTGTCTCCTTAAAGCTCTCCTTGTCGATCATTAAAACCTTCTGCTATTGGATACAGAGGGAACAATGAAGAGCAGAGGAGTCCTGTAGTGTGCTGTACTGTTCCAGTACCATGCGGTAGAGACCGGGAGAAATGAAGTCTGTATCAAAAAGCATTTTTCATGATCTGTCTGACTCTCTGTTATAAGACACATTACCCCAGGCACAGCTGTAGGCTGGGAAAGGAACTCACTAACTTCTGTTTTAAGAGCGATTGTCCCAGGTTTGCTCTTTGGCTAAGTTATGCTAAATACCTAATTAGCATAACATGCTGTGTAGCACATGCTCAGACTGACACAGTGATTTTTATGGTAACCCAACAGGTCAGCAGCATTGGGCTGAACTCCAGAGAAATGAGAAAGGCCACAAGTTTCAAGTGTTTCAGGGGTGAATTCCCATGTAGCAATGTTCAATTATGGATGATATATTTTATGTAGTGTTTTTTTTTTTTTCTTTCTGAATCAGGTCAAAAAACCCGAATAGACCATGTGGATATTGGCTGGCTGGGGTGGAGTGGAAGGAGGAAAAAAAAGAAAAAGAATTGAAGGTGAAATGAAAAGAGTGGAGAGGAACTGGGTCGCAAATCAAGAGGAATGAGACACCAGAGTGCATATAAAGGAAGAACCCTCAAATGGACAGAGTTGAAGTGTGTGTGTGTGTGTGTGTGTGTGTGTGTGTGTGTGTGTGTGTGTGTGTGTGTGGGAGAGAAAAAAAATAACTAAGTGTTGAAGTGTGTGTGTGAGAGAGAGACAGAGACAGAATGAAAGGGCAAAAGTAGGAGTGTGTGTGTTTGGCGTTTCAGTTGGATAAAGCTTTTAATTGAAGAATGACACCGATGTGAAGGGGGTTAAGCTCTTCATCCAGTTTCTTCACAGATCACAGCTTAGTCTTTTAAAGGGTGGACAACCTGCACAGGAGAACCCACAGACCACTACATCAAGGGAGAAGAAAACGACACATTATCCCCACTTCCATGCCTTTTTCACTCTCAATTTCCATCTCTATTAATCAATGCTACTCTTACAACTCCTCCCCCCCCCAACCCCCCAACACAGACATCCTTTTCTCTCTCATAAGTTGAGTTACTGTACCAGCCTTCTGCTGAGGAGTTTTCACAGGAAGCAGCTAGAAAGGTCTCCCCAGGAACAGTGCTTGTCTGCCTGGTGGAAAGCAGCTGGATTAGCAGCAGCGGCCCCCTGGAACATCCCAATTAAAATCAAAGCAATCACCATCGTGGAGCCGTCGTTAGATGGAGAGTCTGCTTGAGGTTAAACGTCATAATAACAGCAAGGCTGCTCCCCCCCCCCCCCCCCCCCAAAAGCCTGTCACACACTGATTTCATACATACAAGAAAGTTTGATGAATTGAGTCTTGTGAGAGGAAACTCTCGAGCGTCCCACCATTACAGAAAAGCTTTCGCTGGGATTAGGGGAGACAGATGCTTCTATCCCTTAAGTCGGAGAATGAATAATTTACACAGTGGGTATCAGCGGCTAGCTCTGCCTTTAAGCCGTGGTAGCGTTTTATTTGTATGTTTTCTGTCAAAAGTAATCTGGCATCCTGGATGGTGGAAACAGAGAGGTTTGTCTGAGTGGTGCGATGTGCAGCGGGCTGGTGAGGGTCACATGATCTGTGTTTGATGTGACGCCTGTTGTCAGTGTTAATTAGCTTAGTTGTGCTCTGCTCCCTGTCCCATGTGACTGGTGATGAGAGAAGCTATGAAAGCCAGGGACACACAAACACACAGCCATAGTCCACCCACGCCCACACGCACACCTACAGTACACACACCTACACACACGTACTACAAAAGAACATACACAGCTGTCTCTGTCCATTATTCACAGGTACAAGGCAAGTCAGCCCCAATACCTGCATCCTTGTGCACACATACAGTCTATTCTTCATTATGGGCACATCAAGGCACATGCACAATAACCCCCCCCACCGCAGCACACACACACACCAGACCAGAGTGAATCCCCAGCGGGGGGCTCTGAAAGGCCTTTCTAAAGCTCCTTCCCATCGCAGGGAGGCTTCACAGGTCAGCAGTGTTTGTGGTGGCGATGGTGCTGAAGCGTTCAAGCGGAAGTCCCTCACCTTTCCACCCACACACACACACGCACTCAAACATACACACGCTTACAGCGACACACACACACTCCTTTTCTCCTGTCACAGCCAATAAGTTTTGCATTTGAATCACTGTGTTGCTTAACATAAATCGAAACAACTTTAATCAACAGCAAAATTAATGCATGAACCCTCTCCTTGTGTAATTACTTGGAGGACTTTAGCTTATCAGTTTATGTAGGACCTCCAGACTCCGTAACGGGATAAGTCAAATCAATATAGCGGCTTCATTGTATGTGACTTCCTCTTGAATCAGATTCTACACGGTACGTCTGTGAAGCGTAGCTAACATAAAGAACTCAACATACAGGCAGACGTGTAACCACATTAGGCATCATGTCTGCTCTAGACAACATCAGCTGCCACAGTAGCTTACAGCTACGGGAACATGAGCTTACTCACCAACACAGTGACAACCAAGGATGCTGTTGGCAAAGAAAGCTCAAAATATGTCTACAGTTGTAAGAAGGAGCTAGCAGTAGACATACCGAAACACACACACACACACACACACACACACACACACACACACATGAACAGGCACAGGAATGCAGGCATGACTACAGTCAGAGAGACACACACACACACACACACTGTGTGTTAACACTTGGTGTTAATATGTTAATGGTGGGCTCTTGAAGCCGTTGTACCCTCGTTTATACTTGCAGTGATCCGTGTCGTGAACCCTTCTCTCTACACACCTTCCTGTCCCCCTCTCCCCCCTCGCACTCCCTCTCATGCCACTAGCCAGCTTCCTCACCCTCTCCTCTTCCTCCTCCTCCTCATACTCCTCTTCCTTAGCCCCCTCCCTCCCTCTCTCCCTCCCCATTACTCACATGACCGCTTGTCTGATTCACGGTGTGGGAATCGACCATGACAGGCTCGTCTCTAATGTCTTCGCTCCATCTCTCTCTCTCTCCACCAAACCTGGTGTTCACATCATGCCAAACCCACCAGAAGGGCGACTCCCACACTTGGCTGTTTATTGTGCTCCAACAGGGTTGGAAGTAATTGGGTGTTGTTGCCCTCGTTATCGGTTTGGGATTCAGGAATGGGGATCAGTGCATCTGTCTCTCCTGTGGCTGTCTGCTCTGCTTGTTGGACCAGAGAGAGCGTGTCTGTGTGATCTGTTCCACTTCAGATAAACTGATGTTATTGCCTTGGTGAGGAAAAACCTACAGGCATTCGAGAACGGAAGACTTATCTTTAACTGATCATTCATAAATAGTGCTGCGATTCTTTCTGATACTAGAATGGCACAACCTGCTTCAGTTCTTGTGATTCTCTGCAGACAGAATCCAGTTCAGCAGTTTCAGAGGGATCCTGGATCACATCTAGACTCGTAAGGGAAAATAGTGTTGAAATCAGGAAAAGGAAAGCAACATGCTTTTCAAGCTGAGGTAGAGAAGGACAGGACAGTTGGTCTGAAGTTGTGACTCTTCCATGAGGGCAGAGCCTCAGGCTCGCTGCTTCACTATCTTCTGTGTTTGTGTGGATTTTACTGTCATCAAAGCCTTCGACTAAAGAACAGGATCCTTAGTAACCATGTGGCAACAGGAACTCTGACTGAGAAACAATGTCATGGTTACATTTCTATGCAAAAGCCTATTAGAGGACTATAAGCCTACTCAAAATATGATATTAAAAATAAAACATAGCAATATTATTAATTAAGTTTCATATTATTGTAACCTTGGTGGAGGTGTACTCAACCAGATGAAGAGTGAAAGAGACATAGCTTTAGACCAGTCATATGCTCCAGGTTTTATTTCAATGTTTGGCTTCCAACATTTGTTTGTTTTGTTTGTTTTTTACTCCAAAAACGGCCACAAGCTCATTTCAACTCTGGTTTATTTCAACATAACATGTGAAGCCAAGCTAACAGAATAATGCAGTTCTTCCCTCTTTCTGCACATTGGTAATAACATTGAGCCTGAGGAGGGAGCCCCGAAACTACACGAGGTTGCATTCACCAAACATTGCATGTGTGTGTACATGTTGGTCTGTGTGTCTGTGTGTGTGTGTGTGTGTGTGTGTGTGTGTGTGTGTGTTTGTGTACATGTTGGTCTGTGTGTGTGTGTGTGTGTGTGTGTGTGTGTGTGTGTGTGTGTGTGTGTGTGTGTGTGTGTGTGTGTGTGTGTGTGTACATGTTGGTTTGGGGGTGTGTGAACATGTTGGTGTGTGTACATGTTGGTCTGTGTGTGTGTACATGTTGGTCTGTGTGTGTGTGTACATGTTGGTCTGTGTGTGTGTGTGTGTGTGTGTGTGTGTGTGTACATGTTGGTCTGTGTGTGTGTGTACATGTTGGTCTGTGTGTGTGTGTGTACATCTGTGGGGTATGTGTGTCTTTGGTGTTTTTAGAAAACAGAATCTACTTCCATCCCAAAGCTCCAGCAGCTGAAGCTGAGTCCTCTACCTGACCTGTCACCAGACTCCATCAGCCCAGTAGACACTCAAATGGTTATGACAATATTAGAATGTAAAATAATACAGCTTGCCAAGGGTGCCAGGTAACCCTTTGACCTAAATCAACTCAGGCAGAAATCCATTACATGGATTATTTCAGAGAGAGAGAGAGCAGAGGAGAGCAAGGCAGCAGTTGCGTGAGTGTGTGTGAGTGTATGCACGTGTGTGTGTGTGTGTGTGTGTGTCTGTGTGTGGGTTTGTGTTTGTGTAAGTGAATATATCCTACTACTGATTATACTCTGTATTATTCTGGCAAAGATTATATCAGCTTTCAGAAGACACTGATTAAGACCAAACATTTACATTTATTCATATAGCAGATGCTTTTATCCAAAGCAACTTCATTTTGCTTTACAAAAGAGCATCGGTCACTGAGCACAGCAGCATGTTAGACCCCAAACATAGCAGGCTTATAGATTATGAAACATACATCGTGAGAACCAATAAGTGCCAAGTGAAAAACTATAAGAGCTTTTAGTCGAACAGATTACAAATCATTGTTTCCTCAAAGAAAATGTCATGTTCCCCACAACAACATGCACGTAAACAATGTACTGAATTTATTTCAACGCACTGTATAACAACTTACTAATAATTACATTCGATCATTATTTTATGATGCTTTACAATAGACATATCATAATCATGCATCAAATCATAAAACATAAATGTATAAATGCATAAAATCCTACTGAAACAAACATTCCTTTGAAAAAAAACCTCATTTGAAAGAAACTTGTCCAGCCAAAGGTGAATAGTCTTAGTGAGATTTCTAATGAGTTCTCAGCACAGTGATTACTTCTGAGTTTCTGCACATGTCACCCCCATGGGGAATTCAGGAGTGTGTTGTTGTAGATCTGGTTAGATGGACACACAGCCTTAGGATGTGTGGGCAATTGTGTGTGTGTGTGTCTGCACGTGAGTGTGTGTGTGTGTGCCGGTGTGTGTGTGTGCCGGTGGGTGCGTGTGTGTGCGTGCGCATGTGGGTGTGTGTGTGTGTGCATGTGGTGTGTGTGTGCGTGTGGGTGTGTGTGTGTGTGTGTGTGTGTGTGTGTGTGTGTGTGTGTGCGCAGGTGTGTGTTTGACTGAGAGAGTTGAGCTCCACTGTAGCTCAACAGGAGCAGTAATGTCCGGGCCCTGTAACAGCAGGCAGAAAGGGGTTTGGGGCTCCAGAACTGGAGTCCATTACGCCCCCGTCAGTGAGCAAACACATCATGTTGCTTCAGCGCTCATGTCCTCAGGACAGGCCTCATGCTGCCCCCGTCACACACCTCACTGGAGGCTCCAACCACAAGCTGACATCACCAGGGAATTCAATGCCACCTGCTTCCTGTCTTTCAAGTTGAGTGAAAGCAGTCAGAATCGGTGTGTTTATATCAGCTCTTCACTCACTGGGGGAGGGAGGGGGGGGACACCTGGAGTGTACTTGACCCTCGTGGTGCGCGGCAAACGTTCAACTTTGTGGAAATAAACATTCAGTGAAATGGATGGTTTGTTGCTTACAGTATCTCTTCATAAGTCAACAGTGTCAGATGATTAAATAGTGTTAATTGCCTGAGAGCTGTTAGCTCAGCAGCTTGAACTGGAGCGGTGAGAGGTGTCAAGGCCAAAGGAGCGTCGACTCTTTCTGCAAATCTGTATTCCAGGTTTCAGATTATCACAACAGTCCCAGATTTTCTCCAACCATGATTTGAACGGATTAGTATGTCCATGATGATGACTGTTATGAGCTAACGCGAGTCACCACCCAAAGGATAAAACTATCTAGTGCCAGTCAGCAGTTTGGACTAGCAAAATCATTCCTAAATTGTATACGTCTTCAATAGCAAGATAAACAGTACATTTCACATTTCAGCATAGTTAATGCATTAGCAAGATTAACTTCCGCTATGCAATATCTGCATAGAGAACATGCCTTATAACAGCATATTGTTGGGAAATTGAAGAATGTATTGTTTTGACATTTAGTCATTTATCAGCAGCTCTTATCCAGAGCAACTTACAGCAAAGTACAGGGACATTCCCCCCTGAGGCAAGTAGGGTGAAGTGCCTTGCCCAAGGACACAATGTCAAGTTGGTACAGCCGGGGTTCAAACCGGGAACCTTCTGATTACCGGCCCGACCGCTCAGCCACCTGACTCCTACAGATCAGGTTTGTTTCGGATCCATTTTGCAACAGAGCGTCAAACCTTGGGTGAGTCCACACTAGGTTGTTATTAAGATATATGACTGTCTCTTTTTTTACTAGAACCACTGATATGCTATCAACAGACCACACTGACAAGTGCAACAGCAGGTTGTAAAACAAGGACCTTCTCTTACACACCGCTATGTACCAAGATGCTATTCATCAACAAAAACTAGACACTTTCCTTGTACATGTGATGACAGAATCTTAAAACTAAGGTGGACGCTGCTGTTATAGGAAATGATACGGTAAATCAAATGTGGGACTGTCCTTACAGCTTATTGTCTGTATTACTGTATGAATGTCTTCGTGACTCAAAAGCAATTGAAACAATAAACAGGAAAAAACAAGCATTGATCATTCGTTTAAGTCAAGACTTGTATCATGTCAGAACAAAAAGTAGCTATCTGTTATTGGACAGCCAGACACAAATTGTAGATGGCACCCAATTAATGAAGAAATGACTTTCTTCGTAGGGCATATGGCTGAGGTAACTGAAAGTCCTCACAGAATATCTGGGATAACAAATAAATTAATAAATAACAGTATTTTGAGCAGATTTCTCTTGGCCAGGTAGGTCAGAGATTCCGACTGACCAGGGAGTTGTTGATGTTCTGTCGGTGGGGGTGGGGGTATGGGGGGGGGCTAAACTCTCTCTAACAGACCATCACACAGCTGGACAGCCTGAGGCATAACCTCCTCTCCTCACCTCCGGACCTCCATTCCTTAAAACTAGGGCGAAACTTTCCACACAGCCACAGATCCATCAGTTTATGACAGAGTTAGGACAGCATCGGCCCCCTCCTCTTTCTCAAGAGACGTCTTACAGTGGAGCTTCACATCCTCTCCCTTTACAAAGAAACACTCCATCAAAGCAGCACCTCTTCACTAACAACAGATAAGTGTGTGTGTGTGTGTGTGTGTCACTTTTGAAGAAAGTTCTAGTGCATTGAGAGAAAGAACAACCTTTCCATTTGAATGCTTCGTAGAGCGTCCATCCCTCCTCTCCACTTGGTTCCCCTGGTTTCTCTGTCATTACAGTAATGTGACTTGGCTCTCATCCAGGTTACCATGTTTACTTCCTGTTAGGGTAGGGTGGGATGTTCCTGTGAAGGTATCGATCCACCATCACCATGGTGATTTGGACTGTCATTGATAATGGCTAGATTAACTATTTTGAACTCTAGGAGCTGTGACTCAAGCCTTTTAAAACAAGCTGGAAACATTTCATCTGTGTTATTACTTGGAATGAAAATGAAGGCAGCAAATTGAAACAAGTGATGGTAATGTGGCTTCTTTGGTCCCTGCAGGCAGCAGAATGTATTAATACAGTATACCTTATTGTGCTTTGAAGCTTCCACTATGCATTTCTACCCCAGCAATCAGCTTCCCCTCCCTATGGGATGCACGGTCACACAGTTCTACAATGTTACATAAATATGTTTTATAATGAATATTCTAGTGTACTTGGCTTTGTTTTATATTCAGCAGGGGGTCAGTGTTACCCATTTTTCAAAGAGAAGGAATTTGGATAATTAGCTTTGGCCCTTTTGTTATGCACTCATTAAAATGTATTCAAACTTTATTTTTATTAGCATAATTCGCAAGGTTTTTACACAAACACACAAATAAACCAACACATATTGTACTGTATATGATCAATGTGCAAGTTAGTCACCAAAAACAAGCCAAATGCTGCCTCATTTTGAAGTGTTCTGTGTGTGAGAACATTGTGTGTTTTGGACATTGTTTCAGTTCCATGTGACACTGATGATGACTATGTTGAGTGTAACACACTGGTCCAGAAGTTGTGAAAGGTAGTTTGATCTCAACAAGCTGAATATTTAAGTCTCATAAAGATGACAACATTTGCAGTTGCAGCTTATTTGCAGTATCTTTCTTTTATAGAATACAACCATATTTACACTGTAACCATTAGGCAACATAAATAAATAGCCTTGTTTTCACCAAAGTAAAGTTATTCTCTGGAATTTACCATATTTACCATATTTATCATCAGAAAGCTGTCAAAGGAGGAGAAATAGAACTCCCTAAAACAGCAAGAAAGCAAGTTGGGACTACTCATAAATTCAAAGATTCTCTTGATGAATGTGACGTGTAGATCCTGATCTTTGAATCTTTGAAATGTAGACGTACTGTACTGTACTGTACTGTACTTACTGTAAGTCTCTTTGGATAAAAGCGTCTGCTAAATGAATAAATGGGGGGTACGGTGGCAGAGCGGTCAGTGCTCTCGCCTCCCAACAAGGAGATCATGAGTTCCAATCTCGGGCCCGACCCTGATCTCTCTGGGTAGAGTCTGCATGTCCTCCCTGTGTTACTGTGGGTTCTCTCTGGGTGGAGTCTGCATGTCCTCCCTGTGTTACTGTGGGTTCTCTCTGGGTGGAGTCTGCATGTCCTCCCTGTGTTACTGTGGGTTCTCTCTGGGTGGAGTCTGCATGTCCTCCCTGTGTTACTGTGGGTTCTCTCTGGGTGGAGTCTGCATGTCCTCCCTGTGTTACTGTGGGTTCTCTCTGGGTGGAGTCTGCATGTCCTCCCTGTGTTACTGTGGGTTCTCTCTGGGTGGAGTCTGCATGTCCTCCCTGTGTTACTGTGGGGTCTCTCTGGGTGGATTCTGCATGTCCTCCCTGTGTTACTGTGGGTTCTCTCTGGGTGGAGTCTGCATGTCCTCCCTGTGTTACTGTGGGTTCTCTCTGGGTGGAGTCTGCATGTCCTCCCTGTGTTACTGTGGGTTCTCTCTGGGTGGAGTCTGCATGTCCTCCCTGTGTTACAGTGGGTTCTCTCTGGGTGGAGTCTGCATGTCCTCCCTGTGTTACTGTGGGTTCTCTCTGGGTGGAGTCTGCATGTCCTCCCTGTGTTACTGTGGGTTCTCTCTGGGTGGACTCTGCATGTCCTCCCCGTGTTACCGTGGGTTCTCTCCGGGCACTCCGGCTTCCTCCCACTGTCCAAAGATATGCATGTGGTAGGTTAATTGGAAATTGTGCAAAAGATTGTCCCTAGTGTATGACTGTGTGAGTGAATGGTTGTCTGTATGTTGTCTGTCAATGTCTGTGTGATAGCCCTGTGACTAGCTGGCCCCAGTCCAGGGTGTACCCTGCCTATGGCCCGGAAGTAACTGGGATAGGCTCCAGTCACCCCTGACTCCTAAAGGGAATAAGCGGAAGAAAATGAATGAATGAATGAATGAATGAATGAATGAATGAATGACTGAATGAATAAATGAATACATGTAAATGTAGACGATCTTACATTTCCTAGACTAGATTATTTAAAATAAATTGGTGGCGTTCATTTTCTTTTACAGTTTTGAACCCCAAGATTTGCTCCTTTTTTATGTTACATAAGATTAGATTCAACTTTGTCATTACACAAACTAAATACTTGAAATGTTGCATGATGGTCTGATTTAAACTGGCATACCAGTAATCAATAGAAGGACGGTTAATGTAGAAATAAAACATATTTGTAACAATTGATTTAAGTTTAAGAGTCAATCCCACGGTTTAAAAGCATTTGATTGTACACACGCTCCTAGATTTAGATCAATGATCTCAACCAAAAAGGCAATTACATTCTCAAAACATTCATTTTACCAATCAATGTCAGACGCTGATTCAGTACAAATTTAGTCTGTTGTTCATCTACTTCTCTAGGTTGACGTGAATAATTGCCACTCACTTCAGATGTGTCCTTCAGAGCTTCTGAACCAGATGATGACATATTCCTTGCTGTCGCTGCTGCTGGTCGGAGTCTCTCCTTTCACTTCATCCTTCTTTTTTTGAACTATCTGATGCTTTTTTGTGTGATCTCTTCATTCAGAACACAATATGCTGTGAGAAAAGAAGGTATTTGCAAAGGCAGGAAACGGTTGTGAGTTTTTCAAACTGAGGCAAGTCCTCCAGTGGGAAATCATGACACAATTATCTTCCCATGTTCTTTAGGTCTTACAGAGAACTTTGATTCACTATGTTGTACAGAACAACCACTTCTGTGCTGAAACCATTTTATAACCGTTTAGATTGTATCCGGTCCAAAATGGTCCAGAAAATGGTCTCCCTGTGAGTTTAACCCATGGACACAGAAAGCAATCATGAAGCACACTTATCTCAGCAGGTAAAACACGTTGTTAACCTCTTCTTAACCAGCAAAGTAGACTTTCATTTTAAACCTCAGGTAAATTCAAAGTTGTGTGTGTGTGTGTATACACCCCCCCCCCACACACACACACACACAACAGTCCTGAGTCACTAGTCCTGAAATACTTCACTTTTTGCAATGATAGTAGCCAATTCCCTGGAAATCCCCCCCCCCCACACACACACACACTTACTTTTTTTCTTCTAAAACTTTAAACACTTTTTAAAACAACAAAACAAACTTTTACTCAGTGAAGTCATCCTAAATGTCACGTCAAACGTTGACGTGTCATGCAATGAACTGAAATGCCCCCCCAGAACAAAGGACGTTTTTTATTAAAGGTAATATTAAAAGCAATATCTCCTAATCTATGGGATACGAGGTCTCATTTTAGGATATTTTTCAAAATGCACTTTGAGAGAGCCAATGAAATGAAGGCTTTTGGAAATATTGCTGAATCACTAGGTTAGGGTTATTAAGGTTCTCATATAAATGCAATGCTATAATTTTTATAGGCACTTAAATACTAATAAATTGCTAACACAATGGAAGATCATTGCTCTTATTTAACAGTCAAGATTAAGAATTCATTTAAAACTACTGTTTACTAGCAAAAGTCTAACTTTAAGAAAGTGTAGAAAGTGGCCTGGGCAAACCATTTTTTTGTGCATTTTCAAGGACTACATCTGGGTTGTTTTGGTCCAGTAGCACGGTCCACATCCCTTTATTTTAGTTGGCTACTTCCAGTGCCTTACATTACTCAGATAAAAGAAGAGTTGGATGTCAAGCCTTTTCATGTCACATCCCATACATTTACTAAACCTTCATGGGCCTTTGATCATGTTCGTGCACTTCCTCTGGAAAACATGGTGGCAGTCTGACAGAAGACCACACAAACAGCAGACTAACGATACGAATTGGTTGAAATTACTTTTTTGAGGATCAAATCCTCAAATTGGCCTATTATTTCCTCTTGTGTAGTTCCAGTTCATAATGACAAGTCTAATACCTTCTGAGTGTACACAGTAATTATGTCTGTTTTTTTTTCTCTTCTCCTTGTGCTCTCGTTTCTACAGAGACGAGGTTGGACTGTTTGATGAGAGAGTTCTCTGAGGTCTGCCTCAATTGTACCCGCAGCAATTCCGAGCCGTTTAAATTAGGTTCTGCTTTTACGCTTATTATTTTGCTGGACTGCCTTTAAATAAGGTAATCATTGCAGAACACGTGGTCTGAGAATACCTTGTGCTTGTTCCATCTTATTTCATCTTGTTAGAGAATCTCAAAGACAGTTCTGCTTTTTCTTCTTGTTTTTGGCCGTATTTCATTGACATTTCTATCATTTTCAGGCAACAAAATACAGTAAAAATGTTGGTTTGAGCATGTGAGAGGGCCATCCCATTTTTTGTCTCTCTTCCAAAAAAAACACTTTCCAAACTTCTTTTTTGGAAAGACTCGTTTTTTTTGCATTTCATGATATTTTTCTTCTTGTTTTGCCACCCAGTTCTCCATGGCTGCCTCTCCAGTGAGAAGCGTGTATTTTTGAGGGGGGGGGGAGTTCTGGGTTTGCGTTCCATCCTCAGATCCATAAGGCATGTCCATTTCCTCCCTATCTCCTTTTCACAGACAAGGTCTCTGTGGAAGACAGATCTTCTTCTACTCTCTGTGGCTCCTCTCACTGGCATCTGGCTTTCCAATTTTACCCCCTAAAAGCCAACAACAACACCAACATCGACACTTAACACATCGCAGGGAGCCTTAGACAGGCTTCTTCTCTGCCCATCCTTCCTTATTGTGGATTTATTCTAGACTTCCTCCCTTCTCTTCTTCCCTCAGTCAAAATCATCCTTTTCTGTGAGTCAGTGCCTGTTTCCCCACAGTGTGTTTATTCCACAATTTCCCTCAAAACCAGTTTCATTTTTGTTGTTGTCTCTGGTGCTTGTGCCATGTGTCTTCTCTTATCAAACCTCAGGTTAACAGACACCAGACACACCTCCCAGCAGCTTGTATCTTCGCCGGGCTCACAGTGCTGTATCCTCTGAGCCGTGGTACTTGAAGTTAGCAGGTACATAACTCAGCTCAAGGAGCCAGGAACACATCAGGAAGGTTTGCTTCAGCGGCTTGGATTGCAAAATGGAGCCAAAATCCTTAAATGCGTGAGTCTTGTCAAAATGTCGGAAGACTTACGAGACGCTTGCACGCTTGTAACAACATGAAAATACATCTTTGAAAAACAAGACGCGGTGTGAGTGCAGGAGAGCACGACGAGCCGCGAGCCTTCCAGCATGTCTGGGGTTATGTGTGCAGACACAGTCAGACCCTGTAGCACATGGATCTACACAGCACGGGTCACTTGGCCAGGAGACGCTGATCATACATGACTGCCCAGGTAGCATGATGGGAAACAAATTGAGTGTCATTTCTCACCGGCGAGCTTTGTCAGACTGTAGGGGAGCAGCTTGGCCTTTCACAAGGGGCCTAGCGCCCCCCTGCACGGAGCCAGAGATGTGTCAGTTCAAGAGAATACCCAGGCAGGGACGCTGATCAATGGTGGGAGGAACATGTCTGTTAAGACTTGTGCTGAAACCCATTTTCTTTGTGATGGGGATTGGCTGGTTCTGTTACTAGCCATTTCGGTGGCTTTAGCATAATTTCTGTATGATGCCCCCCCCCCCCCCCCCCCACCCCCCCCCCCACCCCCGCCACCACTCCGAGAAAAAGCGCCTTATACTTAAATACAGAAATTATACTGGCATTATAATTATTATGACTATGATGATTTTTCATTAGCTCACCGTCATTGTTAAATGTCCTCATTGCCATGGAAACTGCAGTGTTGTAAATAACAGCAGGTAATAAGGGCTTTCAACTGGGTGACTCATTTTCATGAAAAACTGCAAAAAAGATTGAAAGTGGTTGCTATCAGCAAGGAGAACATTGTGTACTACAGTGTGTGTTTTTAGCCAGATCATTTTTGTTGCACAGATGATGCTATGGTATCACAACCCCTTGTGATACTCCACTGACATCGTAGTCACGTAGCTGAGCGGTTAGGGATTTGGGCTAGTAATCAGAAGGGACCCGGTTCAAAGCCTGGCTGTGCCAACATGACACTGTTGCTGTAATTGCTGTAAGTCGCTCTGGATAAAAGTGTCTGCTAAATGTTAATGTCTATAGTTGTGCTCTTGATATACTGAGTCTTTGAAGACTCACTCACTTTGAACAATCCACTTCGCCGATCTCTCTCTCTCTTCTTCGAGGCTGAGGAAGATGACAGGGTGAAATTCTGACCAGTTCTGTTTCAGATACTGTGCGATCATTTTTAGGATTTATAGTACTGACTTTTTTTTATTTTACGCTGAATAGATTGGAATCAGGGACACAGTTTTTAGAGGCAGTATATCGGCGCAGACCGTAACATTAACCAAGCTATCATTCCACAAAATATACAAGCATGAAAGCTGTATTTACTGTGTAATAGCTATTGATTCCTCAAGGAGCTCAGACCTTTATATATTTATTAAGTTATTTATTTCTAGTTTTTCCAGAATTTGTATTGTGTACTGTATATGGCCAATCTCAACTACATAGCTGTGGCCTTCACAAATTCAATTGTGTCAAACTTAAATTCAATTATGTCTGTTTGTCCTCTAAAGGCCACATAAATCAATAATCAAGTGGTCCATAAAGGTGACTAAAAGTAATTTTTCAAACAAATGTGGTAGTTGTTGTAGTTAATGGATACTATAGAAAAGCTGTCCACTTTTCAAACCTTTGGATCATGTTGGCTTGTGAGTTGGCTGTTATGCAACAGCCTTACTGGTGGTCTGATTCAGATCTGACAGGAGTCAGTGGTGGGGTGATTCAGATCTGACAGTGGAGTCAGTGGTGGGGTGATTCAGATCTGACAGTGGAGTCAGTGCTGGGGTGATTCAGATCTGACAGGAGTCAGTGGTGGGGTGATTCAGATCTGACAGGAGTCAGTGGTGGGGTGATTCAGATCTGACAGTGGAGTCAGTGGTGGGGTGATTCAGATCTGACAGGAGTCAGTGGTGGGTGATTCAGATCTGACAGGAGTCAGTGGTGGGGTGATTCAGATCTGACAGTGGAGTCAGTGGTGGGGTGATTCAGATCTGACAGGAGTCAGTGGTGGGGTGATTCAGATCTGACAGGAGTCAGTGGTGGGTGATTCAGATCTGACAGGAGTCAGTGGTGGGGTGATTCAGATCTGACAGGAGTCAGTGGTGGGGTGATTCAGATCTGACAGGAGTCAGTGGTGGGGAGATTCAGATCTGACAGGAGTCAGTGGTGGGGTGATTCAGATCTGACAGGAGTCAGTGGTGGGGTGATTCAGATCTGACAGGAGTCAGTGGTGGGGTGATTCCTGGAGTGTCATGGGTGGAGCTCCATCAGACAGGTGTCAGAGGGACCAGCAGGTCCACTGTGTACACAGGCCCTGTTCCAATGCCCCAAGGGCCTTCTGAGCAGAGACAGGGAGGAGGTGAGGTGGCTGGAATACTGATGCTGGAAGATCACATGTGTGGGCTGGGGGGCAAAAGCAGATGGCAAGTAAGAACTGAAATAGGTTAGGTGTGTTTCATAGGCTGGGTCATTTGGGGCGGGGGGCGGGGTTTAAGGGCTCATTTGTTTACTGATATTCATTTTGGGAACATTCCTAGGCCCAAAATTTAAATAACACCACATAAAACTTGATTAAAATTAAACCATTGGCATCATTCTAAAGAAAGGTAAAATACATCAAATGTACGACCCCCCCCCCCCCCTTAAATTAGCGCAGCCATGTTGAAAGATTGTGATTTGGGCTAAGCTTATCAGCTCAATGCAGCTGGTTATACCTAACTTATCAAGGTTGCTTACATCTTGTTGATAAAGAGGGACTCCATTGCTTTGGTTATATTCAGATGAGACAGTGGATGGAACAGTACTCCTTTAAGAACCATTTTCCCCATCTGAACTAAAGAAGCTTATAAAGAGGAGAACATCATTGGTATTCCGACATGTTGCTCTTTAATTTCTGTGCAGCTTGTTTATGATGCATGTTAGAGACTGGGGCTTTGCAGGGGAAGGTTGGGGAAGCTGTGGGATCTGACACAGCAGTGTTAAATGGTGACCCTATCTGTGACCTTTTTTCCTGCGACACGGGGACATTGACTTTGTGAGTCATTGATGACCTCCAGTGTTGATGTGTCAGCCTCAAGTGTCAAGATCGTTAAGTCCCTTTCTCTTTGTTTACTGTGTGGGAAGTGTAAAACAACAACTATTAGAAAAGTCAAAGACATTCTTGGACAAGAAACGTTTGTTACTCAAGTGCATTTTCAAATGTATCTTATATTCATAGCGCTCAAACATAGATAAATATCACTCGCAATCTGTTCCTTGTTTGTGTGTCTATTATCAGAAAAAGCAATCTATAAACCACATTCTGTCCTGTGTGCAGAGTGACACTCTGAAATATCAATGTATCATTAAACACCTTCACCAGTGGGTAAACACATGGCTCTACCAAGGGAAATATTAGCAGGATATCAGACAAGGGAGCAATGTTTAGGTTATTATTAGTATTTGTTTTGCATGGATTCCCAGGAACTGTTTCCTTGGTCAAGCCTGTAGGGTGGACGGAGTTTTCAGTGAAACCAGGTTTCTCTTCATTTTACACGTCGAGTTTGTGTAGCTAACAGCCGTAGCTCAAAGCAGAGCAAATCAGTCTTGTTCCAATTGCTTCCTTCTCGCAGCACAACAGACCCATGATTGAATGGCTCAATAACTATGATATAGTGAAGAGAGTGGACACCACCAGCACACTACAAAATAAAAAGAAAAGAAAATGGCTTGCCTCTGAAAAAATTACCAAAGCCTAAAGAAAACAAGAAAATGATCGGAATTAGTTTGGAGTGAGAGACGGACCCATGGACCGTTCAGAAGACCAACTGTGAATGAGTGGGGGTGTGATTAGGAGTGCTGCAGAATAAACAAGGACCAGGTGGCATATTGGCAGAGTCACCTCCTCCCTCTCCTCTCTCAGCATCAAACCAGATTCAAACCAGAGTTTCTCATCCCAACACTTTCCTTGAATCCCCTACAAACTAGGCTAGGCAGAGCAGTGGAAGCCTATGGCCAGAGACTGTGGCTAGACGAGAGGCTGTGCATGACTGGTTGGAGGGAAATCCTGTCACCACGTTTACTGGGGGTGTCATGTTTCCATTGAGGTTGAGTTAGTCTTTCCGCTGCTGTTTGACAGATTGTTCTTTTTATCTCCCCGATGCACTCAAGCCAGAGAAATGGAGGAATTTAATACTAATAAAAAAGAGAGCTTTTATCAGACACATTGAAATATCAGATTTTCAGCACATCCCAATAAAATATACACTTCCACTTTCAACTGCGATAACTCTTTGCTTAAGAAGATATCCTCTAACAAGTAGAAAGGTTCATGACAGGCAACTTTCCTATCTCTTTAATATAGTATGTGCTGAATACAACAAAGTTATATGCTGACAAGATCAAGCACCAGTAAAAGTCAGACGTTTGTTTATGTTAGGAAGACGCATCGAGTCAAGCAAACAATAGACCGCTGCTTGTGCTTTGTTCATCAGTTACAGGAAACATTTTGTTTTATTAACAACATTACGAAAACCTTATTTCATTTTTCAAAGAATTACACAACATTTCCTCTTCCCACCCACTGGTTATACGTATGTCCAGGCATCAGTGCTGTTTGTCCTCTGAAGAGGATGATTTTCTTGTCAGTATGACTCCTGGAACACCATTACCACAACAGAAGGTGCCATTAGGCTACTGCAAATATGCTTTCTTGAAGTGAGGCTGACAGAACAGTCTGTACGTCCATTAGCTGTAGACGTTCGCTACATACGGTACCACCTTAGCACTCCTTATACTTTGTTTCCTTGACAGTACACACATATATACATGTAGAAGCCAATAATGGAAACTGTGGCAACAATTTCAGACACTTTGCGAAAGATGTCTAGATTCCGATATATATTAGGAAGAGGAAGAGGTGTTGTATTTACTTGAAAGTCAAAATATTACTACTCTTTAGGTGAAAAACATAAATAAATACTTACTTAAAAACTTTGCTCATGTGAGTAATAACGTAGACCTGTAGAATTTGACCAGATTATCCTAAAGCCTGGCAAAGAACGACTGTTGCAGTGCTATCAATTAATGAGATGTCAACACCTGTTTGGCTCCTACATTATTCATGTTCGAGCAGTCATAAATGATGAGATAGGTACACTGAGAAAAAGCATCGCTCAAGACTCCTGTCCCCTGAGTTTCTTAGGGCATTTAACCTCTAGATAGTGTCATTTCTTCCCGTCTGGTACAAGTTCCAGCCTGCGTTGTTGAGAGGAATCCACAACCGCAGGAACATTAGGAAACTGAGCGAGCGGGCTGGTGGAATGAAGCTGGGGTGGCAGGATTGTGTTTGTTGAAGATTAAAGCCCTTCAATATGGAGGGGATGATGGATGGATGGGAGTCCTTCATCCATCAGAGGCTGTTTACATCACCTTTAAACAGGCATGCAATGCTAACTCTCACTCTCCGTCACTCCTACTCTTAAAGGGGACAGGCCCTGTTTAGACCAACGTTTTTATTAAAATACAGCCTGTTTACACATGTCACCAAAGCTAAGAAGGATCTGGTACCACAGAGTAATTCTGAAATGCCTGTTTTTATTGTTGTTTACTGCTAAAGGGTTATTGTCTTCTGTTGGTGTTTCTCATACTGCCATCAAGCAGACTGACAGACTGCCAGACAGGCTGACAGAGTATCACAACCCACTAAATCAAACTGTACGCTCACCAGAATGTGTTAGGCAACGGTACATTCTCTCTGGCGAAATGAGTCATAACTGGTTGTTTCCCCATCTTGTGCATTCAATGAATTCTCAATTAGAAGGTTCTGGCTTTCTTCCTCCCTGTTTAAGGAACAGCTGTGTCGAATTCCAGCAAATATGTGACCTCCAATTTGCCTCTTGAATTCATATGCAGCCTAAGCAATATAAAGAGGCACGATGTAAACACAATTGTAACTATTGTCAATGGCCTGTTGTCCTCCAGCTTGAAATGAGACCTGCATGAGATATATTGGCCGACGCAGACCTCTTTTGGCGGATGTTTTAAAACGTTGTCAACACTGGACTCCTTTTATCCCCTCCTCACTCTTTCATTTCATGGGCTGTCTGTTTGAAACATGAAGTAGGTTTTCAAAGACAGTCCTCCTCTATTGGAACTCGAAAGGGACTGAAAAACTCACAAAGAACACCCTTATTTTGAAAATCTTAAACTGATTTTTATTAAGAATCCCAGACTCATAAAAATTCTCTTTGAGGATGTTTTATTGCATTTCTACCATATTTATAATGAGCATTTCTTTCTTCTGACTACCTCTTTCAAATGCAGTTTGATGTAACAGATTTCCATGTAAAATACAGGGGGATTATTTAATCCGTAAGGGATTCGCATTTTTACTTGGAAAAAAAGTTGGATTTACCATGCAGTACCAATTCATAGACAGACATTTATTTTTATTTAACATGTTTTTGATCCCTTGATGTACATGCATAATGAATTGAAAACCAATATCCTGTTAAAATATCAGTCAAATGTCAATGGTTGCTTTAACACAGGGGTGTCCAACCCTGGTCCTCGAGGGCCGTTGTCCTGAAGATTTTAGATGTTTCTCTGCTCCAGCACACCTGATTCTAATGGAGCGTCGTTATCAAGCTCTGTGGAGGTGTGCTGGAGCAGGGAAACATCTACAACCTTCAGGACAGCGGCCCTCGAGGACCAGGGTTGGACACCCCTGCTTTAACACTTTAACACGTTTTTTTGCACTTGTAAAACAACATATCCTTAAATGTTACAATACTGTTTAACACTGCATGAACTGCAGCCTTCCATTTATTCAGCAAACACTTTCTGACAGGATTTAGACATCAGATAAGCGCTTCAGAGAGGATTGACATGATTATATCTGAGTCTCACTCCCTCAAACCTAAACCCCAGTTAAAGCTACACAACTCCATGGAAATCAGATTTTGTACCTGAACTCAACTGAAACTGTTCACCGACCACAAGGCTGGAAAAAGATGGACCTTCATTTTCAAAGAGCACAGTCAGTGTTTTCCTGAGAAGAATTACACCCTCATATGTAAAGATAACAGCAGGAATAGGGATCCTTAGCATCATGTTTATTGTTCCACTGGGACAAGAACACAGGAGAATTATTCTCCCCATCATTTAAAAGTTAATCTTTTCCCTTTCTTCTATTCATTTGCAGAAGTAATTCTGATATTTAAATCCAATTCACACAGGAGGGCCCATATTTAATTTAATAGTTTACGGAAATCTGTGACGCACAGACTCAGGGATTTAAGAGGGCTCACAATTCCACCCAACTGTAACATTCGTAACTCTTCAGGAAAATTAAGCCATTTAATATATTCAGTAAGGGAGTCACGGTGGGCAAAGGCAAATGAAAAACCAAGAAAGTGGAAGAAACGTAATTTAAAAACAAAAAGCAGCATAATTCCTTTTAATATTATGATAATCATCTTTAGATAAATAAACCATCTTTGGAGGACTCTAAGGCTGACTGTGAAGCCACATGATTTCCATCCATTCTGAACCAAAGGTGGTTGGGTCAAAGAAGAATTGAAGAGTGATCAGTTCACATTCTATGATAATTATATGATTGACATCATAGAGACTGTGCTGTAAATAATAAGGCTGTGCCAAGCCCATAGGATAAAGCAGCTGGAGTCTAGCGCCATCAAACTGGAATCAAGGACAAGGTAAGGGCAGCAAAAATCCTCTTTCTGCTGACAAAGTAGAAAAGATGATCACTCTAAATGCCCCAGTACTAAATCTTTCACACTTGTCAAGTCCAGTTAGGTCTTCTTGCAGTTGACCCCTTCCTGTCCATTCGATGGGTCTTTCTCTTGGTTGACCCCCAGAATGAGTGGAAAAGAAAGACAGACACCCTTTCTAAATTCATGACGTGCATTTGTGCTTCATGCCCTCATCATGATGTTGCATCAAGCGCACCCACACAAACACACACAAGCACAAACACTCACACACACACTCACACACTCAACATGGTATCTGACAATGAAACACTGTTGGAATCGGACGAGTCTGCATAACCGTTGAACCCTGACACCAAAATATGTCGCATGGCAGCACAGGCTACATTATGGCTGCTGAAAACTCAAATATAAGAGCAATGTTTTACTAGGATGCATATTCCCTACACACATTTTATGGAATTAATGTCAACAGTATACTTACTGTATGTGTGTAGTGTAACAGATGCACACTTCTGTGACCAAAACAACAGGTCTGAAGAGAAAACCAAAAGTAACATAATTTTATTGTGAAATAACATAAATAAATTTTTACTGCCAACTTTGTTATAACTTTCCAACCAAATCATCATTCCTCCGTTCTTTTTCTATTGCTTTCTAATGTAAATGTAAATATTGTCCACAATTACAAAGCCCTCAGCTTGTGTATTCCAGAAAGCCTCATTGTAATGCTCACCACAGCCTCCCCAAGTCTCCCACAGAGCCTGCGTTTAATAGGACAGGAACTACAGCAGTACTTACTGAACAACATCAAAGTCATTTCCTATCAATCTCAATCTACATCAGTGTTCAATTGTCGACCAAGTTGAAATCCGAATGTTGTGACTTTCATTGTTCTACTTTATTTCTCTTGTGTTTGGATGCTAATCGAATAGAATCTCCTCGCTGCTTATTGGTACATTGAAATGCACCCCCAGTTGTAGTCGCCTGTGGTGCCTGGTTCTGGTTCTGGTGGCCTCCCCTTCCATAATGAAAGGTGTTGAGACATCTGTTTCAACATGCGGCAATTAAGTTACTGTAAAAGATAAACAAAACAACTTATAATGAGAAACCACATCAAATCCTGGGAAAGAAGACAGAAACCCAGATAGCTTTGATCACAGCAGAAAATGGACTCTACATTCACTTCCCTCTATTGTCGGCTTCAGAGTCTGAAGGTTTCTGCTGCACAACTAATTATCTCCATGCAACGTCTGCCAACTTCACTTTACTCTGCCATTATGGATTCAAATGAGAGAGAAAAAAAAACAATTGGTTGTTATTGCAATTCTTATATTGTATTGCCACAGATATGTCCGAATTATCAACATGAGTTGGCAAAGTACAGTTAAGATACAGTATATGTACACAAATGTCTGCAAAAAAAAGAAGAAGAAAAAGAAAAGAAAAGGTTGCCATGTTCATGTCCTGATGTGACGTCATGGAAACGTCCAACATCTGCCTTTCATTCAGTTAGACCTGGTCTGGCGGGAGTCCAATTGTTCTACTTCAAGTTACATTTAGGAGATTAAGGAGTTCTTATCCAGAGCAATAGCCAGAGCAAGTTAGATGTTTATATATACTGTATATATATTTTAATTTTAAGTTATACATGTGACAATACACATTCTCCTGGTGAACGCTAAAGTGTGTCAGACTGTTCCAGGAAAACATGTCTTCACATCTCCTCTCTGTCACTGCATCATGGACACGAATATAGCTGAACAATTTATCCGATGTTACCATCGGCCATCCATGTCTGCTGAACAAAACAGTTGTGACAGTTGAGCAGTATAGAAGCTGGGGCGTCACTGACAATTAGCCGTTTGATGAGGCTGATGCTCACTAGCAAGAACAACATTGGATATTAATTTGCAACTGGCTGTTGATGATAAGGAGGTCGATCCTTTGAAGCATTCTAAATCAAAGAGATGGGCAGGTATCATTAGGTTTGTGTTGACATGGTGGAAATGAGCAATTAACCATTAGTGGCTTGTTGATGGTTGATGGTGACCTCACCTTCTTGTTATGTTGCCACTGTGGAGCTATGATGTTCCAAGCTGTTGCAACACTTTGCAATACAGCTACACAACAGAAGTATGTCTATTAAGTTAACTGCAGCATTCAGCTATTTTACTTAGCGATAGAATGGATTGCATTCACAACATTTAGTCATTTAGCAGACACTCTTATCCACAGTGACTTCCAGCAAGTACAGGGACATTCCCCCCTGAGGAACATTCCCCCCTGGGCACAACATCATGTTGGCATAGCCAGGGTTCGAACCAGGGACCTTATGATTAGTAGCCTGACTCCCTCACCGCCCAGTCACATGGAATATCCGTCCATGGAACACAGTTCAGTTTTGCTCCCCAGATGACATCAGATCCCTCTGGCCAAAATGAGACTCCCTCCCCCTCCCCACCCCCCTCCCCACCCCCCTCCACCTCCACCAACAGCAACTGGATGTCTTTCTCAGATTGTTTACTGGACATGTAGGCCTCTCAGGGGTTTGCACAGCAGTGCATCACATATGAATCTGAAATCTGCACCTGTCTCCGCTCACTGGAACAGCCCCTCCCAACCTCAGTGGAATCGTGTCTGACAGCAGTGTTGGCATGGGGACGCCAAATAGTTCCTGTTCACCTGTGCACCCAACTTTTCATTGGTTGGTTCTCTACTGCCTTTTTCAAACTGGAGTTTCCAGAAATGTATATATATATATTTACAATTACAAAGCACAGGAGCTAAAATGATTACCAGGTGATACGTGAGGTGTCAGGTAGTAAATTGGATATATTCTTGTTTGTGTGATTAGGTGCACAAAAACAGTGGCATACTGTTCCAGGCTTAATCACCCTCAGCTAGTGTTTGAAATTAAGATTTTCTTTGTACCATCGCTTTTTATCTCTCAAACAGTTCATCATTTCTACCTTAGGAGACCCTGAGAAGCTGAGGATGGTGTTTCACAGACATGGCTGCAATGAGCCTAATGAGTTTTTCTTCATCCATGTGAAACCTTCCGGATGAAGCAATAGAATGTAGAATTACATATTAAACTAACGAAGACAAAAGACAAATTGCTCAAAGAACACCTTGTAGGATAACTTGTTCTGCCGTCATCAGAGTTCAGTTGGGGGCAGACACCTGTGGTGCTGTAGATGCACCTGGTTTAAAGACCTAACCCAATTTAGAACGTCTCTACCCTTCCTCACTGGCTCCAATGCCTTTGATGAATGAGTTAAATCATGTAAATGGGGTGTTTGTGGACTGACTAATCATTAACATATCATCACACAGGTCTTCTCTGCTGGAGGGTTTCTTTAGCACGACGTCTCACGAGGGGAAGATACATAGCATGTATATACGAGGTAGAACTTTCATTAATGCTACTCCTAGGGGGAGGAGGAGGGGGGGGGGAGAGAACGGCCTGTTTACATTTGGGTAATTAGTTGAACTAGGTCCATACATATCCACTGGAAATGTACTGTGTGACAGCTGGGAGTCCAGTAAAAAAAATGAATGTATTCGCACTAGGAAATTAATTGTGCTTACTGGAGCGGGAGTGGGTGATCTTGATGCTGCTTAGGCACCTCTAGATCAGATAGAACTGATACTGTAGATCCGGTGTTTTCTTACCGTTTGCCTTCAGGGTGACAGTATATGGCAAAAGGTGGACAGGAAATTACCTGATTGGTCCAAATCACGTTCGAAATGCAAAATTATTTCATCTAGACACTACGTACATATGTCTTTTTAGAATACTGTTTCATTTTCTGTATATTTTTGCTGTTTCTTACCATTATGGACTCCTCACTGGTATTCAAATGTGCTGTTGTCCAAGTTGGAAGGCATCATTTATTTAGTCATAGAAGTATGAGACTGTGGGCGATAGTGTTTTGGACTGCTGACAAGCACAGCACCCTATTGGGATCAGATAACTGCAGCTGTCACTCTGAGTAGCGGAGTGAACAGCATGACGTACTCCTTAAACTTTGACTCAAGCCTCTCTAAATGACTTCCTGCGTGAAGTAGGAAATATTACCTGTCAGCAAAATCTCAGTTCTGAAAAAATGTGAGTAGAGATGGGACAGGGAAAGGCAATGTCCTCATTTATATCTGTGTCTTAAAACTTGGGTGCACTTTGAGGTTGGACCATCCAACATTTGATTCATCAATACCTGCATCCCGAAAGGTTACATTTCTCTTTGTATTGCTTCAAGGTTTTCTCAACGTGGGCATTTAAACATGTTGATGTTTTATCACACTGACAGCACACTGCTCTCAACAACCACACCTGACCCATTCCACAAACCTGCTATTTCCCAGACGGTCAACGATCTACAGCACCATAACCAATCTATCAACCTGAATTAGCCTCTTCTGCAGAAGCTGCATCTCTTAGTGTGTGTCTTGTAGCTGGATATTTGTCCTTGGACACCAACTGTAACTTCAGCAAAAAAAAGCTGCTTGCTATCTCATTGATTACAGACAATGGAGTCTATTTTCAGAGCTCTTTCGCCCCTGAATATCCTGGTCCAAGTGATAGATGTTCTAGTAATGTGCTGTCCATTGATATTCTGTCCAGTACTATTGATAATCTGATGGACAGCTACCACAGGCCATATGGATAGAGATGGAGACAAGTTGAATAAGTTGACAATGACAGACAACCAACATGTCTCATTATCGCTGATCAATTTAGCACATTGCATGCTCAGTAAACAAACCTATTATTGTGTCACTGTGTCCCGAAAACTGTATTGACTAATTTGTAGAGTCATATTTACTGCCCTTGATTGCAGAAGGATACTTTCCAGCTATGGCAAATAGGTCTCACACAATTCACCACATGTTTTCTTATGATTGTCTGTTTAGTTGGATTTCTGTGAAAAGCGTAACATACCACTTTTTAAAGCTTGTTCTTCACTCATTGGTGGCAACCAGTGGTGTTAATAAGACTTTCATGGAGAAGCATAGAGTATTGGTATAATTGCTTTTTTCTTATCATCTATTAATTTATTGGTGCTAATTACCTCATTCATTCTGCATCAAAGCTTCAGTATTTTTTGTTATTCTTGCTACTCAGTATTTTTAAGCAAACAGGGATCACAGAGGTATTGAGGAGAAGAGACTGACAGGTTAACATATCTGCAGTTTGAGAAAGAATCCCTTATGTGAGTGACACAAGTTCTCAACCTATCAACCTCTCAGAAAAGAGAAAAAAAAGTACTTGGAAATAAATAAACAAGAAATATATATATTGTTTGCTTCTTTCTTGGTAAATCCCTCATCATGTACATACTGCAATCATGCTGGCATCTCTTTTCAAACTGAATTTAGAAAACGTTTGAACCTGACCACAGTAATCCACTGGGACTGAGGTCATCTTCAACTAATCTATAAAAGCTGCTTCAGTCAACTCAGAGGAGAGGTCAGGGATTTCATTAAGGCTTCTCACACGCTGTTATTCATTCACCAAAAACTATATAGAACATAAACAATGCCAGAGCATTTTTCTAATAGTGATCACATCGCCTTCAATTGACCCCTGATCAGTTACTCCAGAAAGGGTTAGGAAGGAGTAGAACAAGGAAGCTGCCCTTGTTACTTTGTCACAACACAATCCATCAAATGTGAATTCAGACAATGTTTTCACTCTTTTAATATGGTATGGAACACCTCATATACTGCGTCTGTATGTAAGGTCCTCAGGCGAATATAGACATAGAGGAGATCCAGAAGTCACTGTGAGAGGCAAACCACACAGGATAGGAAGTCTGTGATAGGAAGGTTGAATGCAACAAGCTCTCCCTTCGCTTGAGTAATAAATAAATTGCATCTCTAATCAATCAAACGTACTTTCCACCGTGAACTCACCAGGAAACATTATTGCATGAAAAATGTTCATTTAATTAGGTCATTTTCCTTTCAAGCCCTCCTCCATGCTCTGCATGGGGACCTCTCTGAGACCAGCATGCATGTGTGCTTTCAGTCATTATGGAAATAAGGTCAAGCTTTCCATTTGGAGGAAATCTAAGGCAAAATCAAAGAATTATTAACATTATAAATCCATCGTTGTTTTAATCAGTTTCTCCATGAAGAGTAAGGCAACATTTTGGTGTAGTGTGACCCCCTTTCCAAGGTCTGCCTGTTCAACAGTGGTACAGATAGACAGACTGACAGACCGACCGACCAACAGACCGACAGACCGTCCCACAGACCTACAGGGGCATTGTGACATACTCGTACTGAGTTGCTCACTTCAAACCAGACTCATCTACTCATCTTTAATCTTCTGCCTTCTCTTAAAATGGAAAAGGGCAAAACTACCTGAATGTAAAACCCAAATTTAAATCAGGAACTGACAGTGTGTAGTTTCTTTTAATTATATCTGAAAACAGTCTTGTTATCTTAATTGCAATCTCGTATATTAATTAGCCACAAACATACAGACCTACTCAGGTGTGATCATTCCTCTTCTAATCTGCAAGCTTAAAATGAGAGAAACTGAAATCAATGTTTCGCTATCTTTAATTGGAACAGTATGTCAAAATTAATAAGTATCAAGTCAATTAACGTCACAAAATTTGCAAATGAGCACAGACTTTTTTTTATAATTGTTGCAGTTTGAGGTCAGTTGAATCCGTCTGTAGGAAAATCAATAGAGAATTACAGAACCATGAGCACAGCTAAACAAAGTAATGACACAGGGCATTAAGACAGGGTTTTACAGAGGTAGATTTTACGGGTGGAATGAGAGAAGGATATAGTGAGAACATCAGTGAGGATCTTGCCATCTTGTCACAGCATGGCATCTGATTCGACTGTGCCTGAATCACTCCTGCACTAACTCAGTTTGGACGCGCACCCCCTGTCAATAATATTGTCATCTGGAAGGAGAGGAGAAGGAAAATACCAGTGTAGTCAGACCTCCTGCGATACGTTCCAAGTCTAGGACGACTTAATCCACATGTAACCATTGTTTATCTTGGCTCGGTCCAACCCATCACTTTGCTACCTATCATCTCTCTCTATTATTTGGATTTAGAATAAGGATAGGTTTCCTGGCTATTCAAAGGAAGGTTTTGCACTGCAGGGAAGGTCAAATGTAGGACAAAGTGGGTTTGAATAGCGTAGTCATTACCTGTTTTCAGTAGTTCAGTGTTTTATTGGAGGAATGGTAGAGGTAGTTATGATTACACGTCCAGCGGTAGGGTTTTTGCATACTTGAAGATCTGGTGGCAGAGGAGTAGCGAGACATCAATTAGTGATTTGCTGGACTTCAGTTCTCCACCCCTAAGCGTCTCCCTGTAGTCTGCGGTGAATACATTTGTATAGGGAGCTTGCTAATGAGGCCTAATGAAGACTTCTGCTCCTGGCCTGCAGTGGCTGTAATCAGGAGTGAAGGGAGTTGGCCGGTGGGCAGAGGTGCCCCTCGTATGACCAGGGGTTCAGAGGCGTCCTTGAAGACTACTCACCTTGACAGCCCTTTAGAACCATGCCTTTAGAAAAGAATGAAGAGTGCTGTTTGGACAATATACAGTATATATATGGGATATATACTGTATATAAATGTGTATAGCATATTTTGTACATCTATTTTCAATCCTTAATATCGATGTTACCGCAGTTTTGACCCTCTAAAAAGCGTAAGGTGACTGTTAGAGTTTCAGGTTAGCAGAGGACAAAGCAGGATTGCAGTAGAGTTTCTTAACTCGGCCTCAAACTGTTTCACACCCAAAACAAGGTTTTTTTGTTCCTTTAATCCACAAAATGAACTGATGAACTCGATGGATTTTGCGTAACATGTCCACTAGAGTAAATACTGCATATTGTATTAACTAATGTTTATTGTTGAAACTATGTAATCTGATCGATCATTTCAAGTTTATAAAGGAATAGAAACAAAACAAAATTGTAAATATAAACTAAAGTGAAACACCTCACAGCAGGTGTTAGATATGAGGAGCGTGCTGGACCGCATCATTAAACCACATTACGTCTAACCCAGCAAGAGGTGAGGTTATCTCAAAGCTATTGTCTTACATTTGGAGTAGAGCCGAGAGTTTAATCAAATCCTGGAGCAATCAATGCGACAGTTCCGACGGGCACTCTGCTCGCCCTTGGAACCCAAGGAGTGTTCTGAAATGATACCACAGACAAAAAGAGTCACTTCAGATGGTTCATGCTGCAGAATGAGATTAACCTTCCATCCACTGTCCACTGGGAGGTCTGATGTCGGCAGGCTTATCTCTTTAGGCCTCAGTCCACCTTCTAACACCTGCGCTCTGCCATCACCGAGGATCTTAGGGACCTTTGTTTAAAGTTTTCGACCACTTTTGAACCACAAGCGTTCGTACTTGATGCTTGACCATGAAAGTAAAAAATGGATAGTAAAAAATAACCCGGTAAATATTGAGATTCTGTATTTCAAAATATTTTTCTCAGTGACTTTAGAGGAAAGTTCTGTGTCTGTAGGTGTATGAGTGCTTGTCACTGGTTAGTTAGTGCTTGTCACTGGTTAGTTAGTGCTTGTCACTGGTTAGTTTCATGTTGAAATGTCACACTGCTTCATGGTTGAATCACACCACTCTCCTCAAATATGCACTCATCTATTATTAAGAGGTTTGTCTATTTATTTAGGAACATGTTTGTAAATATGAGGATACTGTCAAAATACTTGAGCTGACCAAAAATGCTCTGAATTGAAAAGCTAAGGATGAACTATTATATAATGATAGACTACATCATGTAATCTCTCTGTCTGTTTTGCTCTTTCGTTCCTATATCCGTCTCACACGGAAACTCTCTTGTCAGACAAACACACACACACACACATCGAAACATGGACACGCACAGGCAGTCAGCCAGGGTTAAACCTTGAACAATAAAGCAATTCTATCTCTGATAGCAGTTGTTGCTAAGAAGATTAAACATACATTATTTAAAGTCACTTAACTATGATTAGTCTGGGCTTTCCTGAAAGGGATCCAGCCGGACACATGATCTTCCTATTTCAATTACATTTTGTCAGCCTTTCATCCTCAGTAATCCCTGAAAATCCCAGGACCTTGTTCTCTCTTACCCTTTTTTTTCAACTGTACCTTGCTGTATCATATATTTATATCCCGATGTGTTTTCTATCCAGATTGAACAGGTTTCTGGAACCTTCTGAATCACACCGACTGGAAGTTGATTGTTTAGAAGCTTTAGGAGCTTTTCCTGACAAACCAGACACTGATGTTGTTTCAGGCGTCAGGTTTAGATACTCAAATTGTTTTCTTGAATCACAGAAATACACAAAAATTCATGTCTTTGTCAAACGGGCCTTATGTCACGATACAGTTTCTATATTTGGAGTGCGTGGTGATCAGAGTTCAAACCTCTTCAATCTATTCAAACATGTACCAAGCTTGCTGTCATTTATACAAAGTGCTTCCTCAATTCAGGTTTATGCAAAGTCAGAATTAGGCTTTAACCTTATCTCACAAACACACTCTCTATTCCATTTTATAGTCAGTATTTACATTTACAAGCATGCTTTGTTGATCTTTTTAACCTTTGTCACAGGGTCTTAAGCATTGCCACTTCATTCTGAGAGGCTGCATGCTCTGTATGGCTTCAAGCTGAACAGGATGAGCAAGTTTTTTGGGGGCTGCCAGATGAGCATAGGAAAACTCTGTCCTGCTGTTGACTTAGAATTCCAATGAGCCATGCTGTGCCAGAGGCACGAACTGTACGTGCCTTCACTGTCAGAAGACCCTGTGTCCTCTGCACATCCATTTCAATACTTACACAATGCTTTTGCTTTTGTTGTTGTTGTTGTTGTTGTTGGAACTCAACAACATGGAATTTAGAGGAAGAATGTACAAAAAACGTTCTGTAGGATCAAATCAGACCCTGGATGTGGATCCATCTTGAACAGAGCACCTAGTCTGAAGCGCAGAGATAACTGGATGTCTGTAAATATAGATTTACATCATCAAAGACCGTGTCCTAGTTGGTCACATATTTGTGTTAACCACATGAGAACATTGTGAAGACTTCCTCCTCAAATCATTTTTGTTCAAGATGCTTTGATCTGAGGAAAGGATAAAGGACTAAAGATGGGACAACAATGACCTACCCATACATTATTGAATAAACATGGTTGCTTGAAGGCAGTGAGTCAATCATCCTTGTTATCCCATCAACATAATGGGTCAGTCAGGCCAGGCTCAGACATCATAGTTGAGGATTAAAGCTAATGTTATGCTTTTTTAGGCTTGAATTGATCAATTCTTCTATTATTACTTCAGAACATTGGAGGCAGCATGTGACGTAAAAACAGTATATATATATAAAGTTTTGTGAAGAAAAATCATTCAGAACAGATGTTACATACATATACATATACATATACATATATATACATATACATATACATATATATATATATATATATATATATATATACTGTATATACTGTATATAATCTGTATGTAACATCTGTTCTGAATGATTTTTCTTCACAAAACTTTAGAAACCGTTGAGACTAACATCTTGTACCACATAAATACAAATGGTTGTGTAATATTAGGTAGATATCAAACGTATTCTTGGGATCAAAAGAAGATCAAACTGTGAAACAGTGTTTTCAGAAAACCTGTCTCTGCCTTGGTTGCTGACATGTTTTTCATGCATGGCCAGTGTTGAATGTGGTTTAAAAAGTAATTTTGAACGTTTGGATTAATGCAGTATGTTGAAATAATTTGTTTTTCAGTGCCCAGTGGTCTGTGGAAAAAGACACGACTGTTATGGCAGCCAAGATTAACAATGTCATTTTATGGACAGTTAACCTCAGAAAGCCATTCAAGCACCTATGCATGTAACTCTCAAGCGGACACTCACCAATGATTCCCTCATTTGACTCCTTTCATATCACAATTGTATGGATTTTGATCATGTTTAAATGTACATTGTGTGGTTTATTGCAATGTATGGTGAACCATTAACAAGAATGGTTGGATTTAAGCAAACACCCCCAAACTTGTTAATTTGCATTTTATATCAAATACCATGACACCAATTTTGTGTCATTTTAAGATTTATGTATTCATTTTTGTCAAACCAACACATTCATTGAATCAAATCCTTGTGTTTTTTTCCCCATGACTTGCCTTATGATGGGGCTCCAATAGTCCTTGAATTTCCTCTCAGATTTCACATGAACGTCTTTAGTTTCCTGATGAGAACAAATGCTGCCACAGCCCTCTTTCACCCCATGCTCAGTATGGCCGTCAGTTCCCTGAGTGTGACAGGGGTACCCCTCAGAAACACTGGGACAGGAAGTGGGGACTGAGTGGGGGTCATGTGGCTGAGCGGTTAGGGAGTCAGGCTAGTAATCAGAAGGTACTCAGGCCAAACCCTGGCTGTGCCAACATGACGTTGTGTTCTTGGGCAAGACATTTCACTCTACTTACCTCAGGGGGAATGTCCATGTATTTACTTGAAGTCTCTCTGGATAATGGTGTCTGCTAAATGACTACATGTAAGGATACACCACCGTGATGTCAAGGCCATTAGACAGAACTTAGTCACTATTAAGCCAATAGGCATGAGGGCAAAGTCACAGCACTGCAGAATGGTCAATCAGTTGCTTGTCTGTCTTTGGTCCTTAAAGACTTGCTCATTATTCCCACAAACTATATTTTAACTACCATACCAAACTGGTATGTTTATGTGATCACCTCTATATGATGTCCGAGGTCTAAGTCCAAAGCTGTTCTGTGAAAATATGGTTTCCACATCATACAGGACTCATCATGTTCGTTAGGATAGTACGTTGAACACTACATTACCATTACATTTGGCCATTACATGAAAGCTCTTTGACATTTGCGTGAACCAAAATGTTGCTGTTGTGTTTTGCCCCCACGTGCTGCTGTCATTTCTCATTTGGAATAGAGGGCTGTGTTTGTTATTGTGTTTATCTGCAGCCTCTCTAGGTCTTTTTCCTCAGAAGGCTGTGTGAATAGGGGTCATGTGAGAATGTGCTGTCAGTCTCTGTGCATCTGATCTCTGTCATAATGTCTCTATGGCATTCACTGCAGCAACAGAATTTACAGATGAAACACTCTTTTGATCAGCGAGCTCTTTGAGCATGCTCTGTAAACTTCTACTGCCACTCTGGGAATTCAGCGGGCATCGGATAGAACCCTGCACAGCAGTCCATTGTGGTGCATTCCTCAGAAGAAGAAGGCAGGATAGAAACCTAGGTAGCATCAGCATCATCATCCACATCTAAAACATCACTTGGGGACTTGGAGACTTGGAAATCGCTCTCAGTAATGATTTGGCCATTAACTAAATCCAACAGGGCTGCAGTATCTACACACTTGGACACTCATCATTCCTCCAACAAAGACCTTTCTATTGTTATTATAACAGAAACTAAATGTAGATCACTTGTGCAGATGACCTTGACCTTGACCTATGCCTTGGCTGAGTGCATGTGATGTGAACCAGCACTCTTCTGCTAGTGAGAACATCACTCTCCCTCACACAAAATATTGTGATAAAGGTGTTAAACGATAGTTAATTATCCTGGATCCAGGATAATTATGTAAACAGAAAATGTTGAACTGTATGGAGAAGTGTCACTGTGGTCATTGAAGGGCTCTCTCAGGTAATTTAGGTCACATGATGAACCTGGACTGTATACTGTGTTTTGATCCACATTGAAGGGTGGGTTAAAGTTAATAGGAAATGGTTAACTAGTTCAATGCACATGCATGTCACCACTATATTAATTGTTATTGTGAGCCCATGACAAACACCACCTATACAGCAGAGATTATTAAAGGTGTAATTGGGCATATCAAATTCTACAGACGGAACAATTAAGACAAGCAGACTTCAGGCTGGTGTGAACAGATGGTTTACCCGTTTCAGAAAGGTACACACACACACAGAAACAAGGTAGTGAAACTTCAGAAACTCAAGAGAAAATGTATTTTTTTTTATTCTTCCTAATATGTTTTTTGTTTTTTTGCTTTCGATTGAAGTCAACTACAAGGCAAGGCCACCATGCTTCACTGCACATGTGTGATACTGGATCTATTCATGTCGGTGCCAAACTTTCCCTGGGTACGAAGGGTAACGGCTTTCTGGTGAAGAGTACGAAGAACTGAGCCAGCACCATAATGTATTGGCTTGGTTTGAATGATGCTGCACTATGGGGGGGGGGGGGGGGGGGGGGGTTCTGTGGAAGGTCATGAGAGATTGGCCCTGGAGTCCATTAGCTGGGAGCCGTTCTGATGACACCCTGCCTGGGACTCGTAGGGGACATTGACTCACCTTGCTGTTAGAACACCACATGCAAATTTCACCCCGCAACATTTCGCATTCATAACCAGCGCACGTCGTCCGTGCTTCACTCACTCAGGGCGCAGGGGTCATTCTAAATGTAGTGGTTGGCGTCTCCTATGACTGTGTTGGTGGTAAACATTGAAGCAACATTCATTTAATAGGCGTTCCCATTGCGTTCATCTTTAGTATTTGACATTTAACGCCAACATAATGTAATGCAGCTGATATGTGTGTCGGATACTGTAGGTGCAAGAATAGCAAAGTATATGAAATGATTTAAGATCTGTTGGATTATCTTTAACGTGTGTGGTCTGCCTCTCAGCAGGACATATTCTGGGCTCATTATCCAATAAAGACATGCGCTTGCATGTGACACACACACACACACACACACACACAGCAGATAAAGGGAACAGCTGAGTTTCCCTCTAAGGAGTGGGTGTGTCGGAGAGATGGACTGTGGTGCTCTGGTAGGGGGTAACAGCCGTCACTCTAAGCAACACTGCCCCCTGGTGGAAGAGCAAAGTTCTCAAATGAACAAAGGTCTCACCCTCCCATGCTTCCTTCTTCTAGCCATCAACTCATCATTCAGGAAGTGATTGTAAAGGGAATGTTATGTTAACTGTAGTTATATTGATTGTAATCAGATGGAGCTTTGAGCAGTGTGGTGTTAAATACGGGTCTCATCAACGCTACATCTACACAACACCAGCTGGTGGGGTGTGAAGTGGCTGAGCGGTTAGGGAGTCGGGCTGGTAATCAGAAGGTTGATGGTTCGAATATTGGCTGTGCCAACATGACGTGGTGTCCTTGGGGAAAGCACTTCACCCTACAGGGGGACTGTCCCTGTACTTGCTGTAAGTTGCTCTGGATAAGAGTGTCTGCTAAATGACTCAATGGAAATGTAGCTGATTTTTTTAGTGATGCGATGAACAAGACACACAGCTTCTAGAGATGTTAATATTCCAGGTACATGCACACATTACATACATTTACATGTGGCTCCAGTTTTGTAAGAGCTGTATTGCTGTTGTGGAGGTGAGTCCAAATACCATGGAGGCAGTTTACCACAGATACAGCAGCCAATCTCTCTCTCTCTCTCTGTTGCTATCTCTCCTCACAGTAGACATGCAGTAAAGCTGAAGAAACACACAGCTGTCTCTCTCAATAGAAACACACAGCTGTCTCTGACTAGAAACACACACAGTCTCTCTCAATAGAAACACACAGCTGTCTCAATAGAAACACACAGCTGTCTCTCTGACTAGAAACACAAAGCTGTCTCTCTCAATAGAAACACACAGCTGTCTCTCTGACTAGAAACACACAGCTGTCTCTCAATAGAAACACACAGCTGTTTCTCTCAATAGAAACACACAGCTGTCTCTCAATAGAAACACACAGCAGTCTCTCTCAATAGAAACACACAGCTGTTTCTCTCAATAGAAACACACAGCTGTCTCTCAATAGAAACACACAGCTCTCTCTAGACTACATAGTCTCATGTTCAGCACAGCTGACGAGAACAGATATCAATACATTTACATCCCAATAACCCTTTATATAACTAAACATGACAAATGTTTTGTATATAAAAACAGTTATTGATTATACTCTAAGAAGAAATAACGGAAACAATAAAATGTATGTCTGATAAATAAACATTACTGGAAACAAAGTACTAAAATGATAATGTAATAAAAAAAATTTGTGAAAGAATCGTCTGAAGGTCACGCTGCTTTACTACTAAATTGAACATGTCAAATCAAGTGCTGCCATTTTAGATGACTGAAATATACTGCTGACTCGAAACGATTCAAAAGTCAGATCAGGTTGTCTGAGAGGAGTATAATGTGTTTACATATGTGTCCATTTGATCTCTTTACTGCTTCGACCTTGTAGGGCTCAACTCCCATTATCAGCAGGGCCACACTAGCCTCTTCCGTTCCATGGCCACCGCATGATAACAAGGCCACAACTGCCATCCATTTCTGCCCCCTGAGAAAACACCCCAGCCATCATATTCAAATGAGGCTGTCCTCCACCCATGGAGTCTACAGAGAAACCATGTCATCCAGGACAGCATGGGGCTCGGTGGAGGCTGGGGAGACCAGTGACCTGGTGGGAGATGAAGGGATATCTAGAGCAGAAATCCTCTCTAACACAGGAATTAGATCACTTCAACCTGGCCCAAAATGCCAGCCTCACTCTTCCTCTCACTGCCTTTCTCTTTCTCTGTGTCTCACCCTCCATCTTTGTTCTCTCTCTCTCTCCTCATTCCTCTCCATTCTCTTTGTCTTTCTCCAACTCTTACCATCTCCATCTCCATTTCGCTCTCGTTCTGCCCTTCTCGAGGCATGCTAGGGAAAAATGTAAGGAGACAGACGAACCCCCCTACACATATTCTACCTTTAAAGACCTTTAGAGGTAATTGAGCCTTCCAGCCTCGGCCACTAATTATGTGACTCTGCCCACCAGCCAGACGAGACACAACCAGGGGTGAGAGAGAGAGAGAGACAGAGAGAGAGACAGAGAGAGAGAGAGAGACAGAGAGAGATGGAGACAGAGAGACAGAGAGAGACAGAGAGAGAGAGAGAGGCAGAAAGAGAGACAGAGAGAGACAGAGAGAGAGAGAGAGGCAGAAAGAGAGACAGAGAGAGACAGAGAGAGAGAGAGACAGAGAGAGAGACAGAGAGACAGAGAGAGAGAGAGAGAGAAAGAGAGAGAGAGTGAGAGAGAGACAGAGAGAGACAGAGAGAGAGAGAGATGAGGCAACGTAAATGTGGGATGAGAGAAGACTGACTTACGTAGCCACAACATATTAATTAGATTTGTGACAACAAAGATGGCTGAGCAGAGGTTGGAACACTGTATGGAGGGAAAATGGGAGGAAGTGGTGAGAGTGTTGATGGTCAGTCAAGTACAAATTGGCCATCTGTCTTTGTCCACCGATGGTGTGATGATTAGTCCATTAAATGTGAAGCGTTGTTACGATGGAAACCATTCCTGGCTCACTGTACATGTTCTGGAGTTTGGAACTGGATCAGCCATGGGCACGTCAAACTCCCTTGTCATGACGGGAAGTGAAGAGACTGAAGCAATCGATGGAAGAGAGGCCCTGCATCCCCCCCCCCCCCCCCCCCACCCCCCCCCCCCCACACACACACACACACACACTTTCAGAAGGCAGTCCAGGGGTGAGGTTATTGCTGTAAGGTAATTGAAAGATAACTGAAGGAAGTCACAGGATTCCCTCTGCCAGCGACGTGACTCCGCCCCACCTCACCCTCTTGAACCTGCTTGAAATTCACTTTGAGGATTCTTTTTTTTTAATGCCTACTGTACGCCTGTCTGAAATGAACTATTTGTCCAGAGCCTGGCGCATGAGTGCGATCCTCCAATGAATCACCTTCACCACCTGGGTGGCCTTCAGCTTGGTAATATCCATATCACCTCACTTTCCGTCCAATCAATAATGAGATGACGCCCTTGGAAAGTGCAGGATGGATGGCTCTAATGGCACATGATGTTTGTCAGAGAGAGAGAGAGAGACAGGAGAGTGGCACAGCTTGGCATGCACAGGACCAGCATGCCACGGACTCAAATGATCCTAATTTGTTCATTAAACAACACGTCATTAAAACTAAATTGGTTCTTCCATAGCGACACAGGTGTGGTGTTTCAGTTTGGATTTACATATCCTCCCCTAAAACCATTGCTCCGTCTTGTAATCAGTGGCTTCAGCACAGTATCTCTGTCCCTCCACTCCACCTGCCCGCCCGCCCGCCTGCCCGCTTACCCGGACGTCAACAGTGGCCTCGTCTCCAACCGCCACATCAACAAAAACAAAAAATAATGAAGTTTGAAGGAGGTTGTGTGCCGAAGTGGGTCAGCACACTTCTTTCTAAGCGGGAGCCCAGGGCTTGAGCTAACTTAATGATGTACTGTGTAGCAGGCATCAGGCATTGGGTGAAATAGCTTCCTCCAGGCCCCACTGCTAATAGAGAAGCCCCTCTCTCTCTCTCTCTCTCTCTCTCTCTCTCTCTCTCTCTCTCTTTCTCTCTCTCTCTCTCTCTCTCTCTCCCTCTCTCTGTGACTCCCTCCATATCTTATTCAACTTCTCTCTCTCTCTCTCCCTGACGCTCCCTCCCTCTGTGTCTTCTTTAACCTCTCTCTCTTTCTCTCCAGGCTTCCTCTCTGCATCTCTCCCACCCCCGGCTGACCTTATCTGTCTATTCTCTCCCCACAATCAATTCATCTTCCTCTGTGCAATCTGTAAGCAGGAGTCTGTTAAATCAACCAATAGGTGTCAAGGATTTTCTTCACTCACTGCAATATCAACCTACCTCCACACACATACTGTAGGCTATGCACACACACACATGCACAAAAGAACACACATACAGTAGGGTGTGAACACACACACATGCACAAAAGAACACAACTAGCAAACAGTTCTACAGCCATCCATTGTCATTAAAGTTACTAACCATCATACAGAAGCTCTTTTCAGACTGTATGAATGACTGTTTGAGGTGGCCTCACTTATACTCCAGATACACGTAGGGAAAAGAACCATTTAAATTAGCCGGATGACATCCAATCAGACAGTAATGCGTCATGTAATTTAGATATGTAGATATTCTATGGCATTTCTGTTTTTATGGAACAGAGACGGCAAATTGCGTAAGAGAGAGGGAAAGCTATGCAGGAAATGGCTGAATGATAACTCAAGCTTTTGCATTACAGGAATAGCCTGCACAGTGCGTCCACTTCACCAGGTGCTTCACTGCAGAAATGCTCAGAAAAGACATGAACATGTTTATAATATCTAGTATGATCCTCACACATGCTGCTGCTTGTGACAGTGTGTATACATACTGAGAACACCTTGTCATTAGTCTTGTTATTTACCACCCCACTGTCAGTCATGCTGTGGTTACATCCAGTCCGTCCCAGCACAGTCATCCCCCCCCCCCCCCCCCCCCGAAACCTGTGACAAAAGACGCAGCAGAAGTCTGTGCCTCCTGGCTACTGCAAGTGATTCACTCCCATCTAGGACAAAAACAGAGGCTTGCTAACTAGGTCCTCCAAGGCAGCAGATGTCAGTGATTAATCTTGATGAAGTTTTGTACTTTCTCGCTCTCTCTCTCTCCCCCCCCCCATCTCGCTTTCTAGCTTTCTCTTTATGTCTGTCTATCTCTCGTTATGTCTGTCTATCTTTATGTCTGTCTATCTCTCTCTTTATGTCTGTCTATCTCTCGTTATGTCTGTCTATCTCTCTTTATGTCTATCTCTCTTTATGTCTATCTCTCTTTCGGTCTACCTCTCTCTTTCTGTCTTCTTCTCTGTCTGTCTTTTTAATCTAATTTTCCATTTTAATTGATCATTCACAGTCGTCTACTTAATGACCCACATCTGCTCTTTTATCAGCTCATGTTTTTAGTCTTTAGACCAGGTTCAATGGAACATATTGAATGAAAGATAGAGGAGATGGTGCAGTGGGAAAGGATGGGGGAAGAACCTGGTGCAAACTTTACCACACAATACAGCAATGGATAATGGTGTAGAAGTAAATGAAAGTGAAATGTGTTAATAATGTGTGCAGTTTCAACACACTCTCAATCTACCACACTATTTTATACACACAGCTGAATAAGTTTTCCAAATCTACAAAACATGCTCTGAAGAAAAAAACAATGAGAAGTGTATTTTTCTAAAACTGTAACACCTTCTTGTGACAAAGATTTCAAGATTTGAAAGTTAATCACGTTGAAACGCCCACCATTTGTAAGTCCAAGGCCACGGTGTGCCCTGGGCAGAAGTCTCCCTGACCTATCAAGTCTGCACACCCAGACCTGCAGGGCATTGCAGGCGGAGAGTTTTATGGCTGAGTAGTGTGAACTGGGGGGATAATTGGTCAATTGATCCTGGGTTTGACCCTCACTGAGGTCTAACCTCAGTGAAGCTTGGCGGTGTCGGAAGAGACCAAGGCTTATCTGCCTGGAGATTTCCTGTCCACGTTCTCACAAAATATCCTTTTCTTTCCAAAGATTTTGTACAGACAGTATGCTATCAAAGACTGTTATGTCATTTTGAATATTCTGTCCAATGTTCAATGTACTGTAGGTTGCAGAATTAAGATGACAGTAGACTTTAACATCAACCAGTATTTGTTGATGAAGGTATCATCATCATTCATAATGGTTGAGCTGTGAATCATATACATGTATATGTTCATTTCCGATATATCAAATCATATATAACAACTCATCATAATTTGATCAGTGTCAAAATATTTCACTGTCATGATAAACTAAAGATAATAGTCTGAATCTTAAGATCCTCCTGAAGTTAGACAATTCTCTTGTCTATGAAAAGACCTTCCATTTAGAAATAAACTTTGAGCTGTTTGAACAGGTAATCAGGGGTTTTGATCCTCTTGATCAGCGGTGCGGATGGCTTCACAAGTGGGATGAGATTGAATGGAGTGCCATTGTTCCACCTTTGCCCACAAGCGTGACACAAAAGCATTTTCTGTCATTGGTGCCACATGGCCAATGCTGTGGTTGTTCATTTGTGCACGGCCTGCCAAAATTATTATACTAGCCATTAAAGATACCCTCTAGAACATAGCTGCATACCACAGGGTACATTCAACAAAGGCTTTCACAGACAACAGACAGGTTGGTGAAGGGTAATTAGAGGACCAATTAAGATGCAGTGTGGCTGTTTCTCTCTGTGGGACCATGATATGCAGGTGAGAGCTGCAGTACAAGTGGCTCAAAGAGGTTCAGCTGCAGATCATATGTGCTACATGGCAATAGTTTTTTCACACGTGAATAAGAACTGCTTAAAGAAGAAACACAGACAAAGGTGGGAACACATACACAGTGATGTTGACGTAGTGATGTTCATGTCATATCAAGGTTACATACAGTTTATAGAAAACAGAAAGCTGTGTTTCGTGTGTGAGTTTTCTGTGTAAAACCACTTCACATGTGTACACAACATGCACAGACAATGGCAAAGTGATTCAGCAAGTTTCCTCTGGTTATATTGACAAAAGTTGCCATCCAGACTGCGCATCACTATTGCACTTCTTTTTTTATCCCACTATTTGTTCCCCCCTTCTCTCTGTCTGTCTGTCTGTCTCTCTCTCTCTCTCTCTCTCTCTCTCTCTCTATCTCACTCTGTTTTTCTCTTTATCTCTGTAGCTAAATCTATGATGAAATAAAGACTCCCTCTTTCTTGGTGGAGGTGGTGAGGAGTGGTTGAGTTGAGGGAGGAGGGAGGAGATGTGTTCTGTATCGATGTCCTCTCCGGATGACAACACTGTCACCATGTTTTAGAGCAGGCGTCATGGCTGCCTTCTCCATATAAATCATTAGAACTCTGCTCACTACATCCACAAGGATCACAGCATCACCAGAACTTTCTGTTTATTAACTGGGGATCTACACTCTTAATCACATCTCGCTGTTTATCAGCTACTGCACGTCATGTGAGCCTCTATGGATCTGGTTACTCTATGAAATGAAGTGTTCTTGGAATCTATAACACTAAAGCCATGTTATGCTGCTTGAGTGCAACACTGCTAGGATTGGAAGGCAGTGTGGCACAAGAGACAGCTTTTCACTTCTCAAGTTAATAATTGGTAGACCATCGCTGCACCATTTGACAGCTACTGCAGGATCCCTGTGTGACGTTCCATGGAGGTGTCTGCACACTTTCCCACCAATGAGGCAGGAGAAGGCTTTTCTACAAATCTCATGATATGCTGGTTCCTGTAATACTAACCCAAGGACCTCCACCCGTGGTTCCATCACACCTTTTACATATTAAAGTCTACATGTATGACAGAGCATTCCAATTGAATTCATGTCACTCGTCATACCAGCAGGATGTGTTCTACTGAACAGAACCTTAGCAATAGTGGCTTGACATAAAGTATTCCTTACGTTTACGCTCAGGAGGGCTTAAAGACGTATAACAAGAGATCATACTATATATATATTATTATTATTATAGTGCTAAAGTTTAAGGAACCAAAGGGTAATGAATAGGGATTTCTGAATCAGGTTAGTTGCAGCTGTATTTGCAACAAGTGGATGCACTTCAATAGGTTTATCCTCTGTAGGTTTATCTGGCTTATCTTGAACAGTATGATTTTAAACATGACTTTGAATTCCCTGTTCTTTTTAAATAGATTGCTTTCTTGTCCCAGATGTGCCTGACAGCAGTAAATAAGATAGATACTTGGTCAAACCTCATGAAGAACATTCATAGATTCTTTTCCATTTGGTTTTCAAGTGATGTTACAAAACAACCTGTACACATTTCTGTGAAAATCTGTCATCTCTATGTGGGCACAGATTCATGCTGTGTTTCTGCAGAATTTCAGTTGTTGCTTTCAGTAAAGCCCTGATATTTCAGTGGTAGAGTTTTTTTGTTGTTGTCGTTGCAAGTGGAGTTCACTGCTTTTCTGACGTCATATTAGCACATGTATATTGAAAATGAAACATACAAAATGACAGCCACTTCAGGTAAGATTAATCAGTCATCAGCATCTATGACTAATGCACAACCCTGATGCTGAGTTTCTGAGTGCTGAACCATTTTAGTGATACACATATGAACTAGTACTGATGTGTAGTTCTCTATTAGCCAACTCTTCAAATCCCTATTCTGTGTCTAAGGACAGATGTGTTAAATTCTATATGAATGAAAGCTTGCTGTGGAATGATGATACATAAGCCTTAGTAATGAACCTATAGAGAAGCAGAGTGGACGGACATGTTAGCTGAAGGTAGGGAGGCACAGCTGGACTTCCTCCATGACCACCAGACAACTAGATTATATGAAATGTAATTAAACTTGGGACATTGTTTTGAGAACTCCTCTGCTCACCAGCAAACGACACCTCCTGTGCTGCCTCCCCTCCCATCTAAGACACCCCATTGTTGTGTGATTAAGTTCCAGGGAGCAGCAGGGAGCTTACATTCCCATTATCCGGGTCTTTGGCTGGGACAAAACACTCTGTAATCACCAATCACAACCAGGCGCATAGCACACAACTCTTCAGCAGCCTTGGAATGTGGATGGTGTGCTGCCAGCCAATCAGAATGGCTGTGAGCTCTTGTTCCTCTCCAAACTCCTTTAGCAGGTGTTTTCCCAGGTGACATGACTGTGGCACTGTGTGAAGCTTTTCAATGATTTTTTTTTATAGAAGGAAAGCAAATTATTCAGTTACTGTGTGGTTGCTGAGTGCTCAGAGAAAAAATAATAATGTCCCAAAATATAGCCTGGTTTGCACTCAAAAATGATAAGTGTTCTAAAAAAAAAGAAGAAAAAAATGTCTCATATTAGAGGATGCACAACCACATATCTGCTTCCAATTGTACATTCTGACCTCTAACTTCAAGCATGCATACCTGTCCTTCATGTCACAGCTATCCCACGTGGCACAAGATGGCCTGTGGCAAAGATTGCTTATAAAAGGGTGTGACCTCAGGTTGCCAGGTTTTCTTGGATGAAAACCCTCTCCTGCTGCACTGCATGTGGCCGTAGAGGTCCTTAGCTATTCTAGTATCCTGACCTCATGTGCTGTCGGCTTTTCTGAGGGTCACTTCAAAAAGATGAGGGAAATGGCTTTCACAGTATAGAGAATTCAGCTCAAAATGGGCCTGATGGGCAAATGTGACTTTAGGAACATTGTCTGATGAAATGTAGACTTTTGATATTGCAGTGCAGATAGAGTATTAGGAATCATATATGAATTGTAGCGTACTGTGCTATGCTGCGTCACATTTCAGTATTGACTGCAAGCTTCTCCATAAAAAGCAGCTCCAAAGCTTGCATTTCTAATGAGATTTTGTTTTTATATTTAATTGATAGGGTTATCACATAAGGATATTAAAAGTTTCTGTTTCCACAAATTAATGATTAATTTCCCCATGACTTGGTTAATAGGTAATTTATTGTGAGATGAGGGTTTGCCAAGATGTTTCAATATAACAAAATGCATTTGTTAATCCAAATAACTAAGCTAATGAGAGTTTGAAAGTGCATCAATTCAGCTTGAGTATACTTAATGACATTATTTAATGAAAATCATAATTGATGAATTGAGTACTAGCTTGGTAATGAATCACTTTCCATACACATTTTATGTCAATTTCTTTTAAGTTTGAATAAACCCCTAATTATATACATTAGCAAGAGTAAAATGTTTTAATATTTAATGAATCCTGGATAATCCCAGAGCAATCAATTTAGATCAAAATTGCTTTCCTCTAAAGGTAGAGTGAAGGGTACAGCAAACTCATCCACAGTATGCTTTAATGAGCCTCGTTATATATTCAGGCCTTTGTCAAACTGCAGGATGGGTCATTACTCTATTTACATCCAATCATGCCAATGAACCGTTGTGGAAGGATTGGATTGGCTGTGGTTGTTACTGTCCCGGTTTGCATCACACTAGGAAACCTTGGTTATACAAAAGACTCAATTTGAAGTTTCTCAAAGTGAAGAAACAATCGTCACAATGAGGCATTTTTTTAATCATTGTGTATTCAGAGGATTCAATCACTCAATATATTTCATCATCTATTCATCATTGCTTTAATCGTTTTTTATTTAAATGCCCCATAGACAACTGCATATTTTGATTCGGTTCGTAAAACCACTTTAATATTATGGCTAGCTGTCAAGTCTATCAGTATTTGCTTGGATTTTTAAAATTAATTTTGGATTCCTCATAATTGAAAGCTTATACTCTGATATGTCAGATGGCTCAACGGGTTAAGGTGTTGGCCTTGTAATCGGAAGGTTGTTAGATCGAGCCAAGGCTGTGGCTATATGACGTTGTGTCCTTGGGCAAGGCACTTCACCCTACTTGCCTCAGGGAGAAATGTCCCTGTACTTACTGTAAGTCCCTTTGGATGCATGTACATTATATCTACTTGTTGCTATATTAATAAATCATTATTTCCTTAATGTAGAGAAAGTCCTTTTTATGACACACATAATACTGTGTTAACTCCTCATTAAAGTTTAGCTTTATTAAGATCAAATCAAGTCTAACTTTCCAGGATAGATTCATTTGCATTTTTACTAACTTGCTAGCAGTATGTTACCTTATCACAAAAAGTTGCCATTTTTGCATGTCATAAAGTAAATCATTGTTACAGTAAAGGATGTTTGGGTACATTGGGAGTTTATAAAATATAACGGTGCTACTAACTTAATTAAAAACGCTAACTTAATCCCTGCCAGCCACATAATCTGCATAATTTGATTAACGACCTATTCTGTTTTGATGATTGTGTGACTCATTTAAAACAAACATAATGACTATCAATTTAGTTTGCAATATCTTGCAGGAAATCTCCTCCCAGCCATCAAACATAATTTCCAGCGGGTGCTTTGATTGATTGTCTGATTTAATAATAAATAAATAAAAACTTTCAGTAGTTACTTCGTCATTGTAGTTAGTCAATCATACTTTCCCTGTGCTTGTCCTTTTCCACACATTAACTTATGAATACATGCAAACAGACACTCAGACATCATTTTCATGTCATTATGTGCAACAAAAACTAACTAAAATACTTTAGTTAAATGAGTTAAGCACTAAACTAAGGCCAAACAGTGTTCCCAGACTCACGTGACTGTGGTTATGTGCTAGACAGCACGTAGCACCTTCTCAGTGGATGACCCTGCCCAGGAATGAGGCTGTAATTGCTGAGGGCATGCTCATATTATCTCCATTTCTTGAGCTGATAACACCCATGTCCGTCCACTTTCATTGATTGGTGAGGTTCATAGAGAAAATATGAACAAATTAAGCCTGAGATTGGTTTATTAGTTCCACAGTTCTCTGGGTGATTGGGCACGCTCCAGTTTGTTCTGTAAGTACAATTCAATAGATCTTTGGTGAAGGGATCCTTTGATGGCCACCGATATGAAGTAGATGTATGGAGTCATGTGGTGAAGTCAGTTTGGGGAGTTGGACTAGTAAATAGAAGGTACTTGGTTCGAACCCTGGCTGTGTCAACATGATTTTGTGTCCATGAGCAATGCCATTCACACTTGCCTCAGGGGGGAATGTCCCTGTACTTGCTGTAAGTTGCTCTGAATAAAAGCATCTGATAAATGACTAAATGTACATGTAGAACAGAATGATGAGAACAGGAGAGGAATGTGTGGCTGTACTTCCTGCTGGAAGTGAAGTCTGGTTTTCCAAGGAGTCACTGGATCAAAGACAACCAAGATGGTAACTAAGTCATCTACAGATTTCAGATTGTTGTAATGGTGGATGTCTTCACTGATTAGAATGACTAATTATCAAAGTAAGCTTGTCATCTTAAATAGATCTACAGTGCAAAGTAACGTGAATGAGCCATTCTGTATAAGGACAAGAATGCACCTTTCCCTTTTAATGCATTTCAAAGCAATTTAACAGTCAACTCACACACATGCACACGAGTCGACACAGGAGTAAAACGAGCACAAATACATGATTTCTCGAACTCAAATGCTCAGTGAACATCAACTCCCAACGTTCCTTGGTTTTAAAATAAACCTGGTAAGCCATCACTTTCCCTGATGGCCTATTTGTAATAGTGTAGTTTCCTCTGGGGATCTGAATGAAAATTATTCCTTTGAAATGAGATTGATAGAAGCCTAGACGAGGCAGCAACGAATACTATCAGCACCCACGGGTGGAATTATCAGTGGATAGAGAAGATAACCAGTGTGTCAGATTGCCACGGAAACCAGAGGCAGCCCTTACTGTTTAACATGACGAGGGAGAGACAGAGAGACAGAATGGAACGGGAAGGTAAGTGGGAGAAAGAAGTTAATCAGCAATCTTGTGCTACGCATCGTAATCCTACAGATCTCAAATCCAAAGGATAATTTCTCCTCGTAGTATTTCCGCTCAGAAATTACCATTTGCCAATTACCCTGTGTCAGGACTGATTCATATCTCTGTAATGAGAAGTGACAGAAGGCAAAGGAGAAGGGTGGGATCTGGGTTGGATTCCATTCTTAGTGGGATGGGATCTTCCGTTGATGGAGTCACCTGGAAAATTGGACTGATTGAGAGAAAATGTGTTTGTGTTACTGTTTCTTAGATATGGCTTTAGTGTGAAAACAGGAAGGTATGAGAGGCCTCAGCTACGTGATAAACACTGTTCCCACAGTTAACATTTCTGACAGCTAAACCAAACTAGCATATTGTATCAAGCTCAAACCTCTAATTGAAGTATACAGCCAATTAGGCAAGCAAAGTATCATTCAGTTTCTAATCAGTAAAATGAGCAGTGTCTTAGTTCCTTGGTTGATATGTTTTTACATTTTTTATAAGTATTCTATATAAACTATTACTGGGTCGCACAAAAAGTTTTCATAGACCTGCAGACCAGGTAGGAAGTGACTTCCTCCAGATCACCTGTAATATTTTGGTGCCTACTCTAGCAAAGGCAAGATGAAATTTGCATTTACTTCTAAACCCAAGATAATGTTCCTAAGAACATAATAGACATGCTAATAATAATTTGTGCTATGTTCCTGAGGATTAAGATGTGGGCCAACGTGTTGTGGGAGTTCTAAGGATTTCTTCAGCAGCTTGAGCCGTGCAGTAACCCTCCAGGGTAGCGGTCTTTGTAAGCTCAACATGGTATACTGTACAGGGTGCACAAACCTAATCTGCTGCTAGGCTCTTAGGCAGCAAGCAATAGAGCAGAGGAAGGCAGGAAACATATTTTAAACATATGCATCCTTGGGTAAACCTCATTGGATAAGTTAAAACTACAAAGTAAATTGACTTCAAGAAATGTCAATTATTATGACAGGCGTTCATTTGATGACGACAAGTTGAGTTGCTGTGTTGAAATTGGCAAAGTTGATTTCCAGCCCTCGCCTATGGAAGTTAATTCACAGTTCTTTCAATTGACAATCTTTACATTTTCAAAACATATATGTTTTTTTGCTTCAGGAAAGAGGACTGCTAAATATAACATGCATGGCCCAGTCATAGTCCTGTTCCATAAAGTTGTCAATTCCCAACACTGTTTGGGAGCTGAGCTTATTTTTGGTGCTGCATGTTTACTTGTGTACAGCCTAGATGTGTTGTCTGGATCAGCCATTTGTTATTTGTTGCAAATGCAAACAATGACTGTCAAATTACAGTAGATAATAGTTTACACTTAATACTAAACACAATTATTTGCTGATTTGCAGATTTGAGATTTAGGATCTTTACAATTTTCCAGGCTGGTGTATTAGCGTAAACATGGAAATGTGCAAATGTTATTTCTCATTATGTGTTAATAATGCATTTTAAACAGTGTTCAGACTATTTGTGTTATTAGTCTCTGCCCAAGGTGATGTGGTATAATTATGAACACTAAATGGAAAATATCCTGTCTTCCCTGTGCCTATTGTAGACCTCCAGCATCTAAAGTAGCGCTCTGCGCAGTGGAATACTATCTGCTCCAGTATTCTGTAGTCAGTTAAGCTTGTATTTGCACGACAGGGCAACTATGGCAGTCTGATTATGTGAAGGTGTAACATGCTGTCCAAAGCATCATGGAAAATGTGTGGAAAGAAGGAAATAGAAAAAAAGACCTGGCAATTTCAGCAAACATGATGTGTCCTTCTCTCCTTAGATTAGACACATTCATTCTTCAGGTGAAGCCAAACCCAAGCATTGCCAGCAGTATTCTCTCAAAGCATGGCTCTGCTTTACATAGGGCCAGAATAAATCCATGTCAGTGCATTTGCATGGTGTTGCTTGCCCATCTTCAACACCCCCGCTTTTTGGGTGGAAATCAGAACAGTCCTCTGATGGTTCTGTGCTCTCCATGGGTTTGTCTCTTCTGGTAAAAACTTGATCTCTTTTTTGCTGTGTTTTCTGTCGCACTACCAGAGTCTTTCAACTGTTTCTGGATGTATGCATGTATTCAGACTGTTCCAAAACACATTCATGCCAAGGAAAAACATCCCAACATTTACCATTTCATTATTAACGTCCCAACGGTTTTTGAGATTTCAATAAAAAGGACTGGACTGTTTACATGTCAGGATGCTTCTCAGCTCAGCAGTGTTCCTATTGGCTCAGAGGTCTTGGAGAAGTCCTCAAGTTGAAGTGTGAGTTGAGTGAAAACTCACTCTGACAACACAGGACATCCCAATTAATTTCTTTAACTCTTAATTGATTGTTTATTGGTGGTCATCATCCTCACCCACGCTTGTGCCATAGTTGTGTCCTACATGAAGGTCTAATCTTCATCCTGCTGCTAAAACCATATTTGACCCATGAAGAACGAGTTACTTTTCCCTGGTGTCATTGCAGTCTTAAATAAACAAAACAATAAACAAAATATGCAAGAGCCAGTGGGATGTGTATTTATACATTATATATGTATGTAAATATACATGTTTTTGGGGGTCATTCTAAACCTCAGTAATATGATAGTTTGAGCAGGATTTATTAGAGTTGACAGGTTGTCTGACAGCTATTTTCACATTTGTTTTTGTGACAGGCATCTATTTCAAATGCATCATGTTGCCTGTCTGAAAATATGAATCTCAGTGACAGCAGGTATTGATACAAACAAGGTGCTGTGGCTGTGGACATAAATCACTGTTTGGGTAATGAGGAACAGTTGGCACTTTTGGTAAGACGAAAGGACCCATAAAGTACATGTTGGGATGAAATCGGACAGACCTTGTTACCAGCACACAATCTCATGACATAATATAAATATAGATAGATAGATAGATAGATAGATAGATAGATAGATAGATAGATAGATAGATAGATAGATAGATTCAATCTGTTAAGAATGTAATGTTACTGACTGAACATACTGAACCATATGGAAGGGTTGTACTAAACAATAGTACATCTCCACTGTTTAATTGATCATGTCTAGTTATGAAAGCAAACATGTATTACATTATCCGTGCTGAATGATGATAAGTAGGTAGATCTTTTTTCTTCTTCTTTCTTCTTGATGTTTCCTTAGCAAGTCATTAGAATGTATCTGATGCAGTCATTCCATGGCTGTTTACGGATAAGTCTTATTAGTATAATCTTTTTTCACAGTATGTTCCTGCTTTACTAATGTGTGCAAACTGATTTATGGATCTACAATTAGGAATGGGAAACATTTAAGAGTGATTGATGTTGAAGTCCCATTTTAAGAATGTGAATAATTGCTTCCCTTCACTAAAATGAAAGATGCGGTAAACACAATTCCCTACACACAGATTACCAGGTACATCATGAGCACAACAAATTGATACCAGTGCCTCTACCTGGCAACCCATTGCTACACCTGTACCAGGCTGGCCCTCATGACACTAATAAGAGGCTGAGGGGGAAGGTGAGAGGGAACTCCAGCTGATCAGCAGCCAGGACCAGACAGCTGAGGTCTGTTTGGCGCTGAACTAAGTTCACAGATGGCACCAAGCCTCGCCTGGGTGCAGAGTAAACAGAGGTCTGCTGGTCGACCCTCAGTGTTGACGCTAGGTCTCTGACAGGGCTCCCGGTGATGAAAACACACTGCAGATCTCCTATGGAACTGATGTGTTTTAGGATTTATGGCAAAGCCACTGGAGCCACAGATGAGAAATGTTTTGCTGTTAAGACAAAACATATAGTGCAGTATTTCAAAAATGGTCATATACTGTATTTTTGTAACCTGAAACCTAACTTTACTTCTAAGATGCATGCCTTAGTATATGGATCTCTTGTGAACGCTCCTGGCGTTCTACGCTAAATATCCTTGGTTTGACAGACTGACTATAAAGTATAATGCAAAACAGTGAAGGTTGTAGTTATCCTACTGCCAACTGACCCAAAGTACGCAATCAAATTACCATATTGAGCTGCTTTCATGCTGAATTTGAAAGCGAGCTGCATTTGTTATCCAAATTTTTACTTTTCAATTCAATCATTCACATTTTATTCAACACATTTCTGTTGGATATTCCATCAGTTCTATTGTTTTTCCTATTCAGAATTCGGTGCCTTTAGTAGCAGTTCCTGTTCCTGGTCTCTGCTTGCCTGTGCAGTGGGGTGAAGCATCAGCTCAGCTGACATGTCTGACATACGGCCCAAGGAGGTAGTTTGAGGGTAAAGAAGCAGTGAGCTCATATGTGGGGCTTAAATAAAACCCCACTCACCTTTTTGTTTGGGTTGTTCTACTGCTTTAGTTAAAGTATTGTAATCTTAGCAGACTTAGCAGACGCTCCATTGTTTTCTCTCATAAGTCACTCAGGATTTTGTTTACACAGTAGGAAAGGGTAGTGGGATCTTGGCCTGAACACACAGTCAAATGTTTGGACACATTGTCCCAGGGATTAGAATTGGAGGTTGTGTCCAAACTTTTTATTGGTTGTGTGTTTGATATGTCAAGGGAGTTCAGGGAAGTCCCACAAATGCGAAGGTTTGGGCTGAGTGGCACATCCTGACCACAGCCCTCACAGTATGCCATGAAAAGCCTCATCAAACCTTGACATAACATGACAGATCAATATTAACAATGTACAATGACAAGTGGGACATTTTGAGGATAAACTGCCCTTCACTACAACCTGCTCAGTTTGGACTGCTTCATGATATCTTGTTTGAAACTGTGTGTGAATAAAATATGATATGTTACCTTTTATGCAACCATTGGTTTGCATCAATTAATCATACATTTGCATGATTAATTGATTTAATTGAAAGGGCTTTTGGGGTACAGTGCAAGTCATGCAAAACTTTGTTGTAAGGACCTAAAAACACATGTTATCTTAATTGCCACATAGTAAACAGGAAGACAATATCTGGTTATCCTACAGAATCATAGAAGTCTATGAGGTTGTTCTAGTGTTTGACTAACGGCCACTAATGATCCTGTTTACTATTGAGGATAAGCAAGGCCACAAGCAGCTTCACAGACACATGATTCATTAGTTAGTGATACGATCCATAACAAGAAGACAGAAACCTGCTATACTGGGTGTTTTCTTTTACATCTCTGAATTACACACTAATCCCTTAACCTGGCATGGCTAATTTTCCAATTTCCAGATAACATTATCATGTTATGATTGAGAAGAAGGAGGAAATCACATCAACACTAGTTTGGAATTTGACAAGAATGTGCCTTGAGCCCATCACTTTACACCTGCTGTGCCGTATAGATGAGAGAAAACCTTTCCATGGGATTTAGGAGAAATCAAGAATTAAAAGCCAATTAAAAAGAGAGCTAACTTTTCAGTGGTTTATTGAGGCGATTGTCATGTTTTAACTGAGTGCTCAAGTTCAAACCCCAGTGAAGCGATGACTTGGAGGAAACAGGAATTGCTTGGAGAACCTGGTGCTGGAGTGCTGTAACCTCTGCACAGCTCTCAGAGATGGACAGAAATAGCCAGCTTTGCATGTGTGACAACTGAAACACTGATTACAGACAAACTGCATCAATGAAATGTCACATTCCATCCACTTATATTGCGGTCATGCATATATGTCTATACAAATGAACAGTAGCCACAAAATCATGTCTAGTTTGGGAATGCCAATACCAATAATCAATTATTTTTATTATGTTTTCGACGTGAATGGCATTTACAGTATCAAGTCTTGTTTTCAAAGCTATACATGCAGTTGCAACACATTGATTTGAGTCTAAAATAGTTGGTGCAGTAGAGCTGCAATTCAGCTGTAGTTTTACCATCACAAATGTTTGTCTGAAGTTGTGTGTCCAACATATTAGGAAGACCATCACAAACATAATGAAGTGTTCAGTTATGGGTGATTGAATGTACACAGTCCAGAATTGAGCAATGATTATTTAGTTTGCCCAGCCACATTTACACAATACCATTCATAAGCACCTGATGTGGCACTGTTATTTATTTATTTGTTTAAATTAGACGTCTCCCCAAAGAAATTAAATGAGAATAGAAGCTGCCTACTCATTTCCATAATCTAATTCTATGTTTATGAGCTACTGTGCTGCAATTTGAATAAGAATGCCTCTTGATAAAGATTCAGGAACTGACAGCGTATGGAAGAGTGCCTCCCATTGGTTCCTCAGAGCCTGCTCAGGAACTCTGGTGTTCTCTGCGCGGTCCACGTGCTGTGTGCTTAAACACACCATGCATTAATGATTAAATAATCATTTCTCAATTAATTAAATACAAACACAAGATGCTTCATGAGGAAAGGGAGCGGGAGAGAGGAAGCGAGATGAGCCTCCCAGCTTTCAACAGCAATGTTATCCTCTCATTCTCAGTGGAATGTTTGCCCCATGCCAAGCCATGTACATACAATGAAATATTCATCACTTCTGTTGTAAACCCATTATTCTATTGTCTATGGGCTCCCCTTCATTTGGACCCTCTGAGAGGATCTCTGTCCCACTTAGTTTTGTGACAGAGGCTGTCTCTGGAGCCACACTGAGAGGGGAGCCAGGGGACCCTGGGGAGACAGAGGGAACACGCAGAACACGAGCGATAACGATGAGGCACAATGAGAACTCAACTCCTGGAAGAACCCATCGCAACAGGCCTTTCTCCAGCAGAACCTCAGGGAAGGATCTGGTTTGTCCATCCCAGGGTTATTCTCATAACACACTACACCCATGAGATTGAAGGAATGATTAATTCCGGGCAGTAACAGTATGTTCATTATTACAATTTCAATCTGTTTATCCATGGCACACGTTGATGTTATAGCACCATCTTCATCCTTAATCCCTCCCTGGTGACACCAGTTTATAATGCACACAACACTGTACAGGTGCAGCACATCCACCTAGTGTTCAGACCCACGGGAGCGATGCAGAGGAGGGCCTGTAGTAGTAAAAGCCATAGGAAAATAAACGTGTTTGCTGGTTGTCAGGCAACAAGGATGTTAATAATCTAATGAATGTAACTTGACTGGTAACAGGCCCACCTTCAAGCTAAAATACTTTTAACTTTGTCAAATATTTGGCTTTTTGTAGCATGTCTGTTATTTAAAAGATCAAATTACGAAATATGTTAGAAACTAAAGCAGGAAACTAACAGGCACACACAGACGCACACCTGCAACCCATGCTGATGATCCTCGACAGAGGCGGAAAATGTCAAATAAAATAACACAATTCTCCCCAAGCTCCATATGGTGATACCGCAGTGGCAGCAGATAAGCTTTGAGGAAAAGTAATTGCAGTCAAAACATTCAAAAACTATTGGCTGCCTGTTAACTCCACGGCAAACGATGATATAGGCAGAGCGCTCTCCTCATTCACCTTGCTTAGACCAGATCCAGCCAGCTGATTATGTTCTGAGAAGTCATTACAGCAGGCAAGGATCCCTAGGGCCAAGGTCAAGTCATGGGTCTTCGTCATAGCCATTAGACAAAAGGGCCCAATTTTACTGCTCAAAGTCACACTTAACTTTGATTATTTATTTCCTGTCTTCTCATCACTCACATCATATACTGTGTAATTGAAAGGAGTGACATTGAAGAATTTGAGGGTCAAAATATGAGGGGCCTATCTGCTAACAAGTTAGAGCCTGTTGTGGATTAACAAAAGAGCAATGTAGAGCAAGACAGACTGTCTTAGTTTAGGAAAGTAAGAATTTATCAGAACATTAGTGAGAAAATAGGAACATTCCTCTCACAGATCACTTTGTTGATGTGTTACAAATGTTTAAGGCAGACAGACCTAAAGCGTGTGCAGCGTCTGATGTCTAACTATACCACCTAGCTTCACATTCCAAAACTCCGTCACAAAATGAGTGCCTCTCTACAACACAGACTGGAACAGAATAAGGAATTGTTGATGTTGCTGTCCAGCTTGCCATGGTGAAAAGTTGATTTGACATAAATAAATCCATGCACTATCTAAATCAATTTCTCGTCTTAAATACACTGCATGATAGCAGTTCTTTCAATACACTTAAAAAAACAATGAGTCTTTCATAAACAAATAAGGATCACACAAATAATATAATTTGGCACACTAATTAGATGTTAGTGAGCCTATCAAATGAGAGCAAAGCTAAAATTATAGTCCAGGAGAATTGCTACCATAATTATACAATATGGTCCAAGCTGAAACCAAACGCTGTCCCCCCAAAAAAAAAATTCTGAGGGAAGCCATATGAGCCTTGAATCCTGGAGAGAAAATAACCCTGAAAAAAAGAAAAAGAAAAACAATGACCGCTCTCAAATGGATGGCGGTTAGAGGTCAAGTGAGGAATGATGAGCGTTGTGCGTTGCAGGTGTTGCAGGCAGACAGACAGCAGCAGGTGGCCTCATCAGGCTGTTGTGCTCTACTGTTGCTTGTAGGAAGTCATGTGGAAAAGTGGAGAGGAGCACTTAGAGTTGTCTGTGCTTGATTAATAAGGACACAGAGAGGCAAATATGTGCACACAGTCACTGTGTAATGAGCCGCAAATGTGATTAGGTCTTTACGCAGCACCTGCCTCCAATTGAGCAGTGCAGCTTAGACTCTCCATGCAAATCCCTTACATACACAGCACCATGGTGCTGAAAACTCACTGATGTGGAGTCGGAGGGGTGTCGTTATAGATGACAATTTACATGATGTTAGCACTGTATATGGATACTGATAGATGTATCAGGTACATCATTCATTCCCCCACAGTACTGTATAGAAATAGGATTTCCTATTCGATCCTTCATTTATTCGTCATAGTACCTTTGCATTGCATTCAACTTATCCTCTGAATTGCATTGACATGACCGGGAAATACTTAACATGGGTTTACTTTGAAACCACTGATTGAATGGATTGATAATTCCTTTTCTGACTACAGTTTTTATGTTCTTCTTGCACTGTATATTCTTGCACTTCCATTGTTATACCACAGTCCGCAGTCGAAGTCATCTATTTTTCAAATCTTTCCATATATAAGTCTCATCGAGGGGGAGAGTGTCAAACTTAAGTTGAAGAGAGAGAAACGGTCTTTGAGATTGTCATCATGGCTCCTTTGTTAGACTGTGAAACACGGATGCTCTTCCCACCTGCTAAGGCAGTTCTGCCTGATAAGCTGAGCAGTATTGCATATGATGAGATCAGTGCCGTGCTGTAGGCAGCTACACAAACAATGTTCGCCACATGGCTCCCAGATCATCCACATGTGGGACTGGATCGTTCAAGCTGGCATCTACAAACTCACATCTTGATGTTTTGAACATCAGCTGCAACGACACTCTGCCCTGTTAAAACCAGCTCGATGAGGATGTAGAAAATAGGAAATATTAATGTAAAGGGATTTGAAAGCAATAAAAAAAATAATTGCTGAGACTGTAGAAAAGGTTTCTGAATTCCTCTCTGAATTCAGCAGTGCAGTTCACAATAATTGTCAGGGAAGTTGTAAGGAAACTATTAAGGAGTAGAATATCCTGGAAGGCTGGAAGTGGTTATGTTCTCCTGGGTTTGGTGTCTGGTGGTGGAGGGGGTGTAAGTGTGTGCACTGATTCAGTTCATATGTCAAGGTTACTTATGCAACTGTGTTTCAGGGATATTGCTAAATTAAATTAAATTTCAGTATTATGGTTCCCCGCTATACTGTGGCATAGTACAACTCTATTCGCTATACACATACCTACATTTAACTGTGTTTTTTAGCCAATTTACCAAACCTAATTTTCATAGTGTAGATTTATGGAAATGTAGATGTTAAAGGATTCATTCAAACAGGGATGTTTTTCCATGAAACTGCTGTGATGCTTTTCAAATACAAGACTGACTTCCACATCTTCCCTTGGCTGTGTTGGGATCACATGTCCTGTAGACTGGAAGGCAGTCTGCTGCATTAAAGGAGATCTTTTCTATGGATTGTCTGTATTCTGGTGAAGAAAAGAGGCGTGTCTGTCAGGGAAGTTTCCAGTCTGTGAGTGGCTCACCATCAGTCCAGATCCCATCTCCTTCCTGAAACCCAATAAAGCTGTCCTGATCGAGTTATGATGGTGTTGAACACTGAGCAGAATGGGCCTGGCCTGTGCCATCCAAGCTCTCGTCACCTTCTGACCTCCGTCTACTCATCCAGAAATATATTAAACAGGTAAATTCGATTTGCAGCCACCTATTGATTAGCTTGAAGTGTCCACTGTGGACGGTCCTGTAGGAAGACAGGAAATCACTTCAGGTGACCGAATGGCCAATCAAAATGACACAGAAAATACATGCCTAACTAGACTGTCTGTTTTATGAATGTTATGGATGGTTTTCTTCGATCAGGTTGTCAATTTTAAACTGTTCTTCAGGCCTCTATAAGATGTGTTTCCAAATGAAATATTCTCGGGTCAAGTTTGCTACATCTAACACATTCAGTGAAAAGATGATGCTCTCATTTTGTCAGCATTCAGCTTATCATTTTTCGGAAAATATTACAGCTGTGAAAAATATTGGGGCAACAAATTTGAGTTAGATTGAAGCAATATTTTAGGTCCTGTCTGTTTTTATATCAGTTTTTTCATGAATAACACAAATAACAGCTTAAAACACAAACAGTCTCCAGTGACAGTGCTCCATATCACCATCATCATCGATGACATTCCTGGAATGGGACTTCATCATGGTATTACAACATGTATGCAGTATGTCTTACAGATTGCGAGGGAATATTTGAGAAGAGTTATGTGCCTTACTATACAAGATAACAATGAAAATATATACAGTATTTTCATTCTAAACTGTTATGGCAAAATTCCTCCCCCACATTTCCAATCGGAATCACAAGCTGCATCCCTGCAACCCTTTTGAAGAGTAACCTTTTAAAGAACAGTGAGATGTTGTCATATAGCTGTCACAGTCCAATTATGATATTTGGCACACATTTCACATTGGCAGTTAGCTGAGAGAACTTGCTAATAAAGAGCATCATCCTGGAAATATTAATTTATTTGATGTGGTGAATTTAACCACAATTTAATTTAACCATTGTCTTCTGTTTACAGTTTAAACTAAAGCAAACGGCTAATATATAAGAAATGGATGTGTTAAAAATCTTTTCTCTGTCACACGTCAGCAATCAACACAGGTAATTTTCCACAATGTGAGGATGTGGTACGATAAAAAAATGCTGGACTAATGTGTGCTATTTTTGCATGAAGGCATGTGCATCTATAATGGATTTAGAGACACTGTATTTGGTATAATTAATAAAACATGGAAAACAAATTCAACAAATGCAGCATGGTGTCCTCTAGATTTACATTTTGCATTTACTCATTTTTCAAACGCTCTTATCCAGAGCGACTTACAGCGAGTTCAGGGACATTTCACCTGAGGCAAGTAGTGTGAAGTGCCTTGACCAAAGACACAATGTCATGTCGGCACAGCCGGGGGTTCAAATCGAGTACCTTCTGATTTCAAGCCTGACTCCTTAACCACTCAGCCATGACTCCCTAGCTTTGGATAAAATGTATTTTTCCTCCCACTTTTCTGTGTCTCCTGCTCGGCAGAAGTTTATTTAAGATCTTCCATGTCTTTCAAGTAAACCATGAAATGTCACAATTCAGTATTTTGGCATCCCAAACTCGTGTCAAGCTGTGATTTGGGAATGTATGTGTTAGCAATCCACAGTCTGATGATGTTTGTCCAATAGAACAGACGCATATCATTTTTGACGAACAATATAATATACTTCTTCACGAGGAAATAAACATAGTTTGACCACCACATTCAGTTAACCTGTTAATAACAACCCTTTAGGTATGAGGTGCATTTTACCTGTGAAATAACACTGGAACATAATTCAAATGTATATTAATTCTATTTCACACCATTGCAGGAATACTATACAACCCATTGAGTATGCAGATGCTCGTATAACACACATGGGTGTTTACAGTGTATGTATCAGACCACCAGAAAACATACATTGCAGAATGAACTGGTAATTGGCTGCTTGTTACTCATCATGCGTGCATGAAAATGTTACTGTCTAGATAGATAGATAGATAAACCCTTATTTGTCCTCCAGGAGGTGGAAATTGCAGCAGCAGGGTAAAGTACAGCACACAGAGTTGCAGGGTAATATAACAATAATGACAATAACAATAGCAATAGGTGGGCACGATAAAGTCCAATATAAAAAATAAGAAAATAAGTAAGTTAAGTAGTCTAGGGTGTAAATGAGAAGATTCACTGATTTGGATCGAATGCTCTTAAAATGATCATTGTTGGAGACCATTTCCATTAGGTTAAGAAGCCATCTTGTTACTCGATAGTACAGAAAAGATTCATCTTTACTTGGTAGTCAGCTCACAGCCTCTCATCCTGTTAATGGATATGTGCCTCAATGGAAAAGACACTAATATTCCAAACATGATGACTGCCAACCTTACAAGCACATACAAATTCACAAACCTGGATTGCAGAATGTAAATCACAGTGTTTAGCATTCATTGTCAGATGTACATTAGTGAGAGAAAAAAGTTGGATCAGTAATATTTCTCGCTTAATGATCTGCCCTTGTACTGCTGGGACCATGTGTTTAAATACAGCATGCATGGTGGAGAGTAAATGAGATTGAAGATTTGTGTTTGATATGAGTACAAATTTAAATGCAATGAGACATGAAAGTGGAACTGTTCATTCCATAAGTAAAACAACGACTATGTTCAAAGAGTCCTTGAGTTCAAAAAAAAAGAAGAAAAAAGAAAACTGATTATGTGGATGAAGATGCTGCAGATGTGACTGGATGACTGATTACAGCACAGCTGAGGGAGCTTCAGCTTCTCAAGCTGGCTCTGGAATGGCATAACAAGCTTGCAAATCAATTTGATGCCAAAGAAAAGGGCTTGAATCCCAACTCAGATGGTGCCCTTCTCTCAAAGGTCAAAGTGGTGTGAATTAACAGTGCCACTTTCTGATAGTGAGATAACCCTGCCTCCTTCTTGTATTAACTCAAGTGTTCTTTTCATACCACAGTATTCAAATTAGGAATACAATCACAAACGGGAACCGATAGCAGAAAACCATGAGGATGTGATTCCTTGTGTTTGTACCATCTTGCCCTTCCTAGATATCCCACGAGATGATCTGCAGGGGAGAATGTATCTCAGAGGCAGAGGGGCAGAGCTCAGTACAGAGATATCAAGCATTTAGATCACAGCTAAAAGCAAGAATTGATTCATTATCCTGGGGCATCAGTTCCCTAAGGTTGAGACTCATACTCTTCAGGGTGGGTGGTAACTAGTAGCTATTCAAGGTCACAACTACTAAAGATGACAGAGATAAATAGAAACAAGACAAGACAAGGTTGATAATCATGATGATTAAAACAATTGTTCAGAATTAACACAAATAATTAAAGAATGAATCATCTTTAACCCAGCTGCCAGACATTTTCAGTTGACCCCTCTATTTTAGTTTTCAATTTTGATTGAAGGATCTTCGTATTCATTAGTTTGGTTTTGTAACTAGACTCATAGAAAGTTCTGATTAGATTAGATTAGATTAAACTTTAATGTCATTACACAGGTACAAGTACAGGGTAACGAAATACAGTTAGCATCCAACCAGAAGTGCAAAACAGTTATTACAACAGAATGATGCCAGCCTCTCCTAACTTGTAGATACAAATATGAGTTTGAACTTGTTGTCATTAGATTTAGATCTAACCAGGCTTCAAAGCTTTGAATCATGGTCTAAAGCTGTTCAGTTAATGATTACCACTTATTTTATTCAACTACAATATTTTTGACAAAATTTTTTACTTATTTTCAGCAGTGTTTCAATCATCTTTTATGTTTTAATAACATTTTCATACAAAAGACACTTTTCCTGGATATCATTTCAGTTCCTCAACAGACTTGGAAAAAAAAATCTATTTTCTAGTTCAAAGGGATTTGAAAAGAGGGTGGGGGAAGCAGATCTGATCAGAACAGAGGCCTTTGAACAGAAAATGCTGACATGATCATTACATTTTTGAGCATAGAAACGGTAATACAAGACTGTAGTGGTACTTTTGTTCACCTATTGGTAGCATAATAGATTATAGAGGCCTTTGATTCAACATGCTCTGCTTGCAGTTTTTCTATGATTTAAAAGCTTGTGATCACCATGTTCTGCCAATGGTTTGATTGAATATTCATGCGAACTGAATATCCATTGCAGATGTATGCGTGTTCTTAACCCGTCCCCACCTCCTTCAGTACTCTGGCTGATCTAGATCGTTACACTCTCAGCTTGTCTTTCCTGGCTTGTTCAACAAGATCAGACTGAATATGGAAATAGGATGGAAAAGCATATTTTGGAAGGAAGACTTTTTTTAAATGTTACACATACATTATTAATACAGTATTTACACGTATGCAGTTACATGTATACTGTGCCTAAGCTAAACGTAATACTTCTGAACAGTTCTATAGATATACCGTATGCCGTAGTGTATTTTAGAAGCTTCATATTTACAGAGGTGAATCTATATAGTGACACCCTCCCTCTCTACTTTATGTGCAGTGGACCAACGTTTTAAATGAAAGGGATTGATTAATTTGCCAATCAAATATTGTCTGGAAGGCAAGTTCCTGAAGTGGCTGTCATTGCTGCTAAAGGTGTCACTTTCCTCCCCTGTGTTTCACTGATGTGTCACATTCAATTAAAATGAGCCTTAGTGGGTATCGGCAATGTTTGTTTCTTATTAAACCAATGCAGCAAAAAGGATTTTACTGTATTGTGTGGTGCGTTTCAGTTCATCTTTGAATGTATATTCTTTATTAAAAATAATGAATCGTTACAGACTACGGAACTTTCAATGATTTAGGCATTTCTCCATGGTCCCATTCCAGGAAGCCAACCAAAAAACACAATGACTGACAGTCTTCCTGTCAATACATCATCACCCAGAATAACCTCTTCCCTGCTTACCTACTTTAATCTCTCTCTAACTCCCTATTGATACAGGGAATAGTCTCTCCTCTGTCCCATTGACGACTTAAAATAGGTTTGCCAACTTGATTGACAACTTTGTCCATCTGACAAAATGCCGTAGAGGACAAAAAAAACAGATCAGGAATTCTTTGGACCCTAATCTGGTCCTGCCAATTACATTTTCACTGCACTCTCATTCTTTTTTATTGTATCAGGTGAGTCTTTTGAGGGATTGAGGTATTGTGTGTGTCTACGTGTATGTGTGGCTGACAGGCTGACTAGGACTGAGGTACAGAGGGAGAGGAAGATAGTGAGAGAGGGAGACTGTTTGGTTTTCCTTGAAAATATTACTGCAAGGCAATTTTTCTATTTAGTGGATAACATAGTGCAAGTTCTTAGAACAGATCGAAGGCCATTTCATTATGAAACCGTGACAAATGACAAGGTCACCATAACATCAGCTCTGTGGATAATGTGATTTTGTGATAGCATTTTGGCAACATGTATTTGACTTTTTACACGTTACTTTGTCTTTTTCTTTCACATGAACGGATACAGTAAGAGCCACAAGGCTTTAGCCTTCACAAGAACATTGGAAGGAGGAGCACAAGACAAACATCTATTCATCAAAAGGCTTGCTATAACGCTCGGTCTTTGGTGCTAACAGTTCTGTCTAATTCTATTTATTTCAAATGAACAGTAATCGTCAACTGCTTCATCTTTTTGTAACAAAGATGACCTTTCCTTTTGTTGACAATGTAATTACCGCTTCTGACAAGAGACTACAATAACGGTATCCTTCAAAAGTCTTCCAATTATACAATTATTGAAGTTCTGAAAGTGCCATGAAAATGTGTTTAAGTGTCAACATAATTGAATTAAGAGGTGATAATGGCGCTTGCTGTGGACAGTGCTGATAATTAGAGGATGTTCAGATGGGCACCCATACATTGATGACGCTCCACGGTGCTTCAAAATGACCTTCCGAGGAAGACAGTTCCCATGTATAAATGCAACGGTCTCTAATATCATAATACTGCTATGCTTGTTCTCATGTGGTTTATTGTCGTAATGCAGCCCGTCAGATTATGACCAAAACATTATTTAACATTTATTCTCAAATACATATCCCCTTGTTTGCATGCTGAGCATTGTTCTTTATTAAACATGTTTTAATGATTTCTGACAGGGTCCCGTCCCCCCCCCCCCCCCCCCACACGCCCCCCCTACCCCCTTAGTCAGCAACCTGTCCGGTTAGTTTAAATGTTTTCTCCTGGCTAATAAAGTGCATCGTTTTGGCCATGGCCAAAAATCAGTCCTTCATATCCCAGTCACACTAATGAATCGGTCATACACATCCTTGTGTGTTCTCCACTTACGAGTTCCCTGAGCGTTTCATGGTGAAGATCAGTCTGTGATCCGTCTAGCTGACTGGATGAGAGGCCGGTAATACTGATATGAGATGCCTGTTGCATGCCTCTATCTCTACTCAGAAAAGCTCCCATATGTGTGTTCACATAGATGACAGGTTGGCAGCGTGCCAGATATGCATCTTAAATCAATTTCCACGCCTGAACCTATTTTATCTAACCTTTCCAAAGGTTAGTTGTAGATCAAGGGTTTGGATGACATTGTTCCACCAAAAGAAATAGTTTTAGAGATATACGGTACCATGTGCTAATGACAATCTAACATTACTTTGAGTCAAGCAGAAGAAAGGATTTTGCAATAAAAAATAATTACAATCTGGGTTAAATTAATCTGCAGTTTTTTTTATCCATACATCTATATTTCAAATGAAATGCTGTCATTTAATCAGAGGAGTGTCAACTCAATAAAGGCTCTTCAGACCCTTTTGGGAGAGTAAGGCAAAGACTGTTTCATAGTCAGAGCTATCAAATATGACACACAGGTACTGGGCAGTCTTGCTCCTTGTTTGGTATGTGTTGGAAACACGATCTATGAATCAAATCCTCAGAGACTAACATACTTTGAGAGCAATCTGTCTTTTCAGCTGTCTGACAGAAACCTTTAGCTTTTTCATTGGGGATTAAAAGCTAAGGGCATGCTGTACTGAAATGATAGAACTAGGTTAGTGCATTGAACTCACCTCAACCACAAGGAAAACGATGTATGAAGGTTAGCCTACCTTCACCATTTAGGTTCTGTTATCGTGGTACAAAAACACACTGAAAGAACCAAATCTGTTTCTCCACCGCATTTCCGGTTTGTTGCAGTTGGTCAGTTTCTCGTCATCTGAAACTCAACTCATCAATATTTGCACAAAGCTGACAAAGCTTTGCCTGACTGGAGAACCTAGTGATTGAAAGTGGGCGTCCTTCACCCATAATCTGAGATCTATTCATATCAAACCAAAAAGATCAGACCTGTTCCTTCGGTGATGGCAATTTCAGGGGTTTTGGGACGTGAACCGGTCAAGGTTGCTTGTCTAATAAATGAGTTCTTGTCATGTTTGCAGATGCTCAAGGTCCCAAGCGTCATGCGATGGGATGTGGGAAGGGACCTCGCTTGAAGCGACCATGATCAGGAGCACATCACATACAAATGCTTCTGAATAAACAGAAGGATGTGAGGAGGTTTCCTTCAGTGCATCTTCTTTGTGAGCTTCTGTCCCCCCTCACAATCGCTCTGTCTTCTGCTTCTGAACCAGAAGGCACATTCATGAGGGAAGCATAATTTAGCAGCCACACTTTGGAAGGCATCCAGATGGATGAGTTATGATTGCCATTATTGATACTGGCTGGTGTGAGGCTCTACTATCGGGGATTAATGCTGTTAGAACGTAGAATCCTGACACCCTCCCACCACTTAGTCCCATGATGAATAGTATTGGGAAAAGTCGTTTGCTCAGACACTCACTTACCTTCGCGCATTTTATGTACTTTGCTTTCCTTATTAAGGCTCTTACCCATGGCTTAATTGCCTATTTGGAATTATTCTCTTTCTGACCTAGATGTGTTTTATTTAGTGAATGTAATTAAGTTACCTGTAAATATCTTCTATGCACTCATCTGTCTCTGCTACGCGAATGTTCTTTTTTTGTTTTAATTAAATTAATGGCTGCTCTGTCTGGATGCTCTTAACCCTGGAGAAATTGAGAGAAGCGATTGGTTTCTGTGCTCCGGCAAGAAAACCACACAGTGAGTGCAGCGGAAGCCTAATTGTATCTTTTCAACTCGTTTTCCCAGATGTGTTCTACATTCAGTCATGGCAGCCGATAGACGTGTCACAGATTTATCCCATCAGGAAATGTCTAGTGGATATCTTGACCACGTCTCATTAGTACCATCGCATAGACAGAGTCAAATATGAGCATCCACTGATGAACACAATCTGTCCCAATCTAACCCTCAGAGCTTGAAACAGTACAGTAAACAATGTCTACACAATGACCACTTGTCACTATGCCCAGAGGGTTCCTCATGAGTGGAGCATCTTTTCATGGTCCACTTCATTATTAGCAAGTACAGGGACATTCCCCCCTGAAGCAAGTAAGGTGAAGTGCCTTGCCCAAGAACGCAACGTCATGTTGGCACAGCAGGGGATCAAACCAGGTGTCTTCTGATTACTAGTCCAACTCCCTACCCGACTGCGCCACATGACTCTCACACTGTGTCCCCCCCCCACCCCATTAATGTGCTCTTTCATAAGGCAACACTCCCTGTTCACTTCCTGCCTAGGTCACTTACTGTGGCGATACGCTCTGTGGACTTCATGTACAGTAGGTCCTCTGATATTTAGTTTATGTGTGTGTGTGTGTGTGCATGACTGTGTGTGTGTCTTTGTGTGTGTGTTGGGAAGGGAGTGGTGATATTACTGAAGGCTCTACTAGTAACTTGTTTCTCCCCAAATGATTCTTAATGAGGGATATTGTAAACAGGAAATGTAGTGCCATGGGGAAGATAGAGGGGGAGTGTGTGCATGCACACTGGTGCAGGATATGCTACCACGTACCGTTAGGCCAAGGGACTGCATGACTGGGCTGTATTGTACCTATTAAAGGCAATGCTTTAGGAAGAGAAAATGCTTACTTTGATTTCCCCGAGGGTTTTTGCACTCTGAGCTGAATAAAAATGCCCCTGCACTGGCCTTCCAATATCCACATCCACACACACACCCACACACACACACACACACACACACAAGAAGAGGGAGTGAGAGAGTGAGTTGTAACTTTTATAGGCCTTCACATCTGCACACCCGTGCACCAAATGCTAGAGTGAAAAGACAATTTCATTATTGAATGACCTTGGTAGCATTATAGAACATGATGGATTTGAGGATTAAGTACTGCATGACAAGAGGATGGATTGCCCTACATGATCAAGCCAGTTTACCCTACAGTGTGGTAAGGCTGACACTGGCATAGCTGGGGACAGTGACTTGATGGTGGAACCTGATTCCACTGTACTATATCACACTCCCACACATGCTCCTCTTTCCTTTCATTTCTCTTTCTGTTTCTCTCTCTCTCTCTTTCCCTCGTTGTCTCTCGCTCTTCCCGGCTGGTAGCCCTGATCATTCCAAGCACGGTGGTACATTGGTGTGACACCCTAACCTGAGATCTCTGATCCCTAATTGCACAGGAGTTTGGTTGATTCTCAGGGGTAGAGAGAGCAGATGTGCACTATGGCCAGAAGCAAATTTGCTTTGCCGAGAGGAGGAGGAGGAGCTGTGTGTGTGTGTGGGGGGGGGGGGGTGGAAGCGTAGCGAGCCCATTGGTATCTAATATTATGCCCCCTCACTCATCGCAGGTGGTCAAAGTCCTGGGCTTCTAAAGGTCTCTGTTTATATGAGTGCCAAAATCCTTTCCCTCCCTGTCCCTTCACAGAGAAAAGCTACAGGCTATTATTAATCATTTAGCTTCGCTGTGTGGTTCACTGCTCATGCACAACACCTGTCAACCTGGGCCTGATACAAGATGGATTCCATTTGATTAAGTCTATTTAACCTGTATATCCCTTTACAGCACATTTCAAAGGTCACCATTAAAGGCTTGTGTTGTAGTCTGCAAAGTGTGCTGCTGCATTTCGATACACATAGCACAGCTTTGAATGCGAAAGAACTGCGTTATACAAAGTTACGACAAAGTTACGACAAAGTTACGACAAAGTCCAACTTCTTGTAGCACCACACATTGAATTCAAGTTTACGGCATGTTCAAATGTTAAATATGCATCTTTCTAATTTGTGTTTATTACTTAGTTAAGCTGACTGTAGCGTTAGCTTTATTATTCCTAAATCAAAGGAGTTTAACTTGAACTGTGTTCATTGAGTTAACTTATTATTTCATGCTATTCTATTTACTGTTATATTTATGCAACTGAAAAGAAGAAAAAAACACCCCTGCACCACCTAGGTACCAACACACACACACACACACACACACACACGTCCAGTTACAGATACGTCAACTCTGACTTGGATCCTTGGGAGCACAAGCTCAAGCCCCTTCATATTCTCTGTGATGTGGGATCAGAGAAACAATCAATTAATAAATAATAAATAAACACACACATATAAATACGTCTTCTGCATGACACTGATGCAACAAGAAAGCAATCCAGGACTGGTGTGTTGCTTGTGCTGCGTTTGGTGTGGGATTTCATGCACTAATTAACACATAGTGAGAGGGAGAGAGACTGGGGAGGGTGTCACTACTGCTGCTGCTGCTATAGCCCAAGATGGGGGATCACAGACCCATCTTAACACCACACCCCCGAGTAACCAACACCCCTCGGGAGGCGATGATTGATTTTGTTGGGATGTTTCTGAGCCTTATATAGCATTTTCTTTTTTAAATTAGCGTTTTTTTGTTAATTTGCTGAGCCAATTTTGGATTATTTTTTATTTCTTTATTTTTATGGTTGGTTTTGACTTTGTTATGATCAGAAGAAGGTGAGCAGGATTTGCACACTTAGTCTGACCCTTATATGCATTTTATCGTAATTCTGTCTTACAAATATTTAATCCACTTTTCTAAGAATACATAAACTGTGTTTTTCATTCATGCCACGGTGCATTCCTCTTTTTTGGAGGTGCTCTCTAGGGGAAGAGATGCTGGACCTTAATTCATTTTGATTTGCTTCATATTCACCTCAAATGGGGTTCAAGACCGCGGACCTATTTGGTGTTAAAATGTAAAACTTCTACATTTCTATGGTGAGATTGATTTTAGATTTAAATGAATATGTTGAATGAAAGTTAAATTAAACAAACAGAATCATTAATAGCTCATTGTTTGATGAAGCAGAGATCAAGAAGCACTTTAAGGACGTTAAGAGCATTAACTGAATGAAGAGTGTGTGTGTGTGTGTGTGTGTTCCTTCAATAGAAGCTCATTTAATTCATATGTTTTATATTTCATTTCTGCCAGAAGCACAATGCGGATTGTGAAGTGAATGTTATTGGATAGCTGTCAATATAAACTCTTTTCATAATACAGTACTTTACCTTTAGAGGACTCCTGACAAGTTATCAACAGTCAATCAAAAGGACTTTATGCAGAATCCTTGTTCCCACTTCCTTTCCTGCAAACACAATTTGAATACACTCGTCAACAGCTCAGTCAAACAGCAAACTGCATTCAGATTGCCCTTCCGTTAAACTATAAGTGTTGTTGTTTTGTATCAGTCAGTCAGCAGAAGTGAAATGTTTGTAGCTCTGAGCAAGAGACAAAACCTGACAAAATGATGACAAACAAAATAGGCTAATCCAATCTTGCGTAGGAGTTGAAAACATTTGACTCTTCTGTCTCGTCTAAAACTGCAATTTGCTGTCCTGGCAAACTAGAATTAGCCCAGGGCCTACTAACAAGAGGAGTACAACTGTCCTTGAAAGAGAAATAGAGTCAAATGTGTACTGGCATAGAGTTCTACAGGATGCAAGGTGTGTTGGACCATGGCTTGGATGACTGCTTGGGTTGTGTAACCCAATAGTTTGTGACTTGCTAGACTGTTATTTTCTCATCCAAATGGCTCACTGACAGCCCATACAGTACCTCAGGCAAATAGTTTATGTTGTATTATTAGTATTATAAATGTTTTCAAGGCATCTATTTTCAAAGTTTTTCCTCATCTAATCGACTTTTGGATACAATTGACATCCCATGGTGGACATGTTGAACCAGAGACTATTCTCACTATTAGCCATAAACATGACCACAGTGGGTTACTGAAATGCTCAATGTTAATGGTGTGATTAGTGCTGTATCTTTCCCTTGGTATGCAATTTATGTTGCTCCATTAAGCCTTCAAAGCTATGCCCTGCTGACTCAGTCCCTCTTAATAACAAACAGGAATATTAAGATGGCTATTACTACGGACATGTATCATCCAGAATAGCCTATAAGGCCGTAAGAAAGTGAACCCCTGTGAAATCCCTCTAAAAGGCGGCAATATGTCTGCACACACGTACGGTCAGAGTGATGGCACCTGCTTAACAGGCTTCTCTTTCAGACCTTCCAGTCCCACATGAACTGGACTCTCTGCCTGCTGAAGTCTGCTAGCCGTTCCAGGTAAAGCGGCTCTTTACAGCGTAGCTCGTCGCACAGCTGCTCTGTATCCCTGCTAATTGGTTCACTGTTGTCCAGGCATGATTCTTTTCTGGTAAATGCTACACTATTCAAGAGAGACTTTATCATAGATGTAGGCACCTTTCAGCATAGTGTAGCCATCTTTGATGATATTATCTCTATGTAGCTGTACTTGAACCCTTTTTTATCTCTAATCTGATCAAGCAGACATAACATACAGGAGTCACGATTACTGATCTGAGATCTGAACATGACTCTAGATAGAAGTCTAAGAGCAAAGGGGATTTTTTTAGGGCTACATGTGCTGTCTTATGGGGATGGGTACAGGACAACACAGGATTGTATGATCTCAAATATTATTTGTGGAAATACTGTCATGTTTAATTTGGCCACTTGGCTTATATACTGTGTTTGTTTTGCATGTGTGGCTACTTGTTTGTGATTTGATCCTTTCAGTCTACTTTTCCATATCTGTGACAGTGGCTGTTCATGTTCTACTACATGTGACAACATTTTTGAGAAGCAAAATGCTGATTAGACACAAACATGTTTCAGTGTCAGTACATCTCAGCACAACAATAATTTCACTGAACAATTGAATTGCATTGCATTGTTGTTACCCAATATCTGGCTTTACATGTGATCAGGTAAAAGGCAATGTAGTGTTTGCAAATCGTTAATGTTTGCAGGCTTGGGTTGGCTTCTTTGACAAAGATAAATTGCCTGCAGCTTATCAACGCTGCCTGACATATGGTGTTAGGAGTCGCCATGATGGGACGTCAATCAATGTCAGTGTTATGAATGAGTGCTTAATATTTGATGCAGTTTGTTCAGAGCCGTAATGTAGAAAAGTCCCAAGTTCACTCCCAAGTATGTTATAATTCAGTGTCACATTTCATAAGGTACACCAGTGGTGAGTTTAAGGTTTACTGGAGCAATCCACAAAGGATTGGCAGATCTTGAATTATACAGTTTTAATTATGCATATTATTAAAGCACATCTTTTTTTCATTGCAAAAAAAGTAACCAACACAACACTAAGAAGGCCTTTGAAGTCGTTTAGGAAACAAAAATAATGTAATCTTGCAAGTAAACAATTGCAGCTTTCCATAATACTTAGTACATTGATTTGTACTTCATTAATTCAGCTTGAGTAAAAAGTTGTGTTATTGAATTGGAGATGAGGTTCGTTATCAGGCATTTGATATAAGTTGAATAGGCACTGGAGTAACACAAACTTTGACAGAGATGTAATTGAGTTTGTTCTCAAACTCTTAACTCAGTCTGCAGAACAGAGTTCAAGGGTTTCCTCATGACCTTGTCAAAGATGACCTTATAGTGAAATGAAAGTGATGACAGTGCTTGTGACCAAAGTTAGAAGTTGTTTTTGATGTCACGTAAGACCCTCACTCTTTAGCAGCACATTTGAATTCAAATGTTACGTGTTCGTTGCCAGTGAGTGTGCTGGCAACGTATTGTCTTCTAATTCCTTCCGTTTCTGGATTTCCGTGACATTTCATCACACTCTGAAAAGTCAGAGTTAACTCGCGCCCGAACTGGATGACATATAAAAGGAAGAATTCCATCTGAACTGGAGTCGTGCCAGTGACTCATTACTTCTGGTCAATCTGATGTTTTTGTCATACATATTTCTCATTCAAGTCCACTGTTAATAAGGCAAGGCTACGTATTGGCGTATGGTAGCCTCATAAACACTGGAGGCTCCTTTTACTTTAAGGGACAGCTGATGAGGGATAATGAGCTCCAAAAGTGATGCAATCAAGTGTGTGTTTTGGAGAATGTACAGTGTGGCACCTAGTGGGTAATCCTGTTCAGAAGGCTCATAGTAGCACTGATACACTCATCTGAAGTGCCAAATGATTCCCTAAAAAAGAATGAAGCTTTGATTCTCTTTCTGTTGAAGTAAATGAAGAAATCTCAAAAGTATTATCATAAAGGGTAAACGTGTATCTTTATGATGCACATGGTTAATATGTTTCATTACGAAAATAATCTGCATATTTTAAGATAGGACAGTATTTCATATTTCCCATTTTTGATTTCTGCCTGAATTCCCTTAGGAGAAGCCTGACAACATCAGGTTAGCAATTTCTGATTTGCTTGTGCTGCATGTTAAATATAATCAGTCAGCATTTACTTGGTAATGTGCCATGCCTGACAATTCCTTTTTCTGTGTATTTTTTTCTCTCCTGATGTGGTGCAGAATGAATATCAATGTCGGTTTTCATCAAGAAAGAATGTGATGTGCTTTAGGTCTACTGTGACTTTTGCCTAAGCAGCATGCCAAAGGCAAATCCCTCATTAAAACAACAAAACAACAAAACATTTTTAAATATGTGTGTGCACCGTGTATTTATTTGAGCCTTTTTAGCATTGTGCAAGGAAGTCCTTTATCTTTAATTAAAAGACACATTTTTTCATTGGAATTCATTTCATTTTCTTTTTTTTCTTTCTTTTTTCTTCATCAAAAAATGATGACCCCACCCACATGCCCCCCCCCCCCCCCCGTGTCCTCTCCACACATGGGAACTGGAGAGGGAAGAAAACACATCTGATGTTCAGCTCACTCAATGTTTTATTGATGACAGTGGCACAGGATGGTCTGCAGCTTGAAATCCATCACAGCTTCAGTGGATTATCTAGGCACCGCAGGTTGGCAATCCCACCTAAGGTCCCTAGGTTGTGTTTTATTTTGCTATCATGTCTTTAATTTTGAGTCTTGTTCTATTTTGATACACATTAATCACTTCTTCTCTGGTTTTTTGAGACCTCCTGTCTTACCAGTGTGTTTCTGCTCCCAGCCTTTGTTATTGTCTTCCACCAGCCTGATTATGTTCACTTTATCTCTTCATCCCTCTCATCACTGTGTAGTCAACTCTTGTGTTCTGGCAGTTTGTCTTAATACCTTCGTCTTTAGCATCCCAGCATGATCATGTTGTCTTCTTGTGATGACCAAATCCTGCTTTTCCCTCCCTCTGACCTCTCCTTTGGGATCTGTTTGGTCTGGAGGTGTTACTAACCTCTGCTCTGTTCCTGAATTGATGTCCTGGATTCCAATATCTTTCCATGTTACTGAACCTTTTTTTACGAGGGAAGACGTTGCTCGGATTGTCCACTATCACTGTCGTGTCTTCATGAGCCTTATTATTGCTGTTGCACAGGACCACTGGAAAATGAAAGCCAGATATAAGAATGGCCTGCTCCTGTTGGACTAGAACAGGGGTCTCCAACACTGGTCGAGGGCTGCTGCCCTGAAGGTTTTAGATGTTTCCCTGCTCCAGCACACCTCCACAGAGCTTGATAACGACCCTTCATTAGAATCAGGTGTGCTGGAGCAGGGAAACATGTAAAAACCTTCAGGACAGCCCAGGGGTCTCATTTATAAAGGAGTGCGTAGAATTCTTACTAAAAGTGTGCGTACGCCCAAAAGCGTAAATTGGCGTACGCACACAAAAATTCAGATTTATAAAACCGTGCGTACGCACACCTGTAGGCAATGTTCGCTTTATAAATCACAGCTTAACCACAAGTGTGCGTAAAGTATCATTGCACCCCGCCCTGAACGCGCCCATTTTTAACCATAAATGGTCAATGCAAAGGACCTCATGAATGCTAATCTAGTATCATTATCATGCATGAACCTGGCAGGTGATTCTTTTTCACGGTGAATCAAGGCAAACAAAAAACAACACTAGTGCGACAGCGCCAAGTGGCAGAACCGGAGAAAAAGCGGTAACAACTGCAGAAGTAAATTCCATGTTTAAGTATCTTGCATGGCGATTAAACGAATTCTGATTCTGAAGTGTAATGAGTGTAGTGATTGCACGAGAGCTTAACAACTGTATTTCCAGTTTTTGACATATGATGATATATGCACAGTATTAAAGAAATATATTTAGTTATACTTTGTGTTCTGTAGTTACATGCATTTCAGTCTCCTACACTGCGGTAAAAGGACAATCTGATTGTGAGACAGACAGCGCTGAATATTGATTACAAATTTGAGTTGCATTGTACAAGATGTGTATGGAACAATTGTCACGCAGTTCAAGCTCAAATAACACTGATGTATTTAATCTTCATTATAATCATAAATTGAGTCAATGTGTGTGAGAACAACAAAATGCATAAATATTACGAGTTATAGCTTCTCCGACTTTTACTTTTTGCAGTATGTGTCTCCAATTCCCACTGTCTCCAAAAAGTGCGTAGGTTTACGGGAGGGTCATAGTTTGCGTGGAGGACCGCACATTCTACCACCAAGTTTGTTTTTTATAAATCACTGACTTTGCGTGAAAACTGGCGTACGCACATTTTCAGCCCCGTTTTGTGCGTACGCAAGCTTTATAAATGAGACCCCTGGACTAGAAGGTTGCTTCCAAACCCCTCGAGAGCAGCTCAAGGTGGCCATGTGGCTCTCTGGCAGATACACACATGAAACCCTCCAGAAAAAATCTGATCCGCTCTTACGCTTATTCATTATCTTTTGCAAAAGGGAATGGAAGACTAAGAAGAAAAGAAAAGCCTGTTGAAGTGTGCTGCATGTCACATGTAGGTTTTGTATGTCAGTGGAGTAAACATAATAGAAACGTAACAGTCTGGTAAATCTAGGGCAAAAATCCTGAAGGAGAGAAAGGAAATGAAGAATTGATCTTCAATTTGGGTCTTCTGTTTTACTTAATGTGAAGTTATTAGAGGCCTGTTGGTGCCTGCATTTCATTGATCTGATTGGTTTAGCTACATGCACGGCTCTCAGCAGTCAGTTTATTGCTGTGTTTGGCAAGAACAACACTATAAGAAACCATATAATCAGTTTGCCATTGAAATCAATGCATTTCACAACATGATATAGAGTACTATATATGTGCGGAAGCTATTTAAGCAATGGAAATATTCATAGTCATAAAGATGGCAAAAAGAGTGTTGAACTCCTGATGAGGAGCTGTTAACCTTCCTGACATCAGTAAAGGCCCATCTGCATTGATGATGCGAGTTACTTCACGTTGCAAGATCGAAAGAAAACCATTTCATGTTGCAGTCTACAGTACATCCTACCAAGAGATAACCTTCATATTTATTGGTATTTATTGCTTGTAGAGATAAATCTAAGATAAACTTCAAGGAGTTTATAACTGCTAGCTGCATTACAGATTTACCATATAGCACATATAAATAGTTCTTATACTACAGGAACTAAAAATGTGTGTCTCCTGACGTAAAATGAAATGAGATGGGGTATTAAAGTATTTAATTTAGTAGATGATGTGTTCCGTTTATGTAAAATACATTGCTATTTCAAGGATTCAAAGTTTTTCTTGTTGCCAGCACATAATGCATGTCTTGTTCAGTGAAGACCAGTTAAGTCCCTCCTTAAATAGCTATTCAGTTCATGTTGAACAAAACTGTGACTGAGACAACAGGTCTTCAGAACTTCAAGATCATGACGAAAAGATTACACTCCATCCCAAGGGCGTACATTTTAATTGTAGTATCTACATCAGAAAGTGGAAAAAAAGCCTGCATAAGAGAACACGTGTACTTTATTTCTACAGCTACACATGCTTATCTCAACTATGCTCACACAAACAAATCATAGCATAGGCAATCTTAATATTTGTAAATAATACAAAATAATGTTGGTGAACCCTGCCTAATGTGCCGTCTGTTGACTCCATGCTTGTGCAAGCATTCCTTCCGGAATGATCATTCAGGTGAATGTGTACTGAGTGGGGGCTTGTGTTGATAACATGCAGCGCACAAACACCCCCGGAGGAGTCTTCACCAAACATCCCCCAAACATGAAGATGAGGCCTGGCCTGAGGGATGATGAACGGAAGATTGTGTTGCTCCAAGGGGGGATTAAAAGTGCATGGGGCTCCACAGGGATTAAATCGGAAGGTTGAGATTGAGAAGAGTCCCTATTAAAAAGAGAAAGTAGAAAAAAGATGAGGTCATCCATCTTAGTTTCTGTAGCCAAGGCCCAAATTGATCCGTGCCAATTAAAACGAGAGGAAAAACATGATGTACTTGGGTTTGTTTTAGTTAGCTTTCCAGAGCCTGTTTCAAACTCACTATATCAAAGAGAATGCAATTTTATATTGCTAAAATCGAACCTTTGCCCCCTCCCTCTTCTTCAAACTCCTTCCCTTCCTCGATATCCTGTCTGAGTGGGTCCTTCACTGAAGGTTGGTCGATGAGTCTGCTATTCCTCCTCATCTGCCTCAAGATGCACATAAATGTGACATTTTTACAACATTGCGCAGACTGATTAATTCGGTCTGACTGTTAACTAATCCAAAAGCATTCGACACTGAGCAACAGGGGGGATAAAGTAAATATTCCATCACTGCTTAATGGCGGACAAATAATAAGTTACAAATGTTATTAGATTTATGAAGGCCATCCATGAGCTGGATGGCAATTACACCGTCACATTTGGGAAGATGATCAGCGTGGATTAAGACAGACCACCGCTGTATCTATCCAAGCTGTTGCCCCCAATCATTGCAGTAACACTGAACAAATGAGTACCGATTGAGGATGGTGATTAGATTTTGTAGCCTAACATGATGAATTGTGATCTCTCAGATCAAGCTTGGAAAGTGGAAAGTTGCGCAGGTTTTTGTCAGACATGCAGCATGTCTTCTCAGGTCAAGGCCGTCGTCCTCTTCAATTGTTGAAATGTTCTCATGCGTGCACTCACTCTCCACCTGCACTGCAAACTGATTCACAGGGACATCGGTGTTCCTTGATGCAGGTCTGACCACCACATGAGGCATCATCAAAACTTGTTTTATTTTGGTGATATCAGAGGATTCCCACAACCCTCACATGTATAATGATATCGCTTCTGAGCCATTTAGTTTGCGACACCAAATGTTATCTACATTAGGCTCCAAAATAGCCATCCAAGCAATTACCCATCAGGAATTAATCCTGACAACAAACAAAAATACAGTACTGTAAGCGGTGAACCTCATGCTTGTCATTTCTGACAGACCATTTTCTACTGCGATGGGTTTTACTGATCATAACACTGCTTAACTTCAAACCAGTAAGTGTGCTTTAGTCCAAAGTGTGAATGCTACTTGGAAAAACTAGTTACTTGACTGCTTGCATCATAGAAAATCTCACTGTACTCATTAATCACTATTTAATGTTATACTGTACGATCGAGTGTTCTGATTGGTTGAAGGTGGATCCAACTGGCTGTTAAATCGTTTTTCTGATGCTCCTGTTCTAATGGTTTGAAAGTAATTGTGACCAGAGAGGACTGTACAATCAATATGGTTATTGAAAATGTCCAGTAGGCGTATAATGAAATGTCATGAAAATCTATCGACTCATCAAAAGCCTGGACTGTTTTGGATGTAGATCAATTAATATCGAAACCAAATTCACAATAAACCAATTCCATATACTATGGAGACGTTTACTGACATGCTACTGATGCAATATTAACACATGCATTTGCATGAAAGAATGTTAAGCATGTGCTCCAGACAGTGGGAGAAGACTTTTTTGTGCAATTGACAATATGACTCTGAAGTATTCCTAATTCCTTTTGATGAATCTTGTGATAAACATCAACATGCAATATGTATCACATAAATCAGTGATTAGCTCTACAAGGAAGGAAGCACCACCACTTTGATGAAGAGAGGTCTGGGACTTTGTCAGGCTAATTCAGAAATGACAGTTGTGATTTGTTCACTGCTTGATACCAGCGCTGGTCCGGAATAACTAATCTCATGATGGGGAATTATTTAATTCCTTGCAAAAAGCATTACATAAAATGTATAACAAAATGTATTTTAACTTTAGAATCAAGCAGCCGTTTCAGTTGCTAGCCAACTGTGACCATATGCCACACATATTAAGTTATGATTTCAGAGTTCATGTTATGGCCAGATTTGTTGGCCCTTAACTTCACTTCTCTATTCTAAATGTGATCCATGTAAACATGACATGAAGCAGCACATAACAAAACTAAATTCAAACGACTCCCTTCTGCTGGGCTGGTTATTCCAAACTAAACCCCCCAAAATATACTGTTACATACAAAACCTTTAATTGAGCTTTAATCACCAATGGATTATAGTATCTACACTAGCCTTGCAAAACTTTTGTTGAGGAAACATTATACATGAAATCCCATATGTCTGTGCTAGCATTGCATTGACAGGCATTTAGAGTGCGGAGTCAAAGAGTCAAAGCTTTCCTGATATATGGAGTCACAAAGCTATTTGCTATGTGCCGACCGAAAGAATGAATCCTTGTATTTATTCGATCCACCAAACTGAACAGAATTGAGGCCAGTTTTAAGGAGGAAACTGAAGAACTGTTGCCAGACTTGTAATTAGCATTGTGGATCCTGTATAGCAGGCAAATGTTGGCTGATCAGACAGTTTAAATATACTGTACATATACGTGTACTGTCCCATGGATGGATGTCCACCATCATTCTGATCCTTGGCAGTATTATATCTGGGATATTCATAGAAGAAGAAATGTGAACATTTCTGAAATCATTAAAATGTAACAATGGTTTTAATGAGATACACTAGCTCAAAAGAACCCTCCCCCTCACCTCTATGAGAAACACTAGCTCAACCCCCCCCCCCCCCCCCCCCTCCCAGCTCATTTTCGTCTCTCCATTGTCTATGACAGACCCTCCAAGCATCAATTAGATTAAGGCTGGATGGTAATTTTTATTGTCACAACAGTTTGATGACAACACTACCACTGGACTGTCATTTCAGCTAACAGCCTTTGTGTTCTACAGTTTCTAAATTGACAGACCACACTGCAATTTACTTGTGTCTCGCCAGTAATTGACCATTTCAATATTTGCTGTGTTCCTTAAATTCTAGTCAGCTGTCCAGATATGATTGGGTCCATGTCAAGCTCTTCACAAGTGTAGAGTCTCCCCCTTCCCAGGTTCCAACTCGCCTTTCTGTTCATTTAAACACATTAAATATGGTATCCTGCAATGTTTACACATCATGGAGACCGAAGTCTTTTGTTTTTATTGTCGAGCAAACTCTAGGAAAGACACTGAAAAAAATGAAGAACTTTGTTTCTCATCTTTTCATGATGACATTAACATAACATTTGACTCGTAGTAGATGCTGCTGAATCATAGTTTTAGTTTTTATCACTCTTCAAAGTTCATGGATTAAATGGAAATGATACCCAAAGATGTTAGCATTAATAAAACACAACTAAGATAATTAATGTGACATTTTTTTTTTTTTTTGCACATTATTAAGGTATGACAATTGATTCCAGGTGGTTTATTGTGAATGCAAATGTATACAGTGAAGAAATACATTTTTAATATATGCATTGTAAAATGTGTTGACATTTTACATAAAATAAACATGGCAAGTTTCAAAATTGCTAAGTCACATTTAGGTATTGAATCTGTCAATGACATGTTAAAGTATTATTTAAAAGCATCCTTTTTGTATTATTATTGAAGATTTCAAGTGATGGTGTGGACAAAGCATTATGTCCTGATTCTAACTCCGTCCATAACTTCAGCCAAGTGATAAAACACATGGATGTCTTCTTGCTTAGCACTGTGGATTCATATCAGCTGATGGACATCATCAGTTTTCCTATTTATGAACAGGTTTTTCTCTTCAGGTCCACATAATGGATGATAAATTTGACTAGGAGATTCAGATCTAAGCGCAATATGTTTCTTCGGTATAAATCTGTCCCCTTCAAACTAAATTGAATTGTCACTCAAAAAAACCAACATGCAAGTCATTGTTTTCTTCTATTTTGTCAAAAGAGAAACTGAAAAAGAAAAGAAAAGACAGAGAAGCGAAGCTGTGTGTCCTGATCTACTGAAGTGTAAGGTGGAGATGTCATCAGTTTCCTGCTCCTTGAAGATGAAGAGAACAGGACAGGTGTGGCCTCAGGCATACATTCAGAAACACTGAAAGTAATTGAAACATGTAAGAGGCAATGTGATTGTCTCTGGGGAGTGTAATGGAGAGTACAGAAGACAAGGGTGAGGCTCCCATGCGTTAGAGCCAAGTGCAATTCTGAAATCAACACGATGAAGCTCCTGAGGAGCCCAGGAAGAGAACATGAAGACCCCCTGGACTCCCCACAAGGACTCCAACACTGATTGGATTTCATGAACATTGTCACATAATCATCCAAGATTTTCTATTCATAAAAAGGAAGAAAGAAAACGAACAAAATCCTAAAAATGATTTCAAGTTCATTGCAAATTCTATTGGAATAGCTTGTCAGTGATTTTTTTTTTTATCCTTTCACTGCAGAATAGCCTGGCCTTGGACACACTAACGCACAGAGCTTTCATTGTGAATAGGGTCAACGACAGGGTAGTTTGCCACAAAACTACGGAAATAGAAATTGAACCAATCAAAATGACTTTCAGAGAACATCTAGCACTGAATGTATGTACGCATTGCTAAATCATCTCAAAAATATTTCTCTCATCTTTCTTCACATGGTCACAACATCCAGGAACGAGAGAAATCTGGGACAGCAAATAAATGAAGCATTCTTAGTTGTGACCCAGCTTTGTGGGAATTGAGATTCTGTGCAGAAAAGGATACACCAACATGTATCCAGCCTTCTACAAATGACTGAGCCATCTTAATCCTGGCAAATAGCATGACTGTAGGCAGTGTTACACTGTAAATTACTCTCACAAAGGTAAACTAATAAAGACATATACATTAACTTAAAAGAACATTCAATTTGGTGGACTAATTGTACATGTGAAACAGATTTATCTGATATTAGATTATAAAGTACTGCCCTCAGGTGGAAGAATCAATTACTACAAAAGATGACATGTTTCGTGGTACCTTTGTTTGGTGCATAATTAAATACAATAGGAGTGAGACAATACAAACATCCCTGACACCTAAGCATGTGGTCTTATATCTTGATTTGTGATTTTATCAAACAATTTACTGTAGGTTTTATTAACACTATAAATTTTTATAAGACAAAGAGACATCTTTGCAGAGTGTCTAGGAGTAGATTTTAAAGAGCTTCTTGGAGTTTTTTGCAGCAGTAAAGGTTCATGCTGCTTCTGATGTGCTTGAACAGTATTAGAAAGAAAGTCAACAAAAGTGCATTCTTTTATTACTCTTATTGCAATCAAACAGAAACATGAACAGTGATTTTGATACAATTGTGTCATTTTTGTAAATGCTTACACACAGACACACACACACACACACACACACACACACACACACAATGAATTGATTTGTAACACACCAGGAAACACCACAACTGAAAAATGTGCAGGGAAACGTTTCACAAGGTAGCCATGGTAACAATGGTGCAACAATGGAGTCAGAGAAGCCCCAATGAACCCCATAAGTCCACAGACCACAGCTACAGACCACAGCTGCAGACCACAGCTGCAGACCACAGCTGCAGACCACAGCTGCAGACCACAGCTACAGACCACAGCTACAGACCACAGCTGCAGACCACAGCTGCAGACCACAGCTGCAGACCACAGCTACAGACCACAGCTGCAGACCACAGCTGCAGACCACAGCTGCAGACCACAGCTGCAGACCACAGCTGCAGACCACAGCTGCAGACCACAGCTACAGACCACAGCTGCAGACCACAGCTGCAGACCACAGCTACAGACCACAGCTGCAGACCACAGCTGCAGACCACAGCTGCAGACCACAGCTGCAGACCACAGCTGCAGACCACAGCTGCAGACCACAGCTACAGACCACAGCTGCAGACCACTGTACAGGCACAGAGCTACAGCCCCAACACCCTGGTCTTCCAGTTCAACACTCTATCTTGGACCAACACTGTGCATAGCAATGGTGGTAGAGTAGGGCTGTGGAAGATGGACGGCTAGAAGCCAAGAAGCTATCTGCGTCAGAGTTGACAGGATGTTACATGAACCAAAAAGCAGCTTTGACGGAAAGCATTAGTCCCCCCCCCTCCTCCTCCACCCTCTTCCGTGCCTTTGACCTACCTACCCCATAGTCTCCACTAACCCACACAGACACATACATTAAGCAGTGACAGGATGTCAGAGGCAGCAGCCAGGAGACCAGGTGGGTGTCTGCTTGCATGGTCTCTGCTGGGAGCCGGGGTTCAGGACCCTGGAGAGCAGCCAACACAGTAGAAAAAAGGGACTCCAGTAAATACTGTATGTCACCAGTAAAGGACCCACCGCAGCTATGACATGTTCTTACAAAGATTTAATCTGCAGTCCTTATTAGATTTCTATGGTCTGTGCGAGCAGAGTGACAGATGCTGTTGCTCTCAGTCTGCCTGTTGAGAGCCGAGGAGAGGGGAAGGACTAGAGCACCAACAGGGGCCTCCAGCTGCACAGTGGGAGAAAGCCTTTTTAGCCAAAATGCCCAAGGAAAGGGTCAATTCCTTCTGCATAATCACTGATTGGACAAGGGAGCTTGTTTTTGGGGGGGGGGGGGGGGGGGGGGGGTAATACGGCAGATAATGATCCCCCTGTGGGTCTTTATTTGACTCGTCTTGATGTGACTGAAGAAAGACCAGTCATCCCAGCAGAGGTGTGCTTACAGGAATTAGTGTTCTTTATTTCACCTTGAATGGGAAGACAAGCTGAATAGAAACTGATTGGTAATAAGAGAGATGCTCCAGACTCCCATAGAGAAGCTGCTGTCAGAGACACACAACAGTCAGATGGGGTCAGACCCAAACCCTTCATATACTCTGGGAAGCCAATATCAAAGCCAGTATGTTAGAAGTCCTGAATATACATATTCTATAGATGCACTTACTGCTGCGTACATTTCACCTAGCTTTTGGTATGTCATCAGTGAGACTTAGTAAGTGCTCAATTTCACGGTTGGTCAGGTATTGTCCTTACTTCAAGCTGCTGTTGAGCAGTGTGATCATCACAGTGTTTTGTGTTTCTTCATACAGACTGAAAATGTGAATGAACTTTGAGTGTGTCCATAGAAAAAGTGCATGCTGTAGTGAAATCTTTAGGAGTTACATTTTGGAGAACAATATTGATTGAAAAATCTATATTAAAAAATCTATACAATTCTGGCCAAACCTGACGATCTGTGATGAAAGATAAATGAGGTCAATGAGTCCATTGCTGCAAACACTATGTTCTCTTAACCGTTGTTAGTAACCGTTAGAGTTGCACATTTGGGAAAAAAAACGAAAGTCGAACGTATACTACTAAGGTTATTCATAAGCACAGCTGGCCTGTTGAATTCTGGAATTGAAATGAACAGTGAGAGAAGGTCAAAATGTTCATATTAAGTGGTTTTATCTTACACATTTGCATTGTGAGCATCCTCTCGCTGTGAAGGTTCTAAAAGGGCAGATTGTCTCCACGGATTTCTAGGTAATATAGTTCAATAGACACATGAATATGAGGCTTTTTAAAGAGTGCAGTAGTTGACTGGGACAATGACGCAGCATGAGTTAAATAATAATACTATCAGAAGCAGTGGCTCATTTAATTGTGTTATAAAAAAAAATAAAACAATAAGACAATATAATGATGCAGGCTGGTGCACAGTACAATGGATATCAGCATAAAGCTTTGGTAATGTTAAACGTGGGCGGTGGAACATTACCATCCCACTTCAACAAGCTTTGCTTGATTTGAAGCGGTAAACTTGAAGAAAATATCACGTTAAAACATATTTTTCTTTGACTGGGAAAGGTCTCTTTTTTTTCTTCCTAAGTCTTAGCGAGGCATCTGTGCTACAGATCAGCTGCTGATGTAGCAGAGATGAACTCCAGAGCCAACAGAAAGGGGGTTTCCAATTACCAGGAAGGGGAAGCAGGAGAAGAAACAGGTGGTGCCTTTAATTGCATTTTGCTACCCCAGAAGTACAAAGACTGTCCAGCAGGATCACAGCAGTTGGAGGCCCGTGGGAGAGACAAGTACCAACATGGCTGAGTAATTGGTTAAAAAAGTAGTAATGGCCTTGAAGATTAGTATAAGGGTCTAAGTGTTTTTGGAAACTTCCAAAAGGCGACTAAAGGTCCGTAGAATCCGAATCCGAATTTGTTATTTTTCGCCATGTACGTTACGCAAACCCAGAATTTACTGTGGTAAAATGGAGCAAACGAAGAATATATACGTAATTTAAATAAGATACATATTTAAAAAAATATATATAGAATAAGTGGTATGCCTTCATGGGTTTTTGCGATTGCAGATTGCAAAATTTATGATCTGGTTTCACTTTGACTTGATCACCCTTAATCAAGATGAAACAGTTTAAAAAGTAGGGAAGATGAAGGATGAGGTTTCATATTAGTAACCTTGTTTGACATGTTCTTTCATCTTTTCACTGTCCACACACTCCTGGTGTTTTCCTGTCGCTCAAACACAAACATACAAATCAGAGGGAATCTGATGAACTGAAGTATGTTACATGACATGCTCAGATCCCGACTCTCTTTTGAAGATGTTACTTCAGCAACAAAATTGCTTAGGCTTGGATAAATCTTGGAGTGCTGTTTGTAATTTGAAATTATGCAGCAGATTTTTCTATTTTTTTCCTTCCCTTCTTCAAGGACAAGGGGCTTATGGGACTAGGGAAGTCATTTCCAATATCAAGGAAGTATGATTTGTTGGGATATGCTGATTTCCAAGGTTGTAAAAGATGCATATTCATATGCTGAGTTAACACAAAACAAAATGGCAAAGCAGCAGTTTACATAACCTTAAGAGTTTGAAATAAACTGAAGTAAAAAAAAAAGAAGAAGAATTTGCATTATAATGGGGTGTTTGTATTTTTGACTACTGTGTGTACGTACATTGACTACTGTGTGTACGTGTGTGTGTGTGTATGTGTGTGTACATGTGTGTGTAGCATCGTATTGCCTGTTTATTTGTCCATATTTCTCTTATGTCGAACTGCTGGCAGCGATTGCACTGTTTTCCTATTTCCCCTCTGGCTAATCACGAAGGCCCCTGTAAATCCAGGGTATCACTGTAGGATCAACAGAAGGCCCCCTAACCTATTTCCTCTTAGAGGAATGCACACACAATAACACCACTATATATATCTGCTGGGACAGGATGGCCAACACTTTGAGGGCCATGATGCAGTATGGCATCACCGACAGCATGGTCCATGCTTGAGTGTTAGACCTATACCAGAGACTAGCCCTCTTCTGAACTTCAAAGGAAGCTCCTCATTCAGGAAAGAATAGATGAGGGTTTGAGTTGTGATGAGCAGAATTGGTAGCAGTGTTGAGAGAGAAAAAAAAATGTTTGTGTGTGGGTGGATGGATGAGTGCAGGTCCATATATGTCTTTGAGCGTTTGTTTGTACAGGACACAAGCTTTGGAGGAAGAGAAGGACTGAGATAGGCATCACATTGTAATACGTCCAGTACAACACGTCTGTTTTCCAGCTGTTCTGCTGCCACTGAATAATTAGTTTGGTAGGAACACCACCTCAGGGGGCAGGATTAGCACTTGGGAGGGCAGTTGGTCTGGCAGCACTGTAATGTGATAAGAGCTGAGATATCCTGTCACACAAACCCACACCAGGCCGCTTTGATGATTCTTAAAGCCTTGAGCGGGCGACTATAAAACCCTGAATGACAAAAAGGGTGAGGGTCAGAGGTCAGAGGTACTGGAAGTTGGAGTTGAAGGTTACGGAGGAACAAGGGGGTCGTAAAAGTGTACATAATGATGTTGACCTTTGAGGGGAGGAATTGTAAACAGTGCAGACTGAATAAATCTTAACTCTCTCACAACTACCCATGCTGCATTGCAATGGTCACCAAAAAGCGTATGAAGATTCTCTAGCTACTTTAAAACACAGCGCATGTTCTAAATAAACCAAACTAATCTTTTTATGTCTGGTTCCTATGTACAGCATGCTTAAAAAACAGAGAACAATCTGATTACAGTACACACAGCTTGGCTTCGCTGTTGTTAACAGTCGATGGATCATGTCCAATGTAAGCAACATTTGTTGAAATATTGCTGCAGCATAACTCTCTTTGTCACAAGAATGTTTTTCAAAATATAGAATTTGTATCCAGTAGATTTAGTAATAAATGTAACAAGTACAGTAGTAAGTCTGTTAAACTAATAACCATATTCTATCTCATGTCAAAATAGCACCAACCCTTGCCCATATCCTTACTAAAATTATTAAAGGGTCATTGAATGATTGTATAGGGCAGTGGTCCCCAGCCCTGGTCCTCAGGGCCCCACTGTCCTGCATGTTTTAGATCAGTGGTCCTCAACACTGGTCCTCAGGGCCCCACTGTCCTGCATGTTTTAGATCAGTGGTCCCCAGCCCTGGTCCTCAGGGCCCACTGTCCTGCATGTTTTAGATCAGTGGTCCCCAGCCCTGGTCCTCAGGGCCCCACTGTCCTGCATGTTTTAGATCAGTGGTCCTCAACCCTGGTCCTCAGGGCCCACTGTCCTGCATGTTTTAGATCAGTGGTCCTCCACCCTGGTCCTCAGGGCCCACTGTCCTGCATGTTTTAGATCAGTGGTCCCCAGCCCTGGTCCTCAGGGCCCCACTGTCCTGCATGTTTTAGATCAGTGGTCCTCAACCCTGGTCCTCAGGGCCCACTGTCCTGCATGTTTTAGATCAGTGGTCCTCCACCCTGGTCCTCAGGGCCCCACTGTCCTGCATGTTTTAGGTGTTTCCCTGCTCCCAACACACCTGATTCAAATGAATGGATCATTATCTAGCCCTGACAAATCCTGGTAATGAGCATGCATTAGAATCAAGTGTGGGAAGGGGGGGGGGGCATCTAAAACATGCAGGACAGTGGGGCCCTGAGGACCAGAGTTGAGGACCACTGATCTAAAACATGCAGGACAGTGGGCCCTGAGGACCAGGGTTGAGGACCACTGATCTAAAACATGCAGGACAGTGGGCCCTGAGGACCAGGGTTGAGGACCACTGATCTAAAACATGCAGGACAGTGGGCCCTGAGGACCAGAGTTGGGGACCACTGGTACAGGGTATTTCACACTATTCCTTAAGGTCTCGGAATAGTGAATGTAACGTGTAACATACTGAAGATAGCCCAGGTGCTGTTCTGTGCAGCTTAATACAACCATGTGAAATAGTCCCGCAATTAAACAAGAGGCTTTCTCCATGCTCATCATACACTCATTAACACAAAATATGAATGAGCATTTTATAATGACCTTTTTATGTATCAAGTTTCTAGTCGTTTATTGTTTCTTAAGTGTTCCTCAAATACGGTATCCTTGCTGTGAGACACGACTGGTTGATAGGACAGAGCACAGTTTGAGTACACTTAGATAGCGCTGTCCCACAATCTTCAACAATCTGGGAACATACTGAGCTCTATGTGGAAGTGTAATGTAAAACAAAGACAACCTCCTTCTGTTTGAAAGTGATAGGAGATGTGGGTTGGTCACGAATGTATTCAGTGTGCACTATTATAAAAAACATTTGGAAAAAACCTTTATAGTCACAGCAGCATGCATTTGCTTATGCTTTTCAGACTCGTATGTTCAGACAAACACAGCTGAGATGTTTCTGACAGTGTTTTCATAATATTTTTTACCTGAAATATATATATATTTGTCGCCCCCCCCCCCCCCTTCTCAAGTAGAACATTGTTTATCGTCTTCATTCTGACTATTCTTTTTCTGAAATGTTTCTGATAGGTGTGAGATCACTCATGTTGTATTCAAAAGGGACATTGTTGTTTATGTTTGTTTGTTTTTGGAACCCAGAAAAGAACTGACACCTCAGGAAAAGCAATGGGAACTAGAGAGCTTTTGCATTCATATCAGAGATCAAACAGGTCTTTCGTCACAAAGGGAACCGAGGGTTCAATGGGTTCTCTATACGGTTCTCTATACGGTTCTCTATAGTTCCCTATGCATTCACATTCCTTTTAGATGTGTGCCTATATTCAGATTCAGATTCAGATTCAGATTACTTTATTGATCCCGAGGGAAACTCCTTTGTATCAACGGCACACAGTCTCGCAAAGCACACAAGGGTAAGGGTGTGAGGTAAAAGATTAGAAAGTGTACACAGGGGTAGGGGGTGGGGTCAATAACAATAAGTAAAAAAATGGTGGGTGAGGTGAATCCTCCCAGGGAGCATAATGATTATGTACAGAAGCTATACATTTACAATTATACAGTAATGGTCTTGTATAATATACAGTATTATATTAGAATGTACATGATTTTCAGTTTTTGTACAGAATGTGCAGAATGTACAGCAGAATATACAGTATGTCCAGGATAAAGTGCAGGTTACAGACTATACCCTTATAATCTATACAATTCAATTACAATTATGCAAGTAATTGTGATGTACAGGATTTACAGTTATTTGCAGCATATACAGGATATACAGGATTTGCAGGTTATTAGCAGAATATACATGGTTATATACAGTTGTACCAGAATATTGCCAAATATGTAGTTATGTTACAGAAGTTGTGTCCGACTATTGCCTAATGTCCATTGTTATATCCCTGGATGTTATGCTATTTCACAGGATATACAGTTGGCTTACAAACTACTAGTGTGGGAATTGTAAAGTTTGATGGCCACAGGCAGGAATGACTTCCTGTGGCGCTCCGTGGTGCATTTCGGGAGGATGAGTCTCCCGCTGAAAGTACTCCTTTGTCCGACCAGCACATTGTGGAGTGGGATACTAATAGCATTGATGTGTTGACTTTTACCGTGTACAGTGTGTCTCTATTTGTTGAGTTTTTTACCTATTGTTGTGTTGTTTTTACTGTGTATAGTGTGTGTCTATTTATTGTGTTTTTAATATTGTTATGTACTGCACTTTGGTCAACCGTGTTGTTTTAAAGTGCAATATAAATACAGTTGGATTGGATTGGATTGTGGGATGTATACTATTATTCTGTCCACCTGAATCGTTGATAAACGTAAAGCAGGTCCACCTTATGTGTAAGGCTTTGTATTGGTATCCACACAAAATAAACCCACTAATTCAAACGTCACTAAACACAATGGAGAAACAGAATGAAAACATAAATAAACCTACAGTGAATAAACACAACAATGTGGATTGTTTAACAGCAGCAACTTATCTCAAATACCTAAAAGCTTTTCATAGAAGAGAGCTTGACAGTTACTAATGAAAAAAATATTGTTGTCACGATGTGAAGTGTGATATCCAATTTCATACTGCATAAGAGGTAGCTGTCAAAAGTGAGAAATCTACTTTTGGCAGTAACTTAAAAATATACTTTCTTTAATTAGCTAGGTAATAATATTCTTAGCTTTGGTTTTCTGCTACATTTGATGATCTTACTAATAGAGCATGAGTCCTTCACCTCAGCATATTGAACAGAATAATGTCTTATGATCACAGCAAATTAGTTCCCTGCCACTAGAGTAAATATGCCCCCATAAATTCAATCATCATAGCACATCCTTTTCCTTTTCATCAGGAATATCAACAAAAAAAATCATAGTCAGGACTCCATATGCCACTTCAAGTATTCCAGATGATTGATGAATACATAGCAACTCATCGTTATCATCTTCTAAAGCATTTTACAAGAACCACATTTTAAAATTGGACATCTTAAATGCTTTGAAAGTTCAACAGAAGCATCACAACAGCATCGACCCAAACATGTTGCCACCAGCACCCCCCCTGTTGTGTATTGACAAGTATTGTCCCTTAAACAGTTCGGCCAGTGACAGATATACTATTTCTGACAGCTTTGGCAAAAACTATACTGCAGCCAGCATGGAATTAAGGTTAAATTATTGTTGTTCTCATTCCTGTCAGGAATGATACTGGGACTATTAATGAGGCAGGCAAATGGGGGAAAAAACAACAACAACAACAATAACTAAACACACAACAAAACAACAGCCATTCCAGAGACTTTCCCACGCAAAGGTCACCTGGGGCTGATTGAGCTTGGAAAGTGAACATTGAGACATGGTAGTTTTGGGTAAAGGGTGAGCACAGCGTAGTGAGTACAGCACAGACAGGAGAGAGTACTCCTCAGCTCACAGGGTTTAAGATGAAGCAATCAGAGAAGGTATGCTTCAAATCAATGCTTGGTTACTGTACACACCCAGCCTGTGATTTACTGCTGGAGGTCAGACTGGTGACAAAAAGGGGCTAAATAGGAGTTACATCTAACCTGCCACAAGGATTGCAGCTTCTGAGAAACATTAGGACAGGTTTGTTATGACTGTGATATGCTTCACCATGTTAACATTTGATTAATTGTAAACCTCAAAGGTTTGGCTATGGAGTTTTTCCCCGGTGTGATAAAAATCCAACTGTAGTGATCAGTGCATTTGTCAATCTGATACCAAGATAAACTTTGCCAGAAGTATTGGGTTTGATTTATGAGTACCTACACTGCATAAAGATAAGTTAGACACATGCTGAATTATGATCTCGGATAGCGCAGGTTCGGATACTATCTGTTAAAAATAGAAAGAAATGAACGAGAATCCATAACAATGTAAATATGAAGAATGGCTTTTCAGCGCTCAAGGAAACAGGGAAAAAACTAATAATCCGATGCTGCTTTATAAATTGTTCACACTGCAAACCTGACGGGGTCTTATCAACATGACGTGCATCTGAAACATCCCAGTTTTCACCCAATGAAAAGTGGGTGAGAGAAGAAAAAAAAAACTACAGAAAAACACTTTCCCCCGTGTGCAGTGCAGTTAATCTCTTCCAGAACTGTATGCATTCTGTACCATGGTCCAGAATGTTCAGGAGGTTGTTTATTGCATGTGGCCCAGTGTTTTAAATACAGGCTTGTTAGACGGTATCCACTGACCCTCTCCCTGCCTCTACTCCACCTCCCAAAGCTATAGGTCTGAGGATCACTGCAGAGAAGGATTGCTGATCTTATCCAAAAATGTGTACGGGTAAGCAAAGCTTTGGGAGAAAAGCTGTACATTAAGTCCGGTTGTGGATTTTATAGCCAAGTCACTGCACTGAAATTAGGTCATTTCTCAACCCCCCCAAACCCTTTCTCAGACCTCGTCCTATCAGATTGAGAATGTGCCATGATGACATGATGACTGAGGACAAAACAACACACTTTACAGTACACTATAGTCAAGTATTATAAACACAGAAGAAGACAAAACTTTGCATTAAGGTTACATGAGCTACCATGTAACTGTCTTTGGTTAGAATTGCCATGTAATAAAATGGGAGTTAGGTTGTTGAGTGGTTAGGGAGTCTGGCTAGTAATCACAATATTTCCGGTTTGATTCCTTGCTGTACAAGATGATGTTGTGTCCTTGGGCAAGGCACTTCACCCTACTTGCCTCAGGGGGGAATGTCCCTGTACTTACTGTAAGTCACTCTGGATAACAGCGTCTGATAAATGACTCCATGTAAATGTAAAATGGTATTGAGTGTTATTATGGAAGTGCGAGAATGCACAGTCCTGAGGAGAGATGTAATTAGTAAAGGTATGTTCCCATAGATATCTTCACATATAACCCCAAAACATCCTTCTCTGTATCAAGTTTTACAAGAGTAATAAATCATAATGCTAAACCGTATAGAAATGTAACCACATATCTGTTCCTACGTACACAAGATAGTCACATGATACTTATTGAAACCTGAAGTGTTTTTCTTTTTTCTGGAAGGAAATGAACATTCTTAGGTTCCATCTGCAGCCACTTCAACGTATCATTTTTTCATGTATTTTTGTATTTTATTTTGGTTTCCTCAAGATGGTAGAGACTCTTTTTCTCTCTCTCACCAGAGAAAGATCTTGTCCATAGCATCTTATTCCACTCTGCTTCATTACCTGCCACAGCCCATTTGTTAGCACAGGAGAAAACCATCAGAATCTATGGCTCAATATCTCATACAACTACATAATGGCTGCTATTAGTGGCAATGGCAGGCAAGTGTATTCCCTGGGTCGTTCTCTTGTACGTGTGCATCCGTGCATGCTGTGTGTTGAGCACATTTTACCCTCTTTCATAAAGTCTACATGTTGGTGTCACTGAGTGAAAGAATGAACCTGTTACTCTGTGAAGTCAGTGAGTTGAAAAGAACAATGGGAAAATGGCAGAGCAGTGAGATGATGTCAATACGACTTCCCAGCTCTGCGTTGGAACACTCAGAACTCGTCATTATTCATCAGCGGCTACACAGCAAAACTAATGCTTAACGTTTATTTTATTTTTTTGAAAATAGCTTGATAGCGCTTGAATTGACAGTCTTTGTCACTGTCACTAGCGTTCCGTCAGGTGAACTTTATGATTGAGTCTGAGGAGTGGCACTTCTGTGGGCTTGGGTTAGTTTTGGATCCATTTAAATTGCATCTTCATAGCTATGTAGGGTACGAGCCAGGGAAGAAACATTATCTTATTGATAGGTTAATTATCATACATTTGCATATTGATTAACTTTGTGACACGTAGTCATGTTTAGCTGTATGTCCCTCAGTTAATTCATTATGCTGGTCTAAGAAGGTTCTTCCAAGGTCCATAGTACTCAGTGGTGAAAAAGACAGTGTGAAATAGAATCGTGTGCCATATAATCAGTTAAACTAAGTATATATACTAAATACTACAATTCAATGTATGTATTGTTGCATAATCAACATCATTGAGATCTGTGCACTTCTGTGGTAAACATCTGCTGGTTTTTAATACATTCTTTTTTTTTCCAAGCAAAGCTGCAAGGAAATCATCTGCAAAGCTGCCCCAATTACCAGTAGCACAAATATCAAAATATTGCCCAAATCCACAGCCACATTTTCCAGTGGATGGGTGAGCTAGCGGGCATCACATGTAGTCAGTGTTCTAGACCAGAGCAGAGCCTGGTTGCTTTGTGAGATGTGGGGGGCTTTGTGTTGGGATTTGGAAGGGATTGAACAGTAATGGGTGGCCAGTGTTGGGAAACTCAGTTATCCCCTGGGATTCATCTGATGAGCCTGGATTGGATTCATCTGTTCCGTCTATCGATTTGTTTTTGCCATACGGATTTGATTCCAGGTTGTGCTTGACTTTTTCATTTCTAACCAGCTCTGGAAGGTGTAATTCCATCAAACATGATATCATCTCATCCACAACTTTGGAAATGTGTTCTTCATTTTATTGCACACAGACATAGGCTGCCTACCACTATGTCTAAAAGCAGTATTGCTGCGAGATGAATGACAGGTGCAAAGGAAAACTTTGTCTACAATCCAGTACAACCTCAATAAGATCCCTCTATACAACATTAAAGGAAAGGACTAAATAATTAGCATGTATGCTGGTTACCCAGGGCCATTCATTTGAACGTCTATTATATCACTGTGAATGCTGCATCACACACACTCTTAAAAGCTTAGAGAAAGACTCCAGAACATCCTTCAGCTCTAACTTTTGGCCATGTCGGACAAGCTCTCGTCAGGGTGTTGCTCTTTCATCCAGAGTGTCTCCTGAGATGCCTCAATCTGGAGCAGAAGCATAGAGCCTGCTGGGGCCAAGTGTTTCAAACTCTGGGAAAATTCATCTGTAAAAGATTGTGTAAGACTGAAAACTTCTAACGTAAAGCTTTTCTGCGAGTTATATACAGTTTATTATTATTATTATTATTAGAACACTCGGCATATTTAAGAGATTCAATTTTTTTGTTTGTTGAACTGGTCATTAAAATACAGATTAAACTAGTGAAATATCTGCAAAGTCATCATTATGCTGTATAAACCATAGAATTGAGCCATCATAAGGAAATGTAGGACATTTTCACAAAACACGGTAGGCCTATTTCACTGTCAATGTGACACAATCATGTTCCTTCATTGAAGAAGCCAAATGAGCTGCGTAACCACTGCAGAAGGCATGAGATAACATTAGTGTGGAAGTTCTCAGGAAATATATTATCACTATGACAGAGAGATGTGCTGCTGTAATTGCTGCAAAAGGTGGATATACCAAAATATAAAAGTTTAAAACAGTAGGACTCAACTAACTTCATATGTTATTTGTTGGTTGCTCAGAGCAACCATCTGCATGTTTAATGAACATTATGAAATGAAAATGAAATCTTTTCTGATCCGACAGGTGTTCGTTTGACCACCACTGTATGTAAATAATAGGCATGTTTCTTGTTATTGTGTGCATGTCAGAATGAACTGTCTAATGAATGACTGTGAAGAGAAATGGTGAAAGCGTACTAAGTGTGAAAAAAGCCACATTGTACAGCATGTGAAGTAGAGGTGTTCATTACTGTAAGAGAGTCAGAAGGTCTTAGTGAGGTCACAAGCAAGGCCAAGGAGCATGATGAAGACGTTGTGTGACTTTGAATGGAAGCGATGAAGTTCCAATGGGGATATGTCTTCCACGAATAGCCACATTTCCACCACTTATATACAGTATATACAATGTGGCATATTTCTACTAGTAGTAGTTTTCAATGCATATTACATTAGTCATCGTTTGTAAACGTATCTTCACAATTATGATGCCTGGACCATAACCAAGAATGGGTACAGGTTTCACCCCATTGTTCCACCAAAGTAGTCCATCCCAGTGATCCCAGGTTAATGACAGTCGGCGCGTTCTCAGAGCAGAGCTGTGAGACATCTATCACTGGCTGTTTGGTCTTCAACCCTGCGGGCTCACTGGCTCCTTGAGCAAACAAGGGCCAAACAGAAGATTAAACTACACCTGAGGTAAAAGACTGAACCTGTATGATTCCTTCAATACATGAGGAAAGAAGAAAAAGCTCCAAGCAGAAACGAACAATTATTGTTGATCGGTGCGAGTTGATGTACGATAGAGCTGCAAGACAACAAATACAAATGAACAGAGTGAAACGGAACTCTTTAAGCCTGATGATTTGAAGCTGTTAATTGAGGTTGCTACTGTAGTCACTTTCTCACCGGATCTGTCATTGTAAAATGGGGGCACAGTCTCACACTTCGCTGTCACATGCGGGGAGCTTTTCATCGCACAAACAATGATGAGCAAGAGGGCTACATTTCACATGCAGTATGCAGAAATGCCGAATACGTCCTATTGAGTTCCTGCACTCGTCTCAGGAATATTGGAGATCAATTAATGAACTGACTTGGTCCACTGCTGCCATGAGTATTCTAAGCATGCTCGCCGTAGAGAGATAATTGACAGCTTAGAAACCCAGTGGGACGTGAGCGATTTGTGTGTTTTGCATTTACAACTCAATTCTTTTCTCCTCTTCTTACTTGTTGTTGGTAGATGGGAGGCACAGGGAACATAATCACATGACAGATTGAAGGAGCTTGCTGTGTTGTTGGATGATTCTGTCTGCTTATAGAGTGGGTTGATGCGTGTGAGGGAAGTGCTCCATCGTGCATGGATAAGGTTAGAATCATTACATGTATCATTTTCTTTAGACACAGGTATTTAACTGTATTATTTACTTTAAGGTCAAGGCATTTACCTCTGCACTCCCAGATGAACTGAGCTCATGTTTTCTCACCTTGGATTTTGCATACCAAACCAGCCAGGTGAAAACTTTCATGGATATTATATAGCACTTGGGGTATTGTTTCTGTAAAGAGAGAGGAAAAAACAAACAAACATGCCTAGTGTTTATATTACCCTTTTGTTCTCTTTGATTGGAACTAGACAAGGTAGTAATGAGACTATCTACAAACATTTTGTAACTAATTAGTATATTTTCCAACTGGTCAATCATATATTTATATATTTATCTGATTAAGAAATACGCAGAAAATTATAATTTCATCCTGTCTGGCTGCTGTGATAAATCAGGAGAATCTTCATCTTATTTGAATACATAAATGCCGTAAAATGCCTTTGGATTGTATTAGCATTAGTATCTGACCTAATTTACATACCTGTGATCCATAGAAAGTGTTATCTCAGAGCAATTTAGCATCCATTCTTATCTGGAGCCACCCAAATCAATACAAAGTGGCTCCCCCATATGGATAAGGGATGGATACCCAAGCAGAAAAGACAGCGTTTACTTGAGAGCATTTATGTATCGAGGCATAAACAAATTAAACTGTTGTCAGCCTTCATTAGACAACCTTATTTTTTTTAAATAAGCAGACTATAGATGTGTATGCATTGTTTGAACTGGAAACATGCTCATAAACAGAAGTATACCTGCTAGACTCAAGGCAACCATGTGGAGTTTATTGAAGCAAGTTGATTTTTACGTGTCCACACAACAATGGTACTCAAATCCTTCTATTCATTCCCATGAACATTTCAGACATCTCTTACCCCAGGCTCTTTCAGTCTTTGAACTGCCTTTTATTGTTGAGTGTCAATTTAAGTTGAGTATTTACTGACAAAATCCTGCATAACTGAATCGGTGGGAGACATTGTACGATACTTTGGAAATGCGAGTCTGTCCTCCTCCTCTGCAATCTCTGAGCAGAAACTGGGTTTGATAAATGAGCCACAAGTCAGAGGAATCCATCGCCAGATAGCTTCCAATCTGCACCCAGTCAAAGAAGGAGGTGTCAGCTCTTTCAGCCACTGAGTGATCTGGACTGCCATCCAGGGAAATTGATGAGTGCCTTTGAGATTTATGAGGCTTTTTCTTGCACATTAAATACAGACTTTCTTACATGCACTGAGAACCACTTGGAAAATGTAATCTTGCGAGAAAGTTGCAAATAAGTAGAGGCAGTCAACCAGCAGTTCCACATTCACTGAATTGCTTGTATCTTTGCCTTTAAATGTTTTGTTGTAAAACTGGACTCCAAAAACATAGTAAAGAGCCGATGGTTGATTCTCTACACTCCCACAAAATGGTTGAGGTATATAAACTCCCATAGAATCCCAAGTAAATATAAATATTTCACATAAGAAGTAACATTCCATCTATCAGAGTAGATGGACCTTGACCAACTATAAATGCTGTGGTAGAAAAGGTATTATATGTGAAGGTACATGTCAAATAACATACAATACAATACAATATGGCAACTACAATACAAAGGTTACTAGGGTAGGAGGAGGTCACAAGCACTTATTTCAGCTCTTTTGTGGATGGGGTGGAGTTACTGGGTCAGTTTTCTATATTCTTCTTGTATGGTTGTGACATTCAGTCTATTCAAAGTAGACTCAACTAATGGTATTTGGAAATACATTGTACGTACTTACGTTATACACAATCTGCGATTTAGGTTTCTTTCTATACTGTATGTCAAAAGCAATGTTTAAAGCAATTATTTCAATACAATGATTTGATAGAAGATTGTTATAAGAGTGTTATACTTCATTATTTTGATATAATTGTGTTTTCGCTAGGACAAAGCTAAAAGATATTGGACTGTGTTAACTTCATCAACATTTTCTTCCATCTTGCTGAGAGAATCCTCTCCAGGATCCAGGTTTAATCTCGCTACCTTATTGCCTGCAGAAATATTGTCATCACTATCTCTGAGTCTTGGCAGGACCCTAAAATGTAAATCAATATATCATTACCATGGGCACAACACAGTAAGGGGGCATGGATACTGAAGACAATGACAACACTACGAAGGAGTAAGAAAGTATTCGGTTGCAAGGTCCTGATTGTCAACATCAGCACCTCTGCAAAATAGTACTTATATAAATAGTCCTAGATAAATGGTAGTTCAGAATGCTTGGTATTCCATTCTGATAACTCATTTGCTACTGTTGTCATCGCTCAGATTGTCAGCAACATGAAGTCAATAAAAATAATTATGACTGAATGCAGAGGAGGGAAAATAGCTGCTGGTGTTGCATGTGGAAATAAATCTCCCCTCTGCCCCCTAACTCTCTCCTCCTCTTAGTCTAAATAATGTCACATCCTCTGCAGCCCAAACTCCCAGTGTCTAACTGGAACCTTCAAGTTTGGTTTGATTTAGTTATAACTCCATTCACTTGGTATAATACCTTGAGGTGGTGTATGTTTATGTGTTTTGACTGCCACATAAAATAGAGCAATGTGGACACTTATTTATCCAGTAGTAGGGAAAGAGAAAGAGATAGAGATAGACAGAGAGAGAGAGAGAGCACATCTTATAAACATGATACACAATGCAAGGTTTGGCTTTGCACAACAAACATGTTTATTCAAATTATTTTTGTCATTTCTATCACAATGGTTTTGCACAAACTGTTTTTCTCTTTGCCAAAAAACATAATGGTATAAATATCCCTGTTTATATGAAATGTTTGGTATATTTGACAGTAACAGCTGTGGACAGCCACAAATATAGGTCAGAAAATCATACTCTGCTCTTATAACACGTAATCATCCTGCTATGTGATTGGCCTCAAATGGAATCACTATTGTTTCAACTTTTGAACACTCAAATGTTCTTTTTAGTTTTGTACCAAAAGTTACCCTGCTAATTAAAAGACATTTTTTGGAAGCATAAATTGCGCCTTTTTAATACTCTTCTTTACAGTTCTTCTTCGCAACAATCACACTTTTAACTTCCGGTGTCAAAATGTTTTCAGACAAAATATATATACAATTCAGGATGAATGAAGAATGTATATGCATGTGCATTTAAATGTTCTGGATACCAAGAATAGAAAGGCATCATTATGTTGGTTATCATGTTTTCGGTGGGCTTTCAAATTAGCTATGGATGAATCCAGATCATGAATTCAAAAGCATTAGTAAGTGTAATCAGGACTATAGTTCCTGTGTGTCTAAGTAAATTGGAGTAAGTTAAGATTAGTTGCCACACAACTCACATCGTGTGTGCATTGTTGTGTCAATGTGTTCTGTGAAATCCCTTTATCGTTTGGGCCACCATTCAGATTTCGTATGTCCAGTGAAACATGATATCTTAATGCGTTGCATACAGTAAGTGTTTTAATAGTTTTTGTGGATTTGGAGTTACTTTCTGAGTTTCAGAATGTGTTTTGGCTTATGGACTCTGCTCTCTGATTCTATGTTCTTCAAGAAACCACAATAACATGAAATATTGGCCATTGAGATCCTAACCGTTGACCCCTAACCTTAACCTTACGTTAATACGTTATGATAGTCAGCATACAGGTAGAATACAGAGCTGTGGAATACAGTGCTGTAGGTAATGAAAAGAAAGTTTCCATTAACTTTTATGAAGCCCAGATATTCTCAGACATATGAATTTAATTAATTTTGTTCTCAGGTTATAAAGTAATTTCATTATATGAGCAAGATAGAGAGCAGAGATCCATGTCTGCTCTCTCTCTTAGGTCAAGTACTTGGTTCCATTGAATTCATTCATTATACTGTAAGTATGGGTACATTAAAATATAATTTTCTTAATAATAGCGCAATCAAATCATCTCATGTGACTGTAACATAATTGAAAGAATTGCAGTGAGATCAAAGCACTTCGCCTCTCAGGTTGGGCAGCTTGAATATGAGGCTGTGTGCACATCTTCTCAGTTCTTCAATCCTGTGAACAGACAAGATGGCTGATGTGTTGCAAAAGCTAAAAAGGTGAAATGCAGTCAGAATCCTTACTGTGTTACCGACCAAAAGGCAGGTGTGGTGATAATGAAAACACCAACAGAAAAAGAAGTCATGGTTATAATAAGGACGTCTTTCTCACGGGTGTTAACTCCAGAAAGGAAGAAAAATCAGGAACTTAAACTGTGATGCCTGCCTAATGTATCCATACTGGGCTTAGAGCAATCAATTGTGAGTGTGCAAATGGACCTCTGTCTGTGAAAAATAATGTTTGCTTTTAAATGTTTCAATAAGTATATGTGAGGCGAGAGAAAGGGAGCGTTGCAGTGCAGGGGAAGTGTACTACGGTGGACAGCAAGAAGCCTACCAAGAAATTGCCTCTGTTCCCTTCATCTCTATTATGGTTATTGTATTTGGTTCAAAAGCCACTGACATCAAAGAAATGTGCTGAATTTCAAAAGTCATGAGGTTCAATGTAAAATCATTGTGAACCAAGAAAAAGAATGTCAAACACGACATTAAAAAGAAAGGAATGTTCTCCTATGAAAGGCAGGTGTTCTCCACATCAGAGTCACTCGGTGGACCAAGCGTTTAAATATTTCAAAACATGGCAGCCGTTGAAATCCCCAAGTTTTTGTGCTCATGACCTCTGAAGTTGTTTTCCCGCTCTTTTGGGTGGTTCTCATATCATGAACCTGCTCAGGGCAGAGTTACCTCAGCTAAATTAAACATCACTTAAGCAAAATGGATGCTTTGAGGATTATGCTAACTGTACGCTCACTTCCATTTCGCCCAGTTGAACCCAATTGTGGAATTATACATGTTGACTCTGGAAAGGGAACACGTCAAGGTGACATGAACCAGGTGATTAGTTCCATATCCCTTTTAAACCTATTAGGCCCAAACTGCACCTCTTAAAGGGTTCTGTCTGGTTTAGTGTGGTGCTCGGCTTTGATCTTCAAAGCTGACCTCCCATCTTGCCTGATTGATGGAAAGAGCCACCATTGATGCCTGCATATCTATCAAGTAAAGCCAACCTTGATGAATGAATATGTCCTCTATCTACAGTGCATCTCCTCATGAAGAATTGTCCTTTTTCACCAAACGTATTCATCCTTCAGCCAAAGATTGATTGACCATGGAGGTGATTCAGTCAGCAATTATGACCTCATCAGTAACCCGCACCAATGGGACCTGTCCTGCCGGACTGTCATACATACCCAGATGCACACAAGTATATTATGGAAGTATGCACATACGGAAAATACTACTGAACAGAAAACAAAATATTGATACACATAAATAAGTAAAAGACACAAACAAGCAGAAGTACTGTAAGATAACAGGGTCACAAATTACTGTTGGAATATCTGAATGTCTCGTAGTTGAGTCAAAAAATCACAAACTCTGTCAGACAACAAGACAGAAGAAGAGAAAGTGTGTGTGTGTTGGTGAATGCGTGTGTGTGGTTCTGGGTACGTGTGCGTGTGATTCAATCCACTTCTGCCTACGGCTCCATCTACACAGGTGGGACTGCCTCGGGTCCTGTTGAGTACTCCTGCAGTTTCTGCCCATTCTTACGCCAATCAGGCTGTTGTCTGTCAATCAAAAGAAAATGATCACACAAACTCCACAGTTCTCGGCTGCTCTCAGAGTTTCTAACATATAAAAGGTAGTGAAGATGGTTTTTAAGCTTTCAAGCTCTATGTGAGGTGAAATACATTGCCGGAAGGAATGATCAGGAGAGAATACCAACATTTTGGTGGTAAATTATTCCCCCCAAATTATAATGAGTCTCAAGTCTCTTTTATCTGAATCATCCTTTGAATCATCCATCAAAAATCAATGATCTGTCAATAATGTCTGAAGAGAAAAATACCTCAGACAATATTGGCTGTACTGAACCTTTAAAACTTTAAGTGAAAGTTGAGGTAGCAATATATTAACAGTAAATATAATATAACACTGCATAGGCCTACCATTCTTAGTAAATGAAACAACTGTACATTGCCACCCATCTGTACTGTACTTATTACGAAGGCATCTTCATGTATCTACTGCTGGCGTTCATATATGAATATATTTGATGTCCTCCAACTAGTTTAACTATGTCTTGTCACCCTCTTCCTCAATGCCAGTGGACACATTTATCTTGAGATTGATTGCCTTTCCAAGATGACCCTTTAGGGTCACTGTGAGGGACTGCCTTCCTACACAGTGACCAGGAGCAATTTCCTTCTTCAGTTCTGAACCACCCACACAAACACTTTGAAGCAAGTCTCAACCAGTGTGACTAGATAAGGACACTGAAGTGTGAATGGACAAGCCAACATTTCCAACCAAAACTGGCCATGAACATATTCATTTATTCGTTGTTTGGTTTCCAACAATGTATGCTTCATAATCTGACTACCCGCTATGTTTGGGGTTTTGCTCGTTGTTATGATCAGTGACCGATGCTCTTTTGTAAAGATCTCTCTTGGAAGTCTAATGTACATTAGTGGTTGTGTACAGGTACAAGACCGTTGCCAATTGCACTCAACTCAAATGTATCGCAGAACTGCTGCTGTTGTATTTGTTTCCCTAAGCTACTCATATTATGGAAGTTAAAACTAGCAATGTTGGCAACTGTATGATTCCAGTCTGCCAATGATAACTCCATTTAGTGGTGTTATTTGCAGGCGGACCACAACTGTTCAAAGTGAATCATGGAAATGGGTCTCATCATTGTGTAATTGGATATATACACTGTGTTCATAACACATTAACGCTTGTTTTCCTTCTTATTCAAATATACCTGGTTGAGTGAGATGCACACCTGAATAGTTGAGTTTTATTAGTATGTGGTATTATTTCCCAAATTTCTTGTGCTATGTTGTGTTTCGTTGTGTTGCGTAACGTATCGTTCCTCGTTCTGCCCTTTCAAAGTCTAGAGATCAGGAATCTCTCTGGAAAAGAAGGGGGAAAAGCAGCTGTTGTGCATCCCAGCTTATTAGGTATATAACCATTGCTTCAAAAGGGCAGTTTGAAAAGAAAGGAGCACCAAAGCTGGAACATGATGTTGAATAAATACATTAATTAATTGGGAAGGAGGTGCTGGAGGCTGAAGATGGTTCTCTTTCAAGTACCAGAGGTTCTCATAAATATACATTTAAAATGAAGTGTGGCAAGATCAAGAAGGACCCACTCAACAATGCACTTTCCTGTCATCATTTCTATGATGAAGCCACACCTAGCAACGCTTATGCCTTGTTAAGAAATAAACATTTGGCTTAATATTAATAAATGGAAATTAATGCTTTGTTTATTTCGGTAAAGAAAGGTCTTAAGTTATGAGGGCAAAACTGTCAAGTTTCAAGTCTTGAGTTGCAATGGTTATAGTAAATGAAGCTGCTAGCAGCATTAATGTTCCTTGCTGTGTAGAAAGAACACAATGTTTTTCCAATGAGCTACCAAGCTCTGCTATTTACCAAGTTAACTTGCAAATTATCGTCAATTAAAAGTCAATTATTAGTGAAACTATGAATGAAGTAGCTTGTCACCAACAGTCAACAAGCCTGAGGTGTTTTCTAGATTTCCTGAGATGTCAAATGATAGGTTGTTTGTAATAGATTAATGTATTGTATTTGTGATGCATAACCATATTTAATAAGTTAATATATAGTTTAGGATGTTAATGTTTTTCGTGAGATGGCTCAGTAAACACAAGACTATAATGATGGATCACATCATGATGAGATGAATGTATTGGTGTGGGATAGTGGTGTTGTTGTATGTCCATCATATTACATTGAGCATCTTTAGCATTTTCATGCAAAACATCTCAATTGAAAGTTACAGCCAAGTAATGCCATTGACCTGTGCAATGTTTTAAATAGATATTCATGAACATTTCACTACGTTCCAGTAGTAGCAGCAGTAGCTACATAATTGTGATTTGGGTTAAATTAATTGGTTGTAACAGGACATAAGAATAGAATATTTCTAAAAACAGTAATAAAAAATATAAATTATATTAAAATATATATAATAACAATTAATAAACACGTTACAAATTCAAGATACTCATACACAATATGCTCTGTAAAAATATACGTGAAAAAACGAAACACAAAATACAAAATCCTGTTTATACAGTATATGGTTTGTTATTTAAGGACAGCTTTCTAGGAACCACTACATCAATTGTACCAGTGTATCTAATTTGTTTGCTGTGTTCCTTCATAGAGTGGTTGTATGTGTTGCTGTGGCAGTTAATACTATACTCCATTGTATGAACACCTTTCCATTCAGTTTCCATGTGCCGCCCTCAGTTTTTGTATTAGAGCTTTTGTGGTCCAATGAATAATAATACAAAAACATGAAGTGGCCAGACTGAAAGAAGATGGATGGATTTAGTTATATTGCTCGGTCACCAAGGCCTCTTAGGAATTCCCATAGATAGAATTGCACCACCAGGATATTTGAATGCATGCAAGTATGCTGTATATCCCAAAGCCAGTCACATCAGCAGGTCCCATCAGCCCCACCCCCTTCCCACCCCCTGCCTGCCCCCCTGTGGTGGGGCCCCTGAGCTGCTCACAGGCCCCTGTCTCCCCTCCCCACCCCCTGCCTGCCCCCTTGTGGTGGGGCCCCTGAGCTGCTCACAGGCCCCTGATCCCCTCCCTGTGTGACAACCTGCTACTGAACACTTGCAGTGAGTTGTAGAGCCACACCCCCAGGTGTTTCCTCTGCCCCATCTGCTGCAGCCACACACCTCCAAGGCATCCAGCCTTACGGGTGACAGTCAGGAGCCTCCAACATGGCCGTGGCATTCATCAAACACACGTGTGTTTCTTTGTTGTTGTGTTGGTGTGTTGAATGGCCCAGGTCTGTTGTCTGTCTGTGACTGCATGATGTGCACTCATGTGCTTCTTGCAGCATATGGTTACTGACAGAGAGGTCGAAGGGAACGGTACTCCCATATCAAATGTTGAGTCATGGTGATCTTGAAATTTCACTCTCAAATGGTAGCAAGAGACGAGAGTGTGTGTGTGTTTGTGTTTTTTGTGTATATGTACCAGTGGCGGCTGGCAGTCTGTCAAACAGGGGAGGCTGGTCAGTAACAACATTTTCAGATTACCAAAAAAAAGGAGAGGGGGGGGGGTAGAAACAATTCAATTTTGACACACCCTTAGCAACAAATTGGAAAATTGAAGATGTCACCCCTATATTTATATGCCTATTTGTAAGAAAATTCTGCCCTTCTTTCTTTTTCAGTCAATATTAGGCTTTGGTCTGCCCTCATCCTTAATTTTAATTTTCTCCTCATAAGGAAGACTAGAAAATGGCTTAGCCAAAATGTAATCGACAATGCTAGGCATTTTGCACAGTTTACTTGCAAGCTAGCCCCCTCAAAAGTATCTAAAATTAACGTTTTTTAATGGGAAGATAAAACAGATAACGAATATGACAACACTTTAGACTTTATTAACAGCAATATATTTACAAGAATATGTACACACAAAATAGGAATATACCGTATGGAACAGCTCTCTCATTACGTGACTTGCCAGATCAGAAATCCGCATGGGACTAACAAGAAAGTTTTGCCGCTGCCTTGCAAAGCGAAAAATGTCCAACCCCTTTCACCGTTTAACAAATCACAAGCCTCCTCAGCCAGCTCTCTCCCGCCCAGGGAAATCATTGTCATAAAAAAATGACCATTGACTCCCAGTGAGGCTCGGCCTCAGAATTATAATATTTCCTCGGCATTAACCAATGCGCTTCAAGCATTTTTCCATTGAACAACACATACACACACATACGCCATTAAAGTACGGTGAGGCCCGACTAGTTCACGTTGTCAGGAGGGGGAGAAACCGAATTTCTGAATCGTATCACTCAATCATTTAATGTCTGCGCTGCCGCTGAGCATGTCCTTTTCTGTGGTGCTATATCTGAAATAATAGCAATGTTATAAAGTCAGCTAAAACATTGCACAATACAGTGCAGTTTGTAAACTATATTCTCCGTGATTTGTACAGGAGGCTGAGCCTCCCTTGTTGTCTTAAAGGAACCGCTACTGATATGTACATTACATTCACAGGGGAAAAAATGAATACAAGTTCATCATACTGAAAATGTTTGTATCTACTGTGTTTTTGCTTCAGGCATTGTCCCTCTATGGAGTAACATGGTGGTATTGAAAGCATCAACCATTGAAACTATCCTCATACTGCAGGTGGCCCTTCTCAGAAGCCCCTTAGCCAATCCTTCTTTTAGTCTGCAGATCAAGGATACTGATGACTTCTGTCAGCCATCAGATGCTCTGTGGCAGATGTCACAGCATTTATTGTCACAATGATTTATTGGTTGAGGGGGTGAAAGGAAACAAGAAGGACACGATCAGGAAGGCACCTGCAGAGGATTCCCCCAGAATGCCAACTCCCAACCAAGTCTCATTTTCTTCCCCAGGGGAAGTATTTCCCTTCCAGTTATTGTTTGGCCATCTGTTTCATTTCCAGCCTCGTACTTTTCCACTAAGCAAACACGCTTGTTTTACTGCCAAGCCAGGTCACCTTCCTTTTGCCCCTCTAATTCGACCCCCACTGTGTACCATCATGCTTTTGGGTTTAATGCAGTTTTGCAGGCAAATTACCTGTGGCACATGGTCACATTGGGAGTTAGGGATTTGATGTAGGTACAGTCTGCTTCCATCACCACCGATCTGTACTGGACAAATCCTGCTTTTTCAATCGCGGCTGTTTGATCCCTCTCAAAAAGTATATATTTTGTGAAATCTTCCCCATGTCCAAATATAGCTCACATTTTCTGTACTTGCTTTGGGAACGTATCTACACTAATTTGATGACTTCAACGGTAACAAAAAAGAACGGTAATTGAATATGACAGGCGGGATCTAGCCAACGAATGTCTCACCTTCAGAATCTTGAGAGGCTGACCTTGTGATAGGCTGTCTCTGCTGAAGCAGGAGATAAAAGCTATGAGCCCTACTAAAACCCCCATCCCCTCATGCCAAGGACACACGCATTATCGTTTTTACTGGCCTATCTGCTGCAGTGATACATGGCTCCAACAGACAGGCAGAGCCAAGCTATGGCTTTAAGAAACTACTGTCTGTGAAGCAGCAGCCATTCTAGACACCAAAAAGCACAGACAAAGGTGGAGAAGCTCAATTAACTGTGAATTGATACTCTGCTAGTTTCATACATTAAATTAAATGGCCCTTGCAGAACTGAACTAATTTGGTGAATGAGTGTACTGACAAATGACAGTGAAGTATAATTATATGGGCATTACTTATGAAACGTGTGTGCCATTCTTTGATACTTTACAGGATTTTTTATTTTCTTTTTCTTATGGATATAAGTGTAACTTTTGAGCTGTAAGTTCAAAAGCTGAGGGGGCAAATAAATTATCCCTATCCTTCAAATGTTGAGAGACCAATATAGAAAGCAAGCAAGTAAACAGAACGATATTCTCAACATGGAAACAAATCATTTGATATCAGTGGGGGACAAAACACTGACAGCTGTTTATGCAAATAAGCAGTGAATTGATTCATCTTTCCGGTGGGGAAAACAACTGTTAGGGAACGATATCTGAGAAGATATGGTGTCTTAAGTGTGCTACGATTGCAGATGACAATACTTTTCACTCAGTTGTACGTTTATCTGTGCATATGTTAATGACATGTTGATGGATCATACGTTGGATCATTATCTATACTGCTGCATTGCACAGTGGAGTAACTGTACAATAGACCAACATACTGTTTTGTTAACTGTTTTGCACTTCTGGTTGGATGCTAACTGTATTTCGTTACCCTGTACTTGTACCTGTGTAATGACAATAAAGTTGAATCTAATCTAATCATAGTTCTAATAAACAATGGAAACATTCAAGAAAAGGCAGACATCTCTAACATCTGTAAAACTCTAACTAGAACTCAAACTACAAGCTTGCGAGATGACATGCCTGCTAAAGCCAGACAAGCTTGTATAACTGTGCTGCTAATGCTTAGTTGCATTGAAGTCCTGCTTTTAACTCTTGACAGCATCCGACACTCAACATGAAACCTATTTGTGACTCATTGGCCTCCATTTTGCTCTCATTTAATTGCAGTGTGAGACATAAAATGTTACAAGCAGAATGTGATAAATTGTAGATGTTATAATGCTATGAAGTGAACCCCTGTTTGTTTTGTGAGTGATAAGATAAGATACAATAAAACATTATAAAACCCATGTAAAAATTGTTGTACCATAGATAGCTAAGGTTAAAATACAGCTGCGGAATAAAATAACTGAATAAAGTCAAATTAAAAGACAGAATGGTCATAAAACTAAAGTGTACACATTGTAGCAATCCTTGGGGGTTTCACTGAAGTGCTAAATGTAATAAATAAAATCTTTAAATCATACTGCACCTGATATTAATTATGATATTGCACATGACAAGTACTTGCACATAAAACTATTGCACATAATATAACACTTTGCCCGTAAATATCAGATATTCCTCCAGAAATGTGAGGCGTCGGATAGTTTGAAGGGCCACTAGCAAGACAGACTTCCTGTGGCATTCAGTGGTGAACCTTGATGTTCTCAATCTATGCCTGAAGTAGGTAGTTGCTAGTTAGTATGAGAAATATTTCAGCTAATATTGTTCAAGTTGAAGTATATTCGTGTCCTTTATGCAAGACACTGTATTGTGAATGATAAAATACACAACTGTTTTTGGGGGGAATCATCCTAGTTATTTGTCATTATGGCATCAGTTAGCACAGACTTATCACACATTCAACATCTTTTACACACACTGTCAAGGGAGAAGAACAAAAGAGGAGATGGTGCACAAGGTTAACATCTTATTAATGAGTCGTTTTCTTTGATCACCAGCTGTCATAATAGTATTTGTTTTCTTCTAGTTTTTGACATGAGGCAGCTGTCATGAGAATACAATGGTTTATTACAAACAACAATACGAGGGACCATGTGACAGATAGTGCCAGAGATAACATTTCATATGTAGAGGTTACTTTTCCCCTTTCATCAAACTTACCATCTCAGTAATATTGTTTTATTATTTTTATTTTGATATCATCAAAATTCAGCATCATGTTTTTGGGTCAATATCTACATATCTGTATAAAATGTATGGAGTATACAGATTCTTTTAGCCTTCAATCAAAATTTAATATGACAGAGAGAAATATCCAGTTTCTTTATGTTTTTTGTCGGTGTGATTGACTGGCGTTCTGGCCTTCGAGAAATAGAATTAACCGAATCAAAACCAACAATGGTAAAATGGAAGATAACCAATACTAACATTTGAGATTGTACAAACTAGCCTACCTTGTTTTCTATCAGCTTTGTAAACTGCCACGCTTTCCTACACAAACTGATTAGAGTGATTCTATTCTCTCTCTCTCCCTCTCCCTTTCTCTCTCTCACTTTCACATTTATGTAACTCTGGTACACAGAAGGATGCTCTTTTACATAATCTGGACTCAGAGACGAGGGTTTGAAAGCATCTGTGGCCCAAAAATCGACTGAAAGTTCTCCTTAGGGAACTGCAGTCCAGGAGTTGTTTCACCCTGTATTGCTATTATTGAACCATTGTGCCAGAGATTACTGTACCCAAATTTGTGCGGTAAATATGAATATTCAAAACTATAGCCAACCCAGGTGTAACGACTTAATTAAAAGCAATGGTTGGTGGCTTATTGGTAAAATGCAACTCAAAAGGCCAGAACTCAGAAGGAACAGAGTGATTCTCAAAATAAGCTCCACTCTAGAAAACTAAGCTACCATATTGGCTTGACTGGGCTGAGAAAAGCCACTTGAAAGACCCAGGGAACATTGAGACTGAGAAAAGTGTTCGGGCAAAGGCTAAAGTGGAACACGCAGCTGTCAGATGAACTATATGCTGCCTGTGTCTCTACGGTTTGACTTGTCATCGATCCACTGGTGGAATGTTGACCAGGGGCCTCTTGGCCTCTCACCCCACTGACTGCTCACTGAAGCGGAGGCCGGAGAGGGAAGAGATGTCCAGTCAAAGTCATACTTATGGAATAACTCCTAAATCAGGCATTCATGTTACCTACCTTAGTCCTAAAATGTGACTGTAAGTGATGTACTGTATGTTGAGGACATACAGGTCTCAAAATATATTAGTGTGACATGATGACGTGGACTTTCCCAGGAGAACTCCTCTCTGTCTCATATGTACCAAACCTCAGGGGAACATGGAGCAAAGCCAGGAACCTAATGCTTTGAACCACACAGTTTGGAGAAGCTATTTCCAACAACATTAAACGCTGCATAAATTCCATCACGTGCCATAATAGACTCCATTTATCTGCACAGAGAGTGTCACTCTCGCATACATAAGATTGTTTGCATAACCTTTTTTTTGAAAGACATATAAATAGTGTTTATTATCAAAGTCAACGAAGTGTCATTACATTTGTAAGACCAGATTTAAAACTATGTTGAGATACCATGCAACAAACAAAAAAAGCTGGCAAATAAACATCACATCGTCAGTAACAAAAGGGAAACTATCAAGCTTTCAGAGATACAGCAGAGAACAGTCCTATTGTATTGCTACACTGTGAACACAGGAAGTACAGAGAAACATTACAAAAGCTCAGGGCCATGGAGGTCTTTACAAGCAGAATATTCCACTTACTATAGGAAAAACTAACGTTTCATGACTCAGCAGTCACCTCCCCCTCGTGTCCTCTTGTCCAACATTACTGAGGAACATGTCAGGTGTCTGAGTTCTGAGGTAGACAGCACTGACATACGGACAACAGAGGGACACAGGGGAGTGTTTCAAAAGCAACAACCCCCCCCCCCCGACAAGTTTGTGTGTTATATTACATTAATAACACCTCAGCCCTGTGGGGGTTGGAAGCTTGGTTCCTGTTGTATTCCTGGTCATCCACCCTGGGCGACTCCTGTTCACTCTGTGTAGAAAGGAAGTCCTGGAGAGCACAGCTGGAGTTCTGCTCATCCTAATGAACCTCACACAGTCACCATCACAATCAAATGTTTAACTAACACCTTCCATAGCCATGCAAATGTCTCATTCAACGTATCCACGGTCCTTCGATTTGGGATCTGTGACTCGGACTGCCGGGCTAACACGACCACGAGAGAATTGAATCTGTTATTCAAGATATGCATTACATATGACTAATTAAACGACATCTAACCTACAAAATCAAATACTTTGTTGAAAACTACACCAGCACACAATGGCTTAATGATCAGTCATTTTATGCACATTTATTTTAGGGTGTAAAGTACTCTATTTGGGTTTAAACATAATGTTTAAACCAGAATTGGATACCAATGTCTGTATTGAACTGGGAAGGACTACTTTATCAAAAAAACATCAAATCCCCATGACAAGGTATTTCTTTACCTAAGAGACAGGCAAAGGTCATTGCACATTTATTGTAGTTTGTGTATCGCTGTGAATTTGGCAAGAAGTTGAACAAAAGCTAGCAGGAAATCAAAACTGATGAGAGTTATTTATCCGAGGAGGAGCAGTGTTCAGGCAGATGGTCAGGGACAGGCTCTGCTCCACTGGTATAAACAGGTTATTTGGTTTCCAAAGAAATCAGACAATCAAGCGTGAGATATTGACACAGCTAACCTCTGCAGGGAGTTGAGGATGCTGGAGTGGCTGAATGTTTCCCTGGAACACACACATTAACCCTTACTCACAAACATGGGGATGACAAGTGTATTGGATAATCAAATGGTCTTTTTCCTCACAACTAACTGGCTCTAAGAAAAAAAAACGGTTTGCTTTTTGAAACCACATGACTTGAATCAGAGAAGACGAGACGTTAGAATTGTTGATTCATGTTCATTTTCTGTTCAGTGATTTGTCTGCATGAAATATGCATTAAAAATATATCCATACTCCTAAAACATTTAAACTGTTTATTGTTTCAACTGTGAAAAATCTGTTCTTTGCCAAACCCATCCGAAGACTTGGGCATTTGGCAAACCAGAATGCTCATGTGTGGAATAGATCCAAGTGTATCCCCTTGTCATAAAATTTCTCCTTGGGAGATAAGCCATGTTGACGATAATTACACAGATTAATCTTGTGTTACCAGTCTGTTCGATTATCAGTTTGTCAAAGTCAGCCAGGATGTTCATCCTCCATCTAGCAGGGCCTCCGGTCTTCCATTTTTTGGGGGGGTTTTCTTCTTGATGGCTTGCAGGCTTTTTCAACAGACAAACCAGAAGAAAAGGTTGCCAGTTGGAGAGACTCCTGGCAACGTGCACCAGGACCCGGAGGGGCTGAAGTCACAGACATGACATTGCTCCATTCTGGCTGAGGTAGGATCCTTCCGCTTCTATCTGGTAATGCCAAAAGATACTCTGATAAGATGCAGACTTACAACGGTTCATCGATACATAATTGATTGGGTTTTAGTTAGGTCAGCACTCTAAGCACCAGGCACAAGGTCTATTACAGTTGGAGTTGTTTTCTTGAGAGTTTGATAGTTTCTCTGTGGTCTTTGATTTCTCTGTGGTTGGTGCTTTCCTGAAATTGGTAGTAGGGTGGACCTTATTGTTTGTTTTGAATGCTAACATTATCCCAGTTTCATCTGCAGAAGTAATTCAGGATGTGTGATATAGCTGTTGTTTTCTCTTTTTTTCCAAGTGAGAGGTATATTAGATGATTCATACAGGGATATTAATCTGATCTTAGAGTGTAATAGAACCCACTGCTTTACAACAATACACAAATTAAAAAACCACAGAGTTTTGACTATTTCATTTTCTTAGACAGCAGGGAGATGAACATGGCATAATAATTGAATTACATTAAATGAATCGAACATATACATACAGCACTCTTCAGGTCATGGTTTGATATTAACCTATGAATAGGGAAGTAGGGAAGTGAATACATATTATGAATATAGTGAATTTAGTATGAACTGTTAAATCCATAATGACAGTTCAATCTCTATGGTACCCACGGCTGGAAAATTCAATTCCAGAAATCAATATTTTTGGAGCAAGTGAAATGATTGTGTCATTTACAAGTTTGGAAAGCATTTTGGTAAGCAAGAGTCGATGTGAAAATATACAGTATCTCTGTCTCTTGGTAACCTAAAAATGAACTGGTACACACAACACTGTACTGTGTTCCTGATATATTGACTAGTTTGTGGGTACATATTTCCTTTCTGTCAATTTATCACTTTTACCAAATGTTCATGACTTGTCACATAGGTACGCACCATCTATCTAACACAACAGACTGTCAAGGTTATTGTTTGATTCCTGATGGATGCCATATTTTACTGGCTGACAATTTAAAGACACTATGATGACAGCAGCCAATCTACCTTTGCAAAAATCTGATTAAGACATAAATCAGCTCAATGGCTACTTCTCCATGTGGAATAAAAACCCATTATGCTGTAAACTTTCTACGATTGGCCATTTTTGATTGAGGAAGAAAACGGAAATGGAGCACCAGAAATCGCACTTAACTTCATCGCTGAACACTTTGAACACTAGTCAAGGATCCCATTCAGGGACAAATTAGACGCTGAAGGGTGAATATTCCCTCATTTTGTGGGCTTCTACTGTATGTCAATGGTTTCATCAGCTTGGCTTAGTGCTGGAGACAACGCTTTCTCAACACTTTCTGCAATATGACACAACCTCACAAGTTTAATCAGCACAATCCCACAGTATTTCTGCTGCATATCAGGAAAAGGATCACCTCAAATGAACTGAAGTGAATATACAATGCAGAGTGGGAGATGAGGTCCCAGATAAAAAAATAAATAAATGTACATTTTGCTGCATGTTGGAAAAACATGGAAATGCAACAGTCTTTGTTTTTCTTTTTGATAAAAACCAGCATGAATTATTATGTGATACTTCAACAAACCATTCTAAAATTGACAGGCTTGAAATAAAAAACCTTTTACGGTACCTAATTTACTGGGCAATAGAAAAACGTTGAGTAGAAGTCTAAAAGAATATTCTGTTTACCCACCCAGGTATTAAAATATGTGTTGATTTTCTATGCAGATATACAAACAACAAAATGGCTGGCAAAATCCCAAACTAAAAAGAGGGTTTACGGTCCTATAAATAAATAGTTCTTGTTCGTCTACAGGGTCTTGTTAATTATTTCATCAACAAGACCATGGATAATGGACTTGTTCTTGATTAAAAATGAATTATATTCTCACCTACTGCATCACTCCTGAGGTACAATGCCCCCCAATTAGTGGTAAAGATGTGTCAGGCAAGTCAATTTTGCAATCACTTCATTGCAAAGACAGCAGAGCCACATTACTTATTAATTTATTTCATTCTGAAGGGTTTCCAATCCTCAACTGTCTTTTCTATCTTTAATGCCTGGTCAACGTCTCTCTGTCTGTCTCTCTGTCTCTTTCTATCTTTGCAATGCAATGACAAACCTTTACTCATATTTTCACAGTTGAATGTACAGAGCAGGTCAATGTGCTTGCCATCTAGTTTTTTTTTTTTATGACTGAAATTTTTGAGAGAAGCTCTCAGCTGAGGTTTGAACATGTATTTGTTCAGAAAGTGCATTTGTGTTTTGCTTATTAAAAGTACATTTGTAATCCTCTTAGAGTTAAGGTGAAGTCGGTTAAGGTCTGCAATGCTTGGAGTTTCACCTTGTCTTTTCTGAATTCTATATGTCACATCTAATTTACAAGAAGGTCTTTGAATGTCAGAACCAGACAGGTATCGTTATTTGGAGGACAGCTCATGGTTAATCACATAAAAAAATAGTCTGGCTGACCCGACCACCACCACCTCCGTCCCAATTCCTGAAAATACATGGCAGACATCAGAGGTCAGCAAGCATACTGACAACTCTGTAAGCAATCTGGCGGCTGTCAATCTTGATGTAGGCAGGTCCTGAAGCCCCAGCTGGTTAAATCACCCTCATTTATTTCCTGGAATTGGGCACCTTCTCTGTCACCTGTTACCTGCTCTATCTAATGTTATTGGATAGATTCAATGATGGATTGTTATGTATTTTTTATCACATCAACTTTGTAAAAATTTTCAGGAGAAATGAGAATGTGTATTTACTGGCACACAGTTTATTATTAAACATGTGTTTTTCCACTTATGATGTCAAAAACTGGATCGTGCCCACGATACTATGTACAGTATTTATAAAAAGAGAGAAAAGTGAAGTTCTGTAAGAGCATTTATGAATCTCATTGGCTGAAGTGAAAAATGTTCAGGCGCTGAATTATTAGTTTAGCCACGTTGGGGATGGCAAGACTGCAGTGTCTGCAGGCGTGTGCAATTATCATACAGCTTCATGTAGCCTCTGGCTGATGTATGAATAGAAGGCAATTATTAAAACTAGAAACCAATGACCAGAGAGCATGAAACAGTCCTCTCCTCAATAATATTGGAAGAGGAAAATACTGGAGACTTAAATGAAAACAATTGGTAAATTGGCAACCCATAAGAACCTGTGCTCTTTCTAAAGATTGTTCTTGGAAAGCGATGAATACTCGTCTGAGTGTAAAACAATGTGGTTGATTTCCTGGGGGCAGGCTGTCAGACTTGTTTGATGTCTTATTAGGTTTTAAGACGTCTTGTTTAGAAATGCTTTGAGAAGCTTGGCTAATTAAATTGGCTTAGTGGCAGTGTGCGGCTGCTGTCCTTTGTGTGGTGATGTGTGCAGGACTGAGATGGAAAGAAAAGAAAACACACATCCACAGGAAGAGTGTGCAGTATTTTCACATTTTAAGAACAGGAACTTTTGTGGATAGTAATGGACTAATACACACACATACGCAAAAACACACACCCACACAATAACATTTATTTTCCAGAGACAACTTGAGTCATATGACAAAGGACTGCTTTAAAGGTCAGGTTGTGGATTAGTGTAAAAGAGACAGATAAAGAATATGAAAAGACAGCCGTTTATACATGGGTCAGAATTTTGTAGACAGTAAACATGAGATAAATCCCCAAACACCCAAAATCCATACTCTCCAAATCTTGACTAAACCATAATCAAGGAATGAGAACAGTCAAGAATCATCATGATTCTTATCGCTACAGCTTTCTTCTTCTAGAAATCTATAAAATGTTATCTCCCTGGTTTTCATGTCAGATAATTCTTAAATACGGTATATTAAGTTATGTAAAGTATCATGCTGTGAGTGAGGATGTGCTTTCGGAAACACCAAAGCATCTTGATAATCTGAGCATGAGGAAGGATTCACAGCAGGGGCACAGCAAAGGTCATGCTGACAGCGGTAAAAAAAATAAAGAAAGAAATGACAGGGATGTCAGAAGGGCTTTTTATTTTATTTTATTATTATTAAAATGCCAATATTTTGCTATATGTCTAAACAGGTCATCAAGATTAGACCTTTACCCTATTTTGCCATTCTGTCAGGTTCTGGCATTTTCCACTGGGGGAGTTACAGTCAGGTCTGTCATTTTGGGGGACGTCTTCACTGGTCTTGCTGCTCATCTTCACCCTTAGAGACGATCTACAGTTCAACTGTCCTGACTGTCTTCTCTATAGAGGCTCTTGCCATAAACACACATATGAACTGTAACTCAAAAATCTATTGTGGTGTCTTAAAATGTGCCATCATAAACTAAGAATTTCTTCTTAAAGAAAAACCATGGTGACAATCATTGTTTCCTGTTAATAAATATGATATAACTATATGAGGGGCTGTATTTGGTACTTTGTGTACAGAACGAGTTATTCATGCATTGTATTGGCTTCCTGGTTTGTGGTGAAATTGATGGAATGTGTGTCAAATCAATTTCTGCCATCTGCTCATACACATCAGCTGCTAAGCCTTGACTTTGGACCCTTCATTAAAGTTCTGACACAAAACTCCACCAACACCTGATATCCCTCAGCACCTGGCCTAAATTGGATTTTTAAATAAATGTTGGAGGGGGATTTCTATTAACTTTGGAAAGCACATATTTACATTTTGGAAGTGGCATGTAAAAATGCATTGACATTTTGTTGAAAATAATGCATTTATTATGTTGGGAATCCCAACTGCCATTGTACAGACTAGAATTTCCTAAATGATGTAATTGGTCACTAATCATTTACTGCAACATGCATCGGGTGGATTTCCTGTTTTAATTGTAGGATCAGGTAGATCTTAGTCTTATATCCTCCTTATTATTAGAAAAGGCATTCCAGGAGCCATAGCAATTAAATGAATGTTTATTATTTATGACAATACTATATGTATTTCATGTTCAGTGAATAAACATGACATTACAGTACATTAGAGAGGCGTTGACTGTACGAAATGGTCTGCCTCATTGCTAAATTCTAAATGTGCAGTATGAGTCGTCAGTCACTGTTAATTCCTTCCTGTTCTCTCAGCGTAGATGAGAGTATTAAGCAAATTACTGTTTGATGTCTCGACACGTTTGATTCTAATGCAATTAAATCCTGTGCACTCTGATAATCAAAATTAACTCAAGTACTATATGACTCAAAATTAGGAAAATTACACTTTAAAATATAATTGCTGCCTACTGAACATTTTTGCAAAGACTGTGGTGTCTGAATCATGCCTATTGAACGATCTGGAAATCTAAGCATCACAAACAGGATTGTATCTTAAACAAAGCACTGTAAGGTTTTCCATCTTCAAGTCTTGAATATGTCATTAAACAGAACCAAAACAGAACCAATATGATTGGTGGTATAATTATTTGTAATTACCCTGAATTTTAGCCTCAACCCATCTCTTTATAAAGCTTTCTGGAAAAGTTTAACTAAGTAACTTATGTATATTCCTTTTGGGGCTCAAGCGCTCAAAGTTATACATGAACATGCCCAATTACCACCTACAATTCTTACTTTTGATACATCAAATTACCTTGAGTCAAAGCTATGTATGGTTATCTTCCCAGACATTCTCAATGAGCAGTAATCCAGACAAAGTGAGGCCAGTTTGTGAGACTTTTATTACAGTTTTACTTTTCAGCACTTTGCAACAACATTTTTGTATCCTGCTGTTAACACAACATGCTTTATTGTGCTTTTTTACCCAAATAGCGCAGAGCCATGTACTTGCTTGGCAATGAACGTGTGTAATTGAGGGTTCGTTTTTGAAACATGAGGAATGATACAGTGTTTCGTGTATCTGTGACTTGCTTCTTGTCAATACACGTTTAAAAAGAAGACCAATTAAAGTGTAGTGTAGAGAGAGTAGACCTGCTCTGTATGGGTAAGTTGAATATGTTCTGACATGCCTCATAGCACCAGGATAATTAGAGCTATGGTAGACGAAGAAGTCTGCACAGAGGAAGGAAGACGCCGAGTGAGAAATAGGCTTCGACCTTTCGGGAGTGGCGACAAGATTGCCGCAAGTCGCCAGAGACATCACTTCCCACAGGGCAAAATAGCTGCAGGCAAGCAGAGCTACTGGCAAGACCTTTGTGAAAAGGAATAATAATATTATGAAAAAAGTCCCCTTGGCCTCCTGGCAGAGTCCCTTACTATGAATGTCTCTGTAGCCGCCAGGCAGATTAAACTTTTTTTTTTGTTGTTGGTCAGCCTCCCTGTATTCTGAGATTGATAGGAAAAGTGTGATTAAGCACTGGTGCAGAAAGGAAATAAGGTAACATATATTTACACAGATTTGTCAGGGACATCACCTCAGTCCCGAAGGTTTAGTAGTCAGAATGTAAGTGGAAGTGGAGTCTTACTTGACTGACATAGGATTGATTGGGTGTTTAGGATGAGCAAGCCTATAACCCTGGACACTGCATTGCTGTCTGAACCAATATGCATACATTGTCCATTTTAGTACGGATAGATACATATTTGTCAAATACTTTGAACGCTAAATGTTTTAATGAGAGAGGCACTGTGTGATTTTGTCATGTTTAGGTGGAACAATTTTGTTCCTGTCTGTTGACATCCAATTACTATTCGATGAAATATCGTCTTACAACAAACACAATTAGATTGTGATTACATAGCCTGTGTCATATCCTTGACTACATGACATGATACTTGTCAAATCTGTCTGACATGTAACTAAATCTTGTGAATATCCCAGCTTCTCCATAGAACTGGTTATATTTTACATTGCAGCCTTGTAAGAGAAGGTCTAGATCGATTCACCTGTCATCAAAGCTCAGGTTTGTTGCATCACCCAATTGATGGATCGATATTATTATATGCAGTGGTTTAGCTCACAGTTTAGTGAAACTAGATACAGAGAGAGATAGGGGGACAATCTCAGCGGTTCATTGAAACATGATCATTCAGTTTGTCTGTGCTTAGGGAATAATGATGGATATTACCCAGGCAGTTTTGAATGTCTTTGATCTTTCATAAGTTATTGTCAAAGTTTTAAGGTCAAATGAATTTGTGAACATTTTGCCTCAAGTAAAGAAGCATTCATTGATCATTGGTATTCAGTGTGTGCATCCTCATCCAGAGAGGTGACGAATGACCCAGAATTCATTTCTGTAGAAACGCTGGTCATGTTCACTTAAAAGAAACCCATTTGTGGTCACATCTCAGGGAACATACTGGACTGATATCTCAGAATTACAGTACAGAACTGTGATGGATTGTTCCGAATGTGTTCTTGATCTTACTTTTTTATGATTGAAGATATCCATAATTGCTCAATTGTGACAGCTTTATTGGAGTCTTGATGAATGTGCACATACAATCTATGAATGAGTAGTGGGTAACAAATTGGAATATGAACCCTTGCTATACAGATTTCCATGTTCAGTCTTACGACTACTACTTAAGGAAGCGTGAAGCAAATTAAATCAAAGTGTAAACTATGAAATATTGGGTTTGAAAGCACATGATATTACAGTATTTCATTTGGCTGGCCCTAGCCCTATCATGGAAATGAATTATGACTTTTGGACAGCGTTAGACATGTAATTGCGTTACTTTGGCTGATAAATCACTCATTTACCAAATGAAATTGAATCTACTGATCAGCATTTTGCCATTATCAATCAGTGGTGTGGGTTTTCCAACAATATATTTTCCTTTTAACAATCTGTTTCTTACCATCGTTATCTCACTGTGTTATGAAAACTATTAAATTTAGAGAGGCATGGTACATCAAGCGAAAGATAATTCAGGTCACCATCATGAAAACTCTCCTCAGAACGGTGAACGTCATTAACTCTGTTTCATTCACAACTTCCTTAACACTGCAGTATCAGCTCATTGTTTTTCTCTCTGTGGTCTTTTTGTTTTTGCATTGAGAGCTAACAGGAAACAGCAGAGCTACTCCAGGCCAGTAAGAGGCAGGTGGGTGTTAAATGGTAGATTTAGGGAGTGACGGGCCCTGCTTCTGTCAGATAAGGGGAGAGCTGAAACTGGAGGATGCGACAAAATCCTCTGGGAATCTGCTGCGTGTCAGGAAGGTGAGAGAGTCCAGGGGAGAGGCTGCTGAGGGGAAGGAGACATTGGTGATACTGAAAGGGGCAATAGGAAGGAACTCAGGGCTAAAGATAAGTGCTTCATTGTTGGTATGGGTGCTATACGTGTTGGACTGAATTTTTCAGTTTATTATGTTAGATATACAAAATCATGTGCTAAAGCTACTGAAACATCATAGGATCCTCTTTTTTTGCCATCCCTGTTGACCTTTAAAAAGAAATGTGTTTTCCAATCAATAGTGCTGTACAAAATGATAATCAATAATGTCTTACACAAAACCCCACATGGTATTGCCAAAGTGGGGGTAGTATTCATACAGACAGATCCATCTTCTTTTGAGCAGCAAGAAGATGCCCCATCCTAAAGTAGCCAAGGAAACATGGCAAGCATTATCAAAAGACTCAGCTTGCCCCCTCTCTCCATCACGTCTCCGTTCAGCTAATGCCTGAATCTCTAATGTCCCAGTGGCTGCCTTATCTCCTCCAGCCACTTGGCTTCAGTGACAAACTCCAGTTCATGGCAAAGCTCTGATCTGAAGACAAGCCAGTCGTGTGCCAAGGTGGGCAACAGAAAAAAGTCCCCCCCCCCCCCACACACCCCCATCCCTGCCATCCCCTAAAACCAGCAATAACCTCCCCCAAACACCAGCTCTCACATTAGCCAGCCAACTCCTTCCTACCCCAACATCCAGCTGTGGAAGCACATGCATGACTCTTAAGTAGATTACTCTGGTCTGCCTCTGGATGGTGTCTCTTCATTATTTGCTCTCTAGTGGGTGGAGAAAAAAAAACAGTTGTATGATTTCCCCAGCTACAGTACATTTAATTTACCCAGATCTTCCACAGCCTGTGTTACATGTCTACAAAGTTAGTTTACCTTGTGTATTTGTGATATTTGCAAGTATATCCTACTGTCTGCGCAGTTACATTCATGCGATATCCGATCTTAGTTGTTCTCAGTTCATTTCAGTGTAAAAAAGGGAAACAAAAGGTTGGAAATCATGCAAAAACGATGGCCTTGTATCCATTGCTATGGAAATACCAGGCTAGAGTGTTTGCATCTAAGCAAGATGTTTACATGGTTTCCATAATGTGCAGTTCTGTGAGACAGATTTGAATAGAACCTGAGGAGTTTTCTGTAGTCAGTCATTCATGGCATATACTGTATACTGTAATAAGAGAGGCTATTAGCAACACGGTGATGGATAAGTACAATGTCGAGGGACCATTTTTTGGCACAATTTTGAGGCTGTGATGGAGCGCCACTCAAATGCTTTCATTTCACCACTGTGATTGTGATTGAAAATGCAAGAGTTTGCTGGGAAGTGTCAGTGCAGACATGCACAGTGGGGCTCTGTGAGCTGTGCAGAGATTGAGAGAGTGAAACACACTGTATTATAAGCAGGTATTAATGTAAGCATGTGAGCCAGCTCTGTAGCTTTGTACACGGCTACATGTGGATGCGGTCTGAAAGACCTCCCTCTGTAGCAAAAGGTCCCTCACAGTCACATTCTGCCTACAACCTGACATGGAAAGTCCTTCTTAAAGTGTTTCAGTTTAGTGCTTACCTGTACATTGCATGATAATCACCAGCCGATCCTTTTGAGGGCTCAGCGTCAAAAATGTCAGGTAAACCATGCTTGTGGAAACGGTCAAAAGAAAAATAACATCAAGTAAAAACCCCAACATCGTTTGTCATTTTCAGTTACCTTTACTCAAGTTTCCCAGGCTGATATGGAAAAAACCCCAGCTAGAGGACGACTCACATTACCATCAACATCATTTGCACACGTCCTTGTGGACAGATGAGAGATTCACTCATTAGGAAATAAAACAAACAGTCTTTTTACCCCTGGTACACAAACTGTATTAGTACCTACTATGGTATTTTCCTTCCTCCTTTTTTATCAATTAAAATGGACCACATGGGTTCTTGCCTTGTGGGGAACCATACTTTTATTAATTCAATTGGCTCATTGCTGTCAACATATTATTTGGATGAAACCCTAACCCTAACAGATGAAAGGGTTTAAATAAAAGGGACGCAAATGCTAAATCAATATTATACAAATATTGACTGGCATGTGAAATGAATGTCAGTCATTCTATCTGTTGGTCTTTTTAATGGCCACAGGATGCTGTTATTAATTCATGCACCTGCATCAACACACGAGGCAATGTGGCAGAGAACACCAGCACACCAGTTTAGAGTTTTCGTTCAAACTGGGTATATCTGTGTCAAAAAAGATATTGTCATTCAAAGCAGTTGTCCACGAATCAAATATACATGATAAAAAGGGTAGCTTGAGTTCAGAAAGATATCTTCAGACCAACTTTAATACTGGAAAATAACTTATTTTTGCCCTTACTTATCTCCATCTCTCTTCCCTATCAAGATCTCCCATCCACCTTAATTAGCACTGCGGCCCTTCCACCGTGCTGCAAGTCTGCAGCAACTCGTTAGTTAGTGTGTTAGTGTTAGTGTGCAGATCCAGATGAACAGTCCTCTGCATGCACCAGACATGGTCAGAGACACAGAGCAGGAAGCTTGATCAAACTCAGCCTGATCGACATCCATCAACTGAACCATTAACCCTCAAAACAGCCTGATGGTTCCTGCAAAGTCAAACCTTTAACTGTTCAGTCTGAATTAGATCGGTTTGAACGAGAGAGAGACCGAGAGAAAGAGTATAAATGTTAAATAACCTACAGTACTTATTCCCCAACATTAATCATGACAGATTCCAAACCAAGGCAAGCCTCAGAACTAAGACTCTCATTAGCCTTCATGCTAAATTCGTTCATGTTCAAGTTTTCAACTCCTATGTGCATCACCAGTATGGAAGCCGTAAGCTTTAAAGCAAAGGTATTCAATGAAATTCCAACACTAATAATGAGGATTTTTGGCGTACTTACAGTATTCTCCATCTGAGATTCACCGCTCATCCAACTGTCCCTCACTAATTTATTTAAACACACACACACACAATACAACATGCGTCTTTCATAGGGGTTGGATTCATGTCAATTTAATCAGAGGAAAACATGGAACCATGGACCCAGCAATCGAACCTTTCAACTCAGTATGTTTTCCCACAACCAAAATTATTTTGACATTTTCCTGGCAGAATCTTGAAATGATTGTACGCTTTGTGTGGCAAATAATTCTAGAAAGCTGTAGTTTTGATTGAGAAAAGCTTCTGTTTATTGTGTTCTGTTGATGCTCTATGCATTTATGTATTATTCCCATGCAAATTCAAAGTTGTTGAAACGAAGCAGAATATCATTGGGGTATGGTATGATTATACAGTAAGGGTGTCAGGATGGTACATTATTACTTGTCTGTGGAAGTAATATAGGGAAGAAATAATGATTTTGGAAAATTGTCAATTTCACTCCAGCTCTATTAAGCCAAGCCTTGAGTCTCAATATGGAAATATTGTATTAACCTGGTACAGGACATTACATCATTTGCATATAATGTGTGTGTATGTGGGAGTGGGTAAATCGAATCCAGTACTGTCAGTCGAGCAGAGAGAAGGTAAAATGACAAGGAGACCAGAATCTGTGGCAGCTACAAATTAAGGATTGCAATGTTACTCTAATATACAGCTACTGGATAGTGATCGTATGAACTCCTATTCAGGTTTTCCCGTATGTATGTTTGCAATGTATTCTAATTCACAAGACCAATAAATATATCTGTTTTAGTCATATCAGGTCACTAAAGCTATCAATAATGCATTAAACTATATTTGAACTGCTTGATGTAGCATACATTCATTAAAGTCAGCAAGCTGAGAAAGACACAGAAAACACATGTGAATCCAGAAGACATCATTTAATAAGTTATGCTCATGTTCTATTCGTCAAGATACAGCAAAACCTGTATTCCCTGTTTTTGGTCAAATGGTTATATAAACAAAATGATGAACAAATGCAATGCTGGAACAGTGTAGTATCAAGCAGTAAAGAATGGGTTTGCCTAAAGATGGACTTAATGTTATATGTGGACAATCTAGTATGAATCATCATACGTCGTACCAAAACACGTTATAAAACGGTGCACTGTAAGTGAGCAGGAGAAAAGTCTACAGCAAATATTGTATTTATTACACAATAATTAAATTCTAAGATAATCTAGGAGCTTTAAATTTGCTGCTGGACTTTTTAGGTTGATTTGAGGGTCCTTCATTGAGTTATCCTCTCTCACATTAAAACCTTTGTGTTTATTCAACTTCCTCGGCCACAGACTGGAACAGAGCCGGGCTATTTCTCAAACTGAATTATCTCTGGCCGATACATGATGCAATTGCGATGATTCATTAAAAAAATATTCAATTTTACAGCTTAAACACTATCCTTGTGTAATGGGGATAAGGGTATTAAACATTGCCAAATTAAAACTATCCATACGAGTGATTACAAGCAGTGTGTCCATGATCATACACACAAGAAGAGAGGCTGTCCTGTTGTGTGGTGCTGGAGGCTGATTGCCCTTTTTGTAAAGACATTCTAACTCAGGCAGACACAAAACAAATGACAAAGAAGAGAAATTAGACAAAAGAGCATTAGGGCAAAAAATGAAGTACTACCCAGGCCTTATTCTTAGCAGTAAGTTTAATTACACTGCAAGAAGTTTTCCTTACAAAATTATATAATATATATAATTAAAATGCTGGTGATTAGCTCAGCAGCTGGTTCATACAATAATAAATAAACCACAGTTTTATATGTTAATAAGATTACTTTTATGGCAATATTCCACAGTTTATAACCTTGTTTAGTGCAATCCCTCATAATTTACACCAACCTAAAATACTCACGACACTCTTAAAAGACTTGTTTACTCAGCAGATTACTGTGGCTGCTTCTTGTTTACATTTTAGAGCAGGGGTCACCAACCCAGGTCCTCAGGGGCCACTGTCCTGACAGTTTTAGATGTTTCCCTGCTCCAGCACACCTGATTCAAATGAATGGTCATGATGAGGCTTCCACAGAGCTTGATGTCGAACCATTCAGTTGAATCAGGTGTGGTGGAGCAGGAAAACATCTAAAACTGTCAGAAGAGTGGCCCCGAGGACCAGGATTGGGGACCACTGTTTTAGAGTAAGGCTTTGGTAGATGAGAGGTTTAGATTTATTTATCAGTCTTATCCAGAGAGACTTACAGCAAGTACAGGGACATTCCCCCTGGGGCAAGTAGGGTGAAGTGCCTTGCCCAAGGACTCAACGTCATGTTGGCACAGTTTGAGCCAGATACCTTCTGATTACAAGCCTGACTCCCTAACCACTCAGACACATAAGAGATACAATAGTGTACAAACTAAATGGTGTGTATTCAGGTATTCACTGTAACATTCTCTTTGAAAGGAAGCATACTGTAGAACTGGATCTGGTGAATCTGAACGCAACATATCGGACCATGGATGTAACAATCAAGGGCATGTGCACATATTGAGACTGAGATCAAGGTATTGTTTATGACGTTGCTTAATCCCAGAGGATCCATCTACTGTACTCTGGTACCATACACATTCTGTTAGTACCTTTACATGGATGTGTGGGTTTTTCTGACTTTTTATTCATAAGATCTTCCTGGTACATCAATCAAAATCACCCAGGGGATGGAGATTATGATGTAACGTGCTTCCGGACCACAGGTAATCTCTTAAAACATCTCCAGGTGGTGTGGGCAATAACGTTTCATGGCAATACACTTCCACTGTGTGGGAAACGTGCAAATGAAGGTCAGGTGCAAGCATTACTCAGTTTTCCTCAATAATCTAACCTGATTTTATGAAAGGCTAATAGATGGCATCCGATTTGCATATAAATGATTGTGAAGTCCCCGGTGATCTGACTCTCAATCAGATTTATCAGCTACAGAGCAGCATAGGACAGCCAGCAGAGACATACATGAAGATTGGTCAATCAAAACAATAACAAACAACAACAAAAGCCATTTTTTTGCTGTTTAACGTAATCACCATTTAAAAGTATTTCAGTTTGTGTCACTAGTGAAAGACAGAGATTAGACAGCAGACTAGTTTGTATCCATGGCTCGTTAGTTTGAAATATTGGACTGCGTTAATAAGAGTCCATGGAGAATATGTCAGGGAAATTAATTCAACATTATGTCACAAACAGGTGTGTAATGAATTATTGTTTCTCTACAAGCTTTGTTCATATTTCATTCTGTAACGAGGCACTGTACTTAACTACTCGCACAGTAATTTATCATATTCTGTTGAGTATTATAACAATTAATGGTTTTATGAAGCTAACATTTCCTCATTCTACAGATAGTATTTATAAGTCCCAGGGGACACTGCAGATATCCGACCTCTATACATCTTTTGTTCCTATTATCATTTCTCGTTCAGTCTTGCACCACTTTGGTGTGTCATTATTAGTAAATGCTCTTGTGTGTTCCTCCTGTGAAGCATTATAGATTCAAGACCCAAACCCAGGCTATCGTAATGGATGTAGAACTAAATTCATCTTATTAATGATTGACAGTTCTTGTGCTGATTAGACCATTTCTTTCAAGTGATTAACACTTAATAGTCAGCATATTGTATGGCTTCTTACGGTCTGAGAATGATATTTCCTATGAGCTGAATGAATCAGTTGGTTGAAATACAGAAGCTGTTAGATTTTTTTTGCTGTCAGGTCCCTCCTCATTTATGGATTATTGAAGATATCAGTCTCAAACAAGTGAACGTGATAATGATGTAGATGATTCCAGCTTTTTGTCAATAACACTATGGGTTCCTATTAGCTCAATGACTTAGGCCTAATCAATAATTACTTTTCTACATTGGTTGTATTAGACATCAATATGTCATTTCGTAATATTATGTCAGGTGGCTGGGTGGTTAAGGCGTTGGATTAGCGATCAGAAGGTTGCTAGTTTGATTCCCGGCTCTATCAACATGACGTTGTGTCCTTGGGCAAGGCACTTCACCTTACTTGCCTCAGGGGGAATGTCCTTCTTCTTGCTATAAGTCACTCTGGATAAGAGCGTCTGTTGAATGACTTAATGTAAATGTCAGAACTGGGTCACCAAATTTACCTGTTAGCAGTTTTACTTTGTTGTTAAAATACAACTTAAAACTGTATTTACATAAAACCCAGTCTTAATAGTGCATTCCGTACATCAGAAAGACAGACACATATCAGGTCCTTGTTCCCTCCAGACAATTCATTGAAGTCATTTATTTTCTAATGAGTCCAATTAGATTTGGTTCGCAAAAGGCCTGCCAAGTTTAATTAATCTATGACGGGTAACTGTCCCAGATACGGTGAATCTGTGGAGCACAATATGGCTTTGGGTTTTTCTTCACATGAGACAGTGTAGGCAGTGGCGGGATAGACTCAAGTTATTGCATCAAGTACAGTTGAGACTCTCTGAAGGAACTTTTCGAGGCGTTTTCCCAACACAAAACGCTTGTTTCTGTCTGTATCTTCTATCACATGAATCCTAAACCTAATCCTAAATCTATGTCTTAATCTATGAAGGGAAGTAACTCTCTGTAATTGAACAAACAAAAGACGTTTAGAGTGTACAGTTCAAGTATCTTTTAGATAGTCCGTGTGAAGCAGCAGGCCAGGTCTGCAGTGATTGAGCCTGTGTTGAAGTACTGCCAAGCCTACATTTGGGTGGACAACAAAGTAGCTGTGAGTCATCGTCATCAGTGTGCTTGTCAAGATGTAGTTTGATTAGCTTGGCATTCAATAAGAAAGCTGCAGGGTTAGAGAAGCTGGGAAGGGTGGGCCCATATGGCTCTCTGGTTTCTGGGCTTTCTCTCTAATCTAATTGGCGGAGAGTATTTCCTATAATTCTGTCTTGACCAATAAAATAATGTGTCATGATGGTGCTTGTGATTAAACTCAAATCAGTAAATCATTTCACATATAAAAATAAATAAATAAATGGAATGGTAACAGTTGGGCAGTCTAAATGCCATCATTATTTGATTAGTTTAATCATGTCCTTATTAAATCTTTACTTTCATGTTATTTTATAGATGTGAATAATCTATTTCATTTACTTTGTTGTAGTTCCTCTGTGGATATGTATATTAGATCAAAGGATTAGATTGTTCCTGCATTTTAACTTGCATGAGAACTTTGTTTTGTTGACGTTTGTCTTTTCAAGTCATCCATCAACAGTGTGGTCGATCATGTGACCCAACCTGTCATTTCTGGATTCATGAATGCATAATTCAGCCAGTTACCTGGACACATACTTTTAATTTTCTACTAAAAATCATCACACAAATATGTATCTAACAAAATGGAACATCACAAAATATTACTTCTCATAGATGGCAGGTCATGAAACGTGTAATCATGTATTTTTAAAGGTAAACTTTTTCTTGTTTATTGTTCCAGATAATGAAACCAGGATTCAAGATTTAGCAAACAAAAGATCGTTTTGGCACAGAAGCCAGAGAATAGTATTGATGTTCTCAGCATTATTCTTCCTAGATTTTAACATATTTCTAAAGCTGAAATAATGCACAGTTGGGGATAGTAAGACTTTTTTCATTTGAGATTAATGTAGGAACTTGCTCAATGTCTCTACTATTAAAACAGGTCCATGTCTACAGTCAGTATCAGGGCTATTATTTATATTACTACACCTACAGTATAGTTCTTATATGAAGTCAATTCAGGAAGGTTTGAAAAGGACTTGGTGTCCAAGTGAGAAAAAAAAGGAACCATAAAAATTGAAACATAGACGATTATTAACTACAAGAAGTTAGCGGAGACATTTTTAAAAATGGAGGATCTCTCCCATCATATCATGGATATTCTCTGGGTGCGAATATTTAATTTCATTGGACACATGTTGTCCAGCCGGGCACACCTGATTGGACGCTAACGCTAATCTTCCTTAGTGACATTAAGGTGATTGGCAAGGGCAATGCGAAAGATAACTCTTGCTTCTAATGTAAAATGACCTGTCGTTAATTATGCATATACCTTGATAAGATATTTCATTTTTAGATCCAATCCAAATCACGGTCCCGTGACCGTTTTAATGTCAGTATTCAACATTCAACCACTCTACAGTCACAAGAGGACGGAAATTGAACTGGGAAAGGGGGACAGGAAGAGGAAGCCGGGCTAGAGGGACACTTTCACTGTATCTTCACTGCTCCTCACCCACTGTGCCAAAGCTGAGAATGATAATGAGGCCTCATGGCACTGGAGGATAGCAGGGGCCTTGAAATCAAAGAAATACCATGAAGAGTGAAAGAGAGAGAGAGACAGAGAGAGAGAGATAGAAATAGAGAGAGAGAGAGAGAGACAGAGAGAGAGAGATAGAAATAGAGAGAGAGAGAGAGAGAGAGAGAGAGAGAGAGAGAGAGAGAGAGAGTGCGTAAGTGTGAAGATGCATGCACACAGATGTGTAAAGGTTATCTTGGTTGTGTTCATGTGTGATTAATGGAACATAGAAAACACAAGGGAGGACAATGATAGTTATTGTGCGTACTGATAAAATCTGTTACTCAAACTTGTTCTAAATGGATAGTCATAGGACCGTACACCGAAAAGGATATCTAAGTTTGACCTTTTACTTTTTAACTTTTGTAACATTTATCTACATTCAGAGATTACCTTCATCCCGCACACAAGGGAAATACATACAACTGTATTCATCATAATGTCTAATTTAATTTATTGTAATAGTATAACCGTATTTGAAACCATACTATAATGTCAAGGAATGAGACCTATGATGCATGACTGTACTGTACTGTATGTTTACAGTAAGTCAAATGATGACAGTCCTTCATTGCTAAAGTCATGGAGATAGGAGAAACAACTTGGATGGGATTAGTTCAGCAACGTTCTTCTAAATGCCAGTGATCGGTGGGGTGAATCTTACTGTCTGTGCCACAGGGTTGTGGTGAAGGGATTATGTAGCAGCTACTCAGAAACAAGCAAACCTTTTATTTTAATATCCAATTGAGTTTTTTAGAGCATTGTTGAGAACTGCCACTGCAAATGAGGATTATGCACAGTTGAAAAGTTTTAACTTCAGAAACAATAACTTCAGCTGGCAGCAGGCTGATTTAGTGACTGTTACTGTAATAAACACACCTTTTGGACTTTTCATTTCTTTAACTGACAGAGGTTCTTTAAGTCTTGTGTTTGAAGAGAGCATTGAATTGAATGCATAATTTGCATCACTGCAGTTGCACTTCAAATTCTCTCTGAGAATAGCACAGAAACTATGAAAATAAAGTGCTCCTTTTAGTATTTTGGGATGTATCTGGTGTTCAAAGGGGGATGTGGTTTGCTGCCTGGAAACAAGAAAAAAGGGTCAGGTGGTCAGCCGATTATTGATCATGAATTGTGGATTCCGCATGAGAAAACCAATTATTTGTGAATCGTAAATGAGTTTTGAGTAAGATCAGCAAAAAGTAACTCACTCAGAAGAACAAGTTCAGTCATCCACAGGAGGCCACTGCCAGCTTGTTTTTGTCATAACCCACCCAGACTCTCACCAGCAGTAATGAAGAAGTGTTTGTCTTTGCTTTGCGGGTGATGAAGATCAGCGTCCATATATCCAGCGTGAAGATATCCATGTATTTTATCGTTTTAGGGCCGTTTGTAACTACACTGCACTCTTCTGGGGTATGTCCTAAAGACAGTTACAAATTATAGTTAAAATGTATAGGATGTGTATCTGAGTAATGGGACTTCATGGATACAAATAATGTTTCTGAGGAAAAAAAAATGCTGCACAACACAAAATATTTACCTCAGCAGATTAGTAGTAAATAATTCCATATCCCTGTTGCTTGGTACTACAGTATGTTTTAGCCTTTTCACAACAAAATAATAAGCAGCAATTCTCTAGCCTATTTGGCTGTCTGAACTCTCCAGAGGATCTCCTTCTGAAAACCTGGAAAAAAGATAGACACATACTGTACAAACAAGGAGGTGCATCTCTCTTTCTCTCCATCAGTCTCTCTCCCTCTCTACCTCTCTCTTTCTCCCTCCCCTCTCTCTCTTTCATACACACACACACACACACACACACACACACACACACACACACACACACACACACACACACACACACAGAGGGCTACACAGTCAACTCTTCTGTCAGCTCTACTGCCTCTATGTGCCTCATCTGCGGGAACCCTGATGACAAACCTCAAATTGAATCATCCACAGGCAAACATGGCAATGATGTACGAGCCTCCATCTCGGACACTTATGTTGCCATCTCACATTGTGATAAATTACCCTGGCATGATCTTTCCACAATCCAGTCATCCGACTGGGCCAATGAAGATGGGTATACGAAAATAAAGCAGACCTGATGCTCGGCAGAGAGGAAGATAGAAATAGTCTGTTGTTGTGGTGTGAGGACCTGTAGCTTTGGCAGTGATCTATGAGAGTACATCTCCAGTACACTTCTCATTGTTTGAGTGTTAGTTCTACTCAGTTGTGCATTGCACTTGTTTTGTCAGCTGGCAAGAGTTCTCTCTCCCTCCTCTCTCTCCCCCCCTCCTCTTTCTCCCTCTCTCTCCCCCCCTCCTCTCTCTCCCCCCCTCCTCTTTCTCCCTCTCTCTCTCCCCCTCCTCTCTCTCTCTTCCTCTCCCTCCCACTCTCGCTCTCCCTCTCTCTCTCTCTCGTTGGTGTGTGGCAGAGAGAGTGAACACATGATCCTTCACCCCTGCAGCATTATTGACTGACATGTCTGTGTTTCTAAATACATTCCCCCCCATTGTCTTTAACAATGGACTGAGTAGAAAAAGAAAATGATATGTACATCAAACCATAGGCACCACCAAGACTTGGGAATTCAATAAATGTGTTTTGCAGAAATAATTAATTAGGCTACTGTACTGTTCATGTTTGTAAACATTTTTGTTGAAAGAAGGCAGGATTTGTGAAGGACTTGGTAGTAAATATGGTGACATCACTGTATTTTAGCATGATTTATTTTGAGCTGATTTTCAAACAATATGAACATGATGTTCTTTTTCATTGGCACCTTATTCAAGAGAGCTCTTCTGATGCTCAGCTGCCAGCTCTAGTGCTTAAAAACACTTTTCATGTTAATGTGTTAATAAACATCCACTGTGAAGAGTTTGGTCCTTTTGTAACTGTGGGCTATTTTGGTCGGTTATATCATCTCACAACTGATTATTTAATGACCATGGAGCAGAAAGACGCATGATGTCCGTTTAGAGAACTATCCACAACACCAGAGATTTATCTCTTGGTCAGAGTAATTATGCTAAGTAATGTTGCTGAGTTTATCTTTATAAACATAAAAATCGTTCTCTATTGTGACTGCTGTCACTTTCTCAGCGATACTAGAATAGATTTATCGATCACAATGTTTTCCTGCTGGAAACAGTTCATGGAAATAATCACTGTCCAAAATAATGTAGTTGTTTTGCTTTCAGATTTACTGATCATAATCTTAGTCCAACTCCACTTCTGGTTAGTATTAGTTCAGTAAATGTATGTCCAAAGAACAGGGTCCAGGTCTCGAATGCAGATAGATTTGCCCCCACATAAAAACCATCTGAAACTGACTCTTGTAGAAAATACTAATTCCCCCCCCCCCCAAATACTCCAGAAACATCCCTGAGCCAGTTAAGGATGTGGTGTGGGGTCTGGGGGGGGGGGGGGGGGGGGGGGGGGGGGCGGAGGGTGCTGTCGTCAAACCTAGTGACAGACACGCAGGACCCGACAGCACCTTGGTATCATTCATGGTTAATCACAGATTCTGAAATCGTCAACATGGGCTGATTTACAGAGAGCTGTGGCACATTGAGCAAGAGGTGCCTAGCTCTTTTGAGGAGCAGATGACTAATGATTTTAGTCAAACTAATAGAACTACTAGGGAGTTTTCAATCTGCCAACAGATTTCTGTCAAACCCAGATTAGAACATGTTTTTTTTCCCGTGTTATTTTGGAGAAAATTCCATGTACATACACAACATGTCTTACCTACTGGTGATGTAAACAGTAATCAACCAACATGTAATTAAGCATATTAGAAACTGGCCCAAAATACAACTCGGAGGCCAGTTATATCCTCTAGTTTCTATGTTTTGAACAGAGCAGTCATTCATGTTGCAGGTGAACTACAAGCACCCTTGTCTTCCCCCTCCTGCTAAGGCCTTTCTCCTGACCATAGCAGCCAGAGAGAAAGAACACTGCAGTTCGATACTTTCTGATTTGATTCATCTGTGTGTTTGACAAGCTTAAAAGGGAAACTGTAAGACAGAAAAAAATGCTGGCAGTTCTGGGCATGATATGTGCATCCCTCTATTTTAATGGGGTTGAGATGGGCCAGTCCACAGTGTCACTGCTTGTCAGAGCGGAGAGTGCTAGAACAGTGTGGAGGCTGAGTTGTTCGGGGAAGTAGTTGTACATACTTCTTTCAGCTTCCAGTCGGCTGGATGCCAGAGAATGGCTGACCATAGCAACCAGAGGGTTAAAAAGTCAAGCCTTGATGGAGGCAGAGGTATGGATGTCATTGGAAGATGTGAGGGTTGATGAAATGCTCCAGCCATTAATCAGGAAACGCAACTAAGATAAGATGACTTGATCACACATTTATCTGTTCTCCTATCCAGTTTGTCCTGATGGAGGGCGAAGGCAGGGAGGGAGAAAAATAGAGGTCTGGAGAGGTTGAACACTGGGTCAATGGGGGTGATTTGGCTTGAAGCATTACTCTTCCCGCCCTTCAGGAAAGTTACTTCATCCAAGACTCACCTGAACACTAACCAGTTCCAATTTTGATGCAAAGTACAAAGGATTCAACTACAGCATATCTCTTTAGTTAAGGTTAATCCACAATATGTTTGGCTTTGTTTTGTTGTTTTGTAACAGAGACATAATTGCAAACAAGAGCACATTGCAACAGCAATTCCGCATGTACAGCACAATGTCACTTAATTTGTCTCAATGTAACCATATTATATATAGTAATTTGTCAACATGTCACTTGAAGAAAAAGAAAGTGTAAAGCAACATAAACGTGTTTTTTCCCTACATTCCTCACTGTAATGTATTAACATTGAATTTGCTTTAATTTGATCCACCAGTGCTGTTTCTTTTTTAAACTTAAATTTTTATTGGGTTTTTTGCACATTTTACAAATATCAAACCACATATATGCAAAAATAACTCCAGAATAAAACCAGTGCTGTTTCTAACTCTAGTCTAGGAAACAGAGTTCAGACTGATATACTCAACAACAGCAGCTTGCATCGTTACACAGGAAGCTGAGGCTTGGTGAAGATCTGATCCTGTCATACTGTAAGTGTAAAGTTGTGAGACATATAGAGGTCAAAAGACCATAGGTTCCTAAATAATGTACAACACATGCTATTTGATGCTGTGCTGCTCTCTCCATTGTTGCTGCTCTACTTTTCCAAAGCAAAGTAAAAACTAGAAGTTGTAATGACTGCTTTAAAAAAGCGAAGGGAAGCCTTCACTCATGAACAGGGTTTAGAAAGCACGAGACTGGTGGAAGTGTGAATTCTGAGAACCATCCTCCATATTTGATGAAGTTGTCCGTGTTTTTTTTCCATTCCAGAATGGGGAATGGTAACTTATGTGGTCACTTCACTCCGGGTGGTCAGGGTTCAGAGTTTGAGTGAAAGGCATCCTTGGCACAAGGCCATTGGTCAAGGCTGATGTTCTCTGAGATAACCACTGTCACACCAGTTTTATTAGTGAGCGCAGTGTATAAATAACGTATCAAATATCTTTTCTACTTTTGTGTCCTTGAAGCACCTTTTGCAGTATGCGTATTCAATGGAAGGTTTAGTAGCTTGTGTCAGTGGGCATTCATGTTATTGTTTTATACAGTCAAAGGGGGGGGGTGGCACATATAAAATGTGTTGTAATTCCTACACCGTTCACCTGATTTGGATGTAAATACCCTGAAAGTAAAGCTGAAAGTCTGCACTTAAAGCACATCTTGATCTTGATGAAAATTGTGTCAATGTCCAAATATTTATGGACCTGACTGTAAATAATGCATCTTATTTGTGTCAGTTATGGAGTTGCTGTTTCTCTGCTTCTTGTCAGTCTATAGAGTCTATTTTATGAACAGTATTTAAAGATGTGTACAATTTATACTACATCATCATGTAAACATATCTGTTCACACATTTAAATAAGGTTGATTACTGTCTGCCTTTTCTTATAGAAACAAGCCGCTAGTTGCTATGCAATCACAGGTCGTGTTCATGTAAAGGTGTAGATGAGTTTACCAGTGGAACATGCTATTTAACGTCATTATGGATAGACAGCCTGTGTTTGCCCCTGTATCCTGAGGTCATGATTGCTGGTTCATCAGCTTCTTGGTTGTGGGGATTTACAAATTAATTAGAAAATTAATTACCAGGAAAAAAGAAGGTTTCCTCCTGTCTATGTCTTTGGTTGTTGCTAATAGATTTGTGGCACAAAAGCAAAGGCACCTTCATAATGCTTGATGTGGCACATTCAGGAACATAGTTTGCATGGAACATCAAATAACAGTTTCACACTGTTTGCATTCATGATCTTCAAATAATAATGTGTGTAATGTTAAGCTTTGAAAGGCAAACATAATATACACATGTATCCTATGCTTTCTTACATTTTGCTTTGATAATAGTTGTGAGGATAACAACATTAGGATGTCCCTACCTCAGTCACCGATACCAAAGTAGTTAGCAACACCGGAGGTTCTATGATTATCTGTTCCATGATTCAACTCATTATATTACCCCCCACGATTTACGATTACGTGTGTACTGATCTACCTTTTCACTCATGGGCTTTATGTATCAAAGAGGGCTTTGGTGATTTCAAAAGACAACTATAGTTTGGGACCGTCTTTATACTGAAGTTTGATGTTCGTTAATGATCAACAAAAGAGTTCTGCGCAGTTCATAAACTCCCATGTTTTCACTTAACAAGCTGGATAGTACAGTCGGCCATCATCCAAATGTATTAGTTTGAGATTCACTCCTGGATTTAATGCATTGGCAATCACTGTGGCAACTTTTTTCTTCATTCTCAATTTACATAATTGGAAAAACTGGATTACAAATTGTCAGCCTAATAGCATAAATCCTTTTTAGGCCAACTATGCCATGAGGCTAATGAAATGTAAAACAAGGGTTGTTGAAACACCTATTACGATAAGATAATGCTCAAGGGACAGTACAGCACCCAAGAGTAACATGTTAAAATATAAAGAAATACAAGATACAGGGAAGAATATAAATGCTTGTGTGGGTAAAAGTATGCTGTGTAGCACCAATATCCTGTGGTGAAAGAAGAGGGTCTCCTCAGATGAACATGTTTCATTTCTTAATGCACCTATGAGTTCAACCTGACCTGCCAAGGCTGATGTTTAACCCTAACGTCTCAGAAAGGGGTTTTCTAGCCCTAACCTTAATTACCGTTAATCCAAAATAGGTAGCACGTAATCCGTCATCATCATACAAAACAAAATGTCATATGTCAACATGATTTCAGATTTCAAATACAGAAAGAATGGGGCAAGGAAGAGAGTGGCATAAACAAGAGAGAAAGAAGCCTTTGCAAAACCTCAGAGAGAGAGAATGGGACTGATGACTGCGACTGAAAGAACTACACAGATACTCAGATAACTCATACAGAAGTCTTAGTCATCATGGCCTGCTGCCAGGGATCATCTCCTACAGGTTATCTTTGAAACATTTGTTGGGGATAACCTACTGTGATTCTATCTGAGATTGCATGTCGCTAACACTCAGCACTAGCATGTGAAACAGTTATGGAGAGAAGCAGAGACAGAAAACCCAGAAGCGTAAATGTTTCTTGTTGATTAAAAAAAACAACAAAAAAAACAAAGGCTTCTCCTGTCTTGTTTTATCGATCTGTGCTTTTAGTGTCGAAAAACAAATACAACATAGCTGACATCAAACAGCATCACAAGGGTTTATTGGTTTTCAAATTGGATTAGATTTTGGCCTATTTGATACAGATCTGAAACAGAAAGCGTTGAAACTCAGAACATGCTGGTCATTAGCTGGTTCTGGTTCTCAGTATCTGTCTTCTATTCGACACCCACAAATCAAACCACAAAACCAATCAGATCCTCTACCTACGGCTTCCATTCCCATCATCCCTTGAATCGTGTAAAAAAAAAAAAAAAAAACGACTTGGACTGATCAAAGTTCAGCATCTGTATCTTGTTACTGTGGCTTTGCTTACATCCACATCCCAAGTCAGATGACTGGTTCACTCCTCTAATCGTATTGTGTGTCTCCGACTGATGTGAAAGCTCATTTTGGTGCTGTGTACGGTTGGAAGGTTATTCACTCAAGCTTTTATACTGACCGGACAGCCTGAGATCCAAAATGTTTCAGTCGGCACCCGTTTCACTCAAAGATCCTTTGCTCTGACCATAACTCAACCTATCAAATTTGTCAAGAACAGTCACATAATCAAACGTTAGTAACCCAACACAACATATTTTACAAGATTACTCCAAAATAACCTTTCATTAAGGCATGCATATTCATTCAAATCTCCTGATCACTTTTCATTTATTTTTCTTTCTCATTGTGTTTATTTAAGTGTTCAAGCAGCATGCTTGTGCAAGTGAGGATGGTTTCAATGAAAAGCTTAGTCCTCGGAAGATTCAAGAAGGATTTGACTAGGCCGTGACTTATTTACGTTGATGGTTACAAAATTAATGAGTTTTCCACAGATTAGGATTCCATTTTGAAATCACTGAAGCTTCTCAAGTGAAATATGACAATGCATTTTTTTGTTCAATTAGACACACTTCTCAAGACCTGAGATCTTTCCATGCCTGATCATAATTTCATTTTCTTGTCAATTAAATATGAGTTAAAGTCTGTACATAATTCAATATAGTGCATATACCTAAACATTGTTATTTATTTATCTAACCTTAAACATACTCCACATACAGTAGATTAGGTGAGGTGTTACTTACAAATACTTGATTAATGAAGTGCACAAAGTATTCTATTTTAAAATGGACTTGTTTAGAAGTGATTATTCCTTCAACACAATACTGATGTGCTTTTTCAGCAGTGAGCTCTTCCAGAGCTAAGCAGTTGTTACAAAGGGCCCTATTTACACGATCTGAAACGCAAGTGTCAAGCGCGAAGTGCAAGTAGCTTTGTGGGCGGGACTTGAGCGCTGTTGCTATGATACTGGCAGGATAAATGACTCTAACTGACTCTGATGAAGCTCACATGAGTTGATCTAAAGTAGTTAAATTAGTCAAAGGTGTGGTTTGGGCGTAATGTGCAATAAACCAATCAGATCATCAGCTCATATTCCCTTTAAAATGTGTATGTTGCACCAGGGAAGGTTTGTCCCGGAACACGCCTTGTTTTTTGCCTAACCGCCCCCTGAACAAGTTCTTACCCTAATTTACCGACCGAAAAATCTGCTGTGCGTCGGATGCAAAATTAGAATGATACATGCGTCTGTGTACAAAGTCATTTGCGCTGTGTTCAAGATAGGACTCCAATACTACATGGACTTGGATCGACTACAAATAAGATCACAGGGAAATTTTGGGGTTGATACCTTCATGTCCATTAAGATCCTACAGCTGCACATCTAAAACAAGCCCAACAATGGGAGGACTTTATTATGTTTGTACTGTATTAAGACCCTGGGAGACATGGGAGATCTGAGATGGGCTGTAAGGAGTAGTGAGGGCCCTGGAGGGGAAAAGAAGTGCAGCAAGCAAGTGATGGTGATTAAATCTGACACCCTGATTTAGATCGTTTCTGGGGACGATGCTACCTGAACAATCTGCTGTCTTAGTCTGGAAAACGTTGTTCTCATGCAGCAAACTCTCATCGCAAGAGGAGGGCATGAGGTGTGAGATTGGGGGGTGAGGGAGTGCGACCTTTGGCAACCTTTTACTAAGCTACTATTTTTCTTGGAAGTGTTCAACCTTGGGGCATGTGCTGGGACATGGAATGTGTGTTCGCAAGTCTTGTTTCATAAAACACTTTTCTATACGATAGATTTCGGCACAATTACTTTTGTTTTTCCTCTGATGTTTTCACAGTGTTGTTAGGAGTTTGTAACACAGCCCCCGGGGTGAAAATTGCAAGAAAATGAATACTAATTCTATGCAGAGATGTACAAAATAGGGATTTTTTTCTAGTGGCTTGTTAGTTTGGGACACCAATATAAACAAACATGCACACACAAACACCACATTTTCTCACCCGATGACACTACACTCGTGTAAATAAGTCTTCAGATGTGGCTTCATATCAGAAGAGGGCTATCTCAGTACTAGTTCTGATGTTAATTAGCCCAACCTTTTTGCAGTATAATTCCTAACGATGCTATATTAAGAGTAAGTTAATCATCTATTCACACTGATATTGGGAGATCCTTGCACCAGGACACATTTTGGCGAGGAGTACTGCTGCTCTTTTTAAATTATTCATGGAGATTTCAGCCCTGAGTGGCAGCCCATGCTTTCAAAGTCACTCCATCGCCACATTTATCAGCTTGGGGTACAACGTACGTTATGTGTATTGGCTTGGCATGGCTTATCACTCTCTCTCTCTCTCTCTCTCTCTCTCTCTCTCTCTCTCTCTCGTGCTCTCTTCCTCCCTCTCCTCGGCATCAAACAATCTCATGATATATTATCTCTCTCGATTCCCCCCTCCACTGAATTAGAATGCTATATCACTTTCAAATAGCACACATTGTACAGAGATATATTGATATGCATCCAAGACGGTGCCCGTAATCAAAAGATATGACGAAGTATCCAGGATGACGGCATGCCAGCCACACCGCCCGCACACCGCACAGCCGGCCAAGTCACCACAATAAAGAGATGTGGAGATGAAGGGATGGAGAACATCCCCCCCTAGGATGATTTACAAGTTATGGGCTTTTTCTCCTTCGTTCCACCGCCATTGAAAGAGGATTACGGGGTGGGGGGAGAGGGGGCAGAGTGGGGTGGGGGTGTGGGTGATGGCATTAGACATCAAACATCACAGAGTGCATTCATCAGAGCAGAGGCTCTCAGTTCGACCTCGTGAATTCTGTGCTCTCACTTTTTTTTTCTCTCTTTCTTTCTTTTCTGGTTCTTTCTTTCTCACTCTCCATCGCTTTCTCGAGCGGCAATCATTTATAGGGTGTGAATGTTGTTGTGTGTCTTCCACGAGTCCAGCCTTGTTCAGCCTCTAACCTCCCCTACGTCTCTGCTCCAAAGCAACTGACGCTTGAAGGGATGTGAGGTACTCTCTCCTCTCCCTCTTCCTTTCCTCTTCCTACCCCTGCCCCCTTTCTCTCCCTCTCTCTTTCTTTATCGGCAACTTGTGAATAGCAGCCAATCAGGAGCTGAGCTCTCTCAGCCTCCCTGACATCCACAGCAAGAGGCGGTGCACTGCCAGGGAGGGAGAGAAAGAGAGAGAGAGAACAAGGGGGTGGGGTGGGGGCAGGAAGGGGGGAGGAAAAAGAGAGAAAAGATGATAGCCAGTGGGGGGGGGGGGGGTCAAGAAAAAGGGAGGAGGGAAATGGAGTTACAGAGCGAGCAAGACGAAGAGAGAGAGACAGCGAGAGAGAGAGAGAGAGAGAGAGAGAGAGAGAGAGAGAGAGAGAGGGAGAGAGAGAGAGGGGAGAGGGAGAGAGAGAGAGAGAGAGAGAGAGAGAGAGAGAGAGAGAGAGAGAGAGAGAGAGAGAGAGGGAGGGAGAGGGAGGAAGAGGGAGGGAGAGAGAGAGAGAGAGAGAGAGAGACAGCGAGAGAGAGAGAGAGAGAGAGAGAGAGAGAGAGAGAGAGAGAGAGAGAGAGAGAGAGAGAGAGAGAGAGAGAGGGAGAGGGAGGAAGAGGGAGAGGGAGGGAGAGGGAGGGAGAGGGAGGGAGAGAGAGAGAGAGAGAGAGAGAGAGAGAGAGAGAGAGAGAGAGAGAGAGAGAGAGAGAGAGAGAGAGAGGGAGAGGGAGGGAGGGAGAGGGAGGAAGAGGGGCATGTAGGCAGTGCGCTCAGTCAGCCACACACGCTTCCAGAAACACTAGCACAAGGCACTGCTTTTGTCAGTCTTGGAATGTAAGCACCGCCGTGAGGAGACAGAATCAGCACCACTAAGCTCTACTGAGGAGAGAGAGACACACAGTCTCAACATCACAGATGGAGACTAAGCTCTAAACAGTAAAGGTAGGTGCAGGACAGCCTCTCTCTCTCTCTCTCTCTTACTCTGATTCTGGGTTTTTTAAGCTCTGTTCTTATGTTCTTCTGGCTGGCTGACTTTGAGGACTGGTGCACACCTGAAACAGACACACAGGTTCAGACCCAGAGAATGACAGTATGTCGCATGATAGGAAGTGGTTTGTTTGAAGTTTCCAGACGTTCATGCTGATCAGTCTGTTTGAATATGACAGGAGACACCAGAGTGACATCTCTGACAATTCAGTAATGGCTACATTACAGGGCATTGATTATTTTAGGAAAATCGTAATCATGTGGAATAGGGTTCAGCAGTTGAGGGGTATTGAGATTTCTGCATGTGTGCAATTAGGATGGGCATGCTGTTTTGAAATGGTGTGTTAGCAGATGACACAGAGAATCTCTTGATAAATGATATAGTAAGCATAGTCTTCCATCATGCAATATATTAATGTATATGTCTGTAGACATATATGTCTCTTTAAAAACTCATCTTTAAAAACAAAGTATTATGTTATAGTGTAGGTTAAGTAAGGATGAGGAAAGCTTTGGATTATTTTACAACATAATCAACATCCTGTTGTCCATTAAAAGTAAAGAAAGACTGATTGGTCATCAGGATTTATTTTTCAGCAAAGTAACTGTTAATCACATGAAAGCAGATTTGAAGCCTACAGTAACATGTCTGTTTTCATAAAACCACATAACTAGAATTACATTGAAGTTTCATGCCACCTGACATATGACTGTGTGTACCGTGTGTATGTGCATGTTTGAGTGTGTGTGTGTGTGTGTGTGGTACTGAGAGCTCCTTGCTGTTCTGATGTAGTGGGAGCAGATTTGATGGATAGCCCTGCTCCAGCTTATACGTACCTCACAAATCCACAGGAGAGTCTATCATGGACTTAGAGCAGTACCAGAAGAATGACCCAGGGTGTTTTCAGCTGTTTCTCAGTCTCTCTTTCACTCTCTTCCTCCCTCTCTCTCCTCCTCTCACCATAGTTTCTGTAGTGCTTTACATACAGACAGGTTTATAGTTACACCATGGATTTATTAGTCTACAGCTTGTACCCGGTCATTTGTGTAAGACCATTATTGTTGAACACAAATTAGCTCCTAACGTGTTCCCTGACTTATTGTCTGGTATGTAATGACCTTTCAGTATTTGCATATATAATAAGAAGAAAAATACAGACATTGAGTCTCTCCTGATCATTAAACCTCTCAACAGATTGTAAGGCAATCATCTATACTGCATGTGTCTCTCTGGGGACTTTTTATAAAGAAGAATTAATAAAAAAAGATTGATAACTTGTTGATACTGATTACAAATAAAACTATTAGGGTTTGAACTATGAAGTGTCTATGAAGACACAATTTAGCACGAAAGAGTAAGAAAAAAAAATGAATCGTACCAAATATGAATGACAGTTTTCCTTCGCTCTGCCTTCTTTGCCTGTCTGTAAATCTGTAAATCTGTTTCTGTGTCTCTCTCCCTGCATGTCTGTATGTGCATCAGCCTTCAACTTCCCTCACACAGACAGAAACATCCAACTTCCATGTGTGTTTTTTTTTAGCTTCAGAAAGAAATGCCAGAAAACAATATTTAGAGAGCGCAATTGTCATTGTCCTCTGAACCATTTTTTTTCCAATATATTTTTTGCCATTAGGAAGAGTAAACAGCAGTACGAAATGCTTAATGAGTTCCTCAACATCCATGATAACTGTTAAGGTTTGCCAAAGCCCTTCACCAAACTGCGAGCGACATTGGATGAGTCCAGGGCTCCACCAAGTGGACACTTTTATAGGCTTCCTTTCACCACTGCATCACTGCCCACATGTTACATTTAAAGCCTGCGGTGGTCTATCCATTTCAGTAGGCAATCACTAGAGCTATCCAAGCTGTCATTCACAGTACAGCCACTTATGTCTACTTGCAACACATTGCTAAAATGTTTGGGTTCGCAACTTATATCGGATGGTAAATTGGAAGATGATAACTGAATTCTACCGTAACCGATGAAATGGTTGAATGATGACTACTTCAAGCCTGGCTAGGCACAGCTCAGTAGGCTATATCTACCTTTAAAACTCAAAAGGTTTCTGATTCAAATCCTCACTCAGGTATAAGCTTAGCATAGAAGTACCTGCTAACTGAATGAATTGACAAACGTAAATTACATTGAATGTGTGCCTGAACCAATAGGTCTTTACAGGAGGTCTGCCATAGGAAGAGGTGGTTGTTGAGATGGATATTCCCCTTTGAGATTACCCCATTTAGACCTCCATCTCTTAGACATGGATACCATAGACTGACAGACAGGCTGTGGCCGATGTCTGAATCTGCAGACCACATGAGCACTGAAGGCAATAACTCCTCATTTAGGCAACTACCAGAAAACAATGTATTTGTCATGTTATATAGTGTGTAGAGTAGTAAAAGTGACAGTCATACACACAATATTTAGAGAGTCATATAAAGTACACAGACACATGTAGATAATCCATCTATTCATCCACTACTGAAAAGTTTTCCAAATCAAATGTTTAAAATGTCATCACAAGCAGTGTGATATCATTGATCCTTAAAATACATCTTAACTTGGTTTTGTCTCTGCCGATGAAGCTGTCTTTGGTTGGATTAATGCAAACCCAACTTTGGAGACTCTTAATGATTCAGTCTGTTCACATTAGTCTCAGCCTTTCTCTCCATGCCAAACCTCTCAAGATTTCCACCATCTAAAACTAATCATAAACAACTTTTAATACACTCCACACATCTAATGAACTAAATAAATTGAGATAATTCCATGTGGGTCTACAGCATCTGGCATAAATTCAGCATGGCGGCTCATCCTTTAATAGACTTTTTGGAAGAATTCTGAAAAGACACACTAGCCTAATGCTTAATAAGCATGCTGCATCAAAGATTAATATCCAGAATGCTATTAAAACTCAAGGACAGCCTTGAAAGATAATTATAAAATACAATCACAACAATCAGCTCAGATTAATTGCAGCCTGCATTTCCCGATTTCCGGAATGTGCTTGTCACACTCACAACAAACCCAAGACACAGGCCGCCATGATAACAGCTCAACATCATCTTACAGCTTATTGGCACCAAGTGACTTTGCCCTCTTCTCTGCATGTATCCACTGACTGACTCAAGAGAACACCACAGTTTTACACTTGTTTTTTTTGCAACCACACAAAATGCAACGCTTAAGTCTTGTAACAATCCCATGGCCGTGTTCTCCTGTGGAGGTTGAAGACCTCATCTCAGACTTCATTGGTTTGGATTGACTGCTGCTTTTTACTCTTTTTAGTGTCATGACAGAGACATGAAGAGTGACATACTCACTGATATTCTACTTTTAAAACTCTTGAAAACAAGTATTCGGTTTGCATCATGGGTCGATAATAATTTGCATATTACTTAACTCTATCAATGAAACCAGGATACTAATTTGTTTTCTGACAAAAACTGGTCATTTGTTCATTCAGGTGCCCCCATTGATGATATGATTATAATTTTTGGAGATCTTTGAACAGAGAAATGACAAATGCGGCCTGTGTGTAGACTAATCCCCAATGAGATCCACAATGAATGCTCGTCAGGATTATTCTGGCACCATAACCTTCATACATGGCTCTCACTATACAAAAAGGATGCTAGATATATTAGGATTAACATCCAGAGCCTCATATATTATGCATGCACTTCCAAATTACCTTTCAGACCAAGGCTTGGCGCATTGGGGATCACTACTTCGGTATACCACAGCAACAGAACTGACAACAATACCAAATGGGAATCTTGCAGTAAAGCAGAAAAGTACTTGAAACTAGGTGCTTTCTGATGTATACGTTTTTGAAACATTAGATTGGTTAAAAAAATCCTACATTTGTCTCTACAAATCTTGGATTGTGACGCATCTAATCATCTAATAACATTTTGTATTTTTTATTCTCAGGATCATTCCAAGATCAAGAGAAGGACTACAATGACTGATATGGTGACATTGCATTCCAGTGTTCAACCAACAATAAGCTTTTTACCATAGTTCCTACATCATAACCCCGAGTGATTGGATACCATGATAACCAATCAGTTCTTGCTTATTCTGATGCTCTCTTTTATCTGGCCAAATTGGGCCCTGCCTTTTACACCTGGGAATACTGGGAATGTGTTTGGAAGTGCGTCTGAAAATGATGGAAGGGTGCTCCATCGTTCCAAACGAGGTTGGATGTGGAACCAATTCTTTCTTCTCGAGGAGTACACAGGAAACGACCACCAATATGTTGGCAAGGTAAGGTTTCAATCACCTGATTCCTGTTGTTTGAATGCATTCTTGACAGGTTAGGGGATATTGTACATACTGTACTGCATTCTTTTGCTACACTATTTGAGTTGCTACACTGTTTCAAGAAAACAAAATCCTACTACAAATCCTACTGTAGTATGTTATTTAAGGAACCTCTAACTCAGAGTCCATTGTCAGGTTATTGTTTAATACAGGTTATTGTTTGTTAAATTATTGAAGGGGGCCTCGAAACATAATTTACCAAGAACCAATCGATATTGGTTGTGTAAAGGCTTTTTTAGAGTTGGTTTATTAATTCAGCAATCTTTTCAGGCATTCCCTTGGGACATCTATCACTGGCCTGATTCTAACTCATTAGTATGCATCACATGTATGTTTTTGTCTGAGGATTTGGGAGTTTTCACATTCTCCTTCTCCAAGACTTCATATACAGGCACATTTAATCGTGTTGACTGATAATTGTTTGCCTTTCAATAATGTGTGATATCAAGACCTAACTAGACTCAATAAAAGCTGGTATTGATATGCAAGCAACTTATCCTCAATACAGCACCTGTAGCTCTTCTCCTCACTACTAATTGGTCCAATGAGTCTCATCCAAACGACAAGAGCAGCAAACACAACGTAACCACTGATCCAGTCGCTGCACCCGGGGCTTATGAGTCTACTCTTTCATGCCTGTTCCTCACTGAGGCCTGTGTTAGCCCGACAGAGCCCTGATAAGAATCACGGAAAAGGAAATATTTCCCTGTGCTGTAACCCCTTCAGATCAGAGGAACCTCTGTCAAGTCACCAGTGCTGCGATAGCGCCTGGAGACAGATGCGATGGAGAAAGCCTCCGTTATCATCCTGAGGGAGGGAAATGAGGTGACTGCCGACAGCCCAGTTTTTCAGAGGAAGATGGCTTTCATCGCTCGCCTCATTCCTGGGAGTAAACAAGTGTCATGTGCAGGGTTGAGTAGGGGGATATGACAACTTGCTTGGCAGAAAGCATCGTACCGATGCGCTGAACAGACAAGAACACCTGAAAGAGATGGAGAAAGGAGGGGGACGATAAATCAATCAAACAGACCAATGAAATTCACCTCATTGTCTTATGCGATGAGACAACAAAGCCAGCCTGACTATAAAGGGCTGCCTGTTGACGTGTCAGTGACTGCAGCATGCTGGCTCTCTCTCTGGCCCTTTGATGGTCTTTGGCACGTAAGTTCTCTGGCATGACAGCATCACATTCGCCAGCTCTCCACTCACCCAGCGTCCAATATCACTCACTATTAAACTGCCAGTAAGACATGAGGCCGCAATAAATAATAGAGGGAGGGGGAAGAGATGGCCCCATGCTGTTTCACAGAGGAAGCTGTGGTGATCCGTATCAGTAATTCCATCAGTTTCAATCTAGTGTTGTGTGTGATGAGTGTTAAAAGGCCTAGACTGTCAGAGAGGCTCTTACAAGCCCAGCAGAAAGCCATCAAAGACTTTGATGGCTTTCGTCATAAGGAGCATTTAATGGCCTTTGCAGAAACACTGTGGGCGGGCTTGTTTATTTCACTTTTAATCAAGACCACCTCCAGTATACCTGCTATATCCCTGACTGACTTGTGGAATGCAAAACATACGCTTATTTTGTGGTATTTGTATTATTTTTCATGCTACTTTTATTACTACAATATAGACAATGAATGACTAACTTCCAGGAAAAAAGCTACATAATGTAAAGACAATTGCACAAACTAAAGACCTTTCACAATCAAACGTAGAACTTTGCCATGCATCCCTATACTCTAAAACCAATGCAACAAGAGGGATGGGAAAAGCACATTGCTGTGTTAAGATTTTTTTTTAAGAAATGTTCTAGATGTTCACAGATATCACATCTGCATGCATTGTCAAGAACAAAGATGGACTCACACATTGTCACATTATACACGTCTGATTGTGAGAGGATTTTCGTATGTGCTTGCGTCTTTCGTCACATTATGTAGCTATTCTTCTGGAAGATGACGAGTCATTGTCAGTGTTAGCAGATGTCTGCATATCTTATGACTGTTCATTGGACATGGGATTGTGTTAAGTGGTTGATATGGTGGCTCTGGTTTCATAGTTATTGGTGAATGTCATCCAATGAATCTAGCCAATGTAGTGAGAAAGTATGACCTGAATCAAGACGGCATCTGTTGCCTGATCTTCAGAACTGGATATGTTGGGTCAGGGTAAATATTTAAGTCAGTTCCATGAAAATCCAATCTTGTTGTGTATTCATACGCTGTTACTTTCACATTCTGTTTGTGAGGCAAAGAAAAATAGCAGGTTATGACAGAGAGTGGGTAAGAACAGAGGAAAGATAGACAGAGAGAAACTATAATTGTTCTGTATCCATTTTGGGTTATATTTTCCTATCTCTGCTCTGCAGCACTATGCAATGCCTCAGACCTGACAAGAATTCCCAATGAGTTAGCTGCTTCACTGACTGTTCCTCTGTATTTATGCGAGAGGATTTGACTCCTCAAGGTTCTTCCCTGTCAAAGACTTCGTTTGCGATTCAAGGAGAGCTTCCAAATCGTACAAGAAAACTGTTTCACTGACCAACGCATTCTCATTTTTTACATGAATCCCTCATATTTTCTGTAAACACAATGACCACTTCACAGCACAGTTTTTGGATTCTGTTTTTTATTTATGTTATGAATGTATGTTGCTCCCGAACACACGGTATGTTATCAATGGAAACTTAATCCCTTGTTGAGCTGTACGTACTTTCTTCACCTGGTGTTCAAACACAGCAGCATGTCTATGTGAAGCTTGGTCATCTGCATGTTATATCAGACACAAGTACAAGCAGCACTTCTAGGGAAAATGTGAAAGGTTCACTCATCTCAAGATGTGGAAAGTGCTCTCTTTACAGATTGATAGTCTGAGGTTTGGATAACACTTTACAGGCAGGTTTGCTAAGTTTGCAAGTTTACGTTTTTGCTTTTTTCACACCTCAACCACTATAACCTGATTTTCTAATATAAACATTATATTCTGTGCAAAAACTTTGTATGTCAACCTAATGCCTGATTAGATTTTCTACCCAGGATTTTATGACGTTGACCATAGACTCTGTTAACCTTCCACTAACACAAGAAGTACCCATCAATGTGTTCCTTCTAACAGCGCCTTTAAGGGTCAAATTGGCGTGTGAGTGTACAGACAGTGATGTTGTTACTAACATGTGATGATTGGTAGATGGTGCTTCTTGCATCAAGCTGATGGCATCAACAGAACATAACTTGCTCTTGTCAGTCTGTCGTTCATTCTGCCAGTTGGTACTTTAGTTTTTAACGTGTTTGAGGGTTTTAATCAGTTTAATTCACTCAAAATTCAACCATATACAGCGCATCCTTAACTACTGGTCATCTAAGACTTAGACTCTGAGTACTGAGTCAAACTCCACATAGCAAATGTTTTATTTACATTTATCAGACACTCTTATCCAGCGCAACGTACAGTAAGTAAAGGGACATTCCCCCTAAGGCAAGTAGGGTGAAGTGCCTTGCCCAAGAACACGATAGCCAGCCAGGTTTTGAACCAGGAATCTTCTGATTACTAACACCACACCCTAACCGACTGCACCATATACTTTATTAGAGGAGAATCTCTGATAAAATAAGAAATAATTAGGGTGAAAAGCATACATAATGACAGTTTAAATTGTCTGTTTAACTGCAATTATATATTGTGGAATGTCTCAAATCTTTTCTAAAACAGGTAAGTCAAACCAAGTTTAAAGCTTTTGTTGAGAATTTAAATAGTTACGTAAGATTGATATCAACATTTGGCCAAATGTGTACTTTTGAATACATGTTTTTCATTCCTGAGGACAGTGTAATAGTAGGTTGCTTATGCTTAGACACTTAATTACATGTTGTAATAATTATATATAAAATATCCCAAAAATATGGTGTTTTAAGAAAAACATTCTGTCACATTCAACTGACAACCAAATTATAGTTTCATCCATCCTGGTTGCATATTTTCGGTCTTTGCTTTGCCGATCAAAATTTTTGGATTGAAGAAAATAATTAGTTTTGTCTCAGAAGGTTGATATGAACATTCCTATACTTTCCGAGTCCTGCAGTCTTGTCATTCACAATGTGAGCCCATGAGATATGACTCTACTGACACCAAGTATATTCATTTGTTTCAAGTGTCTGCAGCTTTTTGCATTACTGTTCCATGACAGTCATACATGCAAGAGCCAATTTAATATGTATAGAAATATAATTTACCATCCCATATACATATTTTTTCTGTATGTATGTATGTATGTATGTATGTATGTACATTCCGTTTAGTAATTTTTTGTATGTACGTCATTTTTGTATGTATATTTGTCTGAACAGTGTGAGACTATATGTATATATGTAACATGTGTAACATAGTCTTACACTGTTCTTACACACAACCATACTCATGGTGTTTAGGGAGTCATGTGGCTGAGTAGTTTAGGTGACTAAATCAGAAGGTACATGGTTCAAACCCCGACTGTGTTAACATGATTGTGTCCTTGGGCAAGGCACTTCACCCTACTTTCTACAGGGCGAATGTCCCTGTACTTGCTGTAAGTCCCTCTGGATAAGAGCGTCTGCCAAATGACTAAAATGTAAATGTTAGAACTATGAGTAATTTAGCTTTTCCGTATGAAATCAGCCACTCAGTGTAATTATTTGGATTAGATTGGACATCTTGTTAAACACATAGATACTTGAAAACGCACGGAATCAGAAGAAGCATTGCAATCAGTTTGACAGGACGAGCTTTTAGAAGCATGCAATCATGTTGCTAAGAAACAGGTGGCTTTTAAAAAAACTATAAAACTGCCAATACTTTACTAAGTCCGCCCAATAGCATGAGACAATCATACGACGTGTGAAAAGTGTCAAATACAAATAAAGATATGATCAAAGATTTTGAGGCCCATGATGAATTCACATGTTTAACTCATTCAGCTTTGATTATTCATGTCTAACCAGTTTTCTCCAATCTACAGCTCCATTCCAACATGGACAAAGGTGATGGGAACGTCAGGTATATCCTGACTGGAGACGGGGCAGGATCCTTGTTTCTGATCGACGAGAAGTCAGGGGACATTCATGCCACCAAGAGGCTGGACCGAGAGGAAAAGGCCATGTACACTCTTCATGCTAAGGTCGTGGATCGAATCACAAACAATGATCTGGAGCCTGACACGGAATTTAACATTAAAATTCATGACATCAATGACAACGAACCCAAGTTTGCCAAGGAAGTCTACTTTGCAAGTGTTCCTGAAATGTCAGATGTTGGTAAGTAGAGGATCAACATTCTTGGATGCAAGAAACTAATAGTACTGCAGAGCTTAAAAACCATCTTTCAAAACATGATATAAGTGGTTATCGTATAAAATAAACTAGACTGAAGATGGAAGTCATTTGTCACTTGAATGCGGAATTGTTAAATTTGAGTTATAAAATCTGCAGCCCCTACAAGTATTTGAAATATTGGTTTTCAATACTGTCAGTATTGATCTTTTTAATGCTGACGTTGTTGTACCATATTAATGAACATGTGCATTCAATCAATCATCTGTAGTGAATCATGATGTCCTTGATACCCATCATGATTATCATGATGATGAAACCATTCTCAAAATACGGATGGATGGATGGCTTGTTGTGCTGTATGTCGATTGATATTAATTGTATGTAATGATAGTTCAATGTAGACGTGACCAGGAATTGCTGTTTCTCAAGTGGATGCTATCATATTAATATATTCACAGTTAATTGTTGCCACAGTGTAGCCATGCAGGATAGACTTGTTTCTTTTCCAAACACATTTAATCATTTCTTTAAGCAGACACTCTTATCCAGAGCGGCTCACAGCAAGTACAGGGACATTCCCCCAACACAAACTAACTGTATAACCTGATGTACAGTGCACTGTGTCTTCATGTGTTCATCTTCATGCTGGTCATCCATCATGGAGGCAGATAGCAATACCGTGGGATGTGTCATATTTGAGGATGGCAGCTGTAAATTGCTATGAAATAGGCCCCGCCAAAAGATACAGTGGGTCACGGTCACCACACACAGTAACAAACAGCCTATGTGTTGAAGCGTGAAAAAAAAAAAAAAATCTTAATCAAAGCATTCAGCTATGAAATGTCCACTGCGCCCCTTTTCTGCTACCAAGTCAGGATGTAAACACAACAGATGTTCTAGCTCTCATTAGTATGCTTGAAGACATTCCAAACTCAGCCAGGACATTGCCGAGGTCTTACCAAAGCCAAGGGCACGCTTTGGCATAGAGGAACAGGCAACATCTGTCTGAAGCTCACCAAACATCTACATTTATACTAGCGGTATGCTATGCTCATGAAGCACAGTATACAGTTATTTACATTTCTACCTGTTACTTTTGTTTCACTTGCAGCTCTAGTTTTTGTGGACCCTGAATACAGAGTTGTTTGAAAGCATCTTCAGTCCACACAGATCCTGTCCATGAACTGCAGCTACTGAGTATTAATACTCAGCTCATCATACCTTCTGTTCATGAACTGCAGCTACTGAGTATTAATCTTGTCCATGAACTGCAGCTACTGAGTATTAATACTCAGCTCATCATACCTTCTGTTCATGAACTGCAGCTACTGAGTATTAATCTTGTCCATGAACTGCAGCTACTGAGTATTAATACTCAGCTCATCATACCTCCTGTTTATCCACAGGGACATATGTAGCACAAGTCACTGCAACAGATGCTGATGACCAAACCTATGGGAACAGCGCCAAGCTGGTGTATAGCATTCTGCAAGGACAGCCGTATTTCTCTGTGGATTCTGACAATGGTAAGTAATCCAAACTTAATGGGCCTGTAAGTACCTCTGTTTCAGACAGTTTTGCCTGTGTGTCACCCCCTACTTTACTCTGAAAATAAAAACCTATTTTGTGTTCTTCAAGTGAGATGATTCACTTTTGTTGAAATGGTTTACTTTAATTGTTGAGGGGGTGGATATTCTTATTTTGTTGTATTCTGGTTTCAGACAGTTTAGTTTAGTTTATTTCGTTAGGAATATTTCCTATTCAAAGATGCAACACAAAAATCCACTGGCAAAGAGTGATCTGTGAGATCAAAACATGCAAGTTAAGAAATCTTAATAATGATCATATTTTGCGTCTGTCAAGGCACTATTCGGACAGCTTTACCTGGTATGGACAGAGAGATGAAGGAGAACTACCAGGTTGTGATCCAGGCCAAGGACATGGCTGGACAGATGGGTGGGCTCTCAGGGACCACCACAGTCAGCATCACCCTGTCAGATGTCAACGACAGCCCTCCTCGATTTGCTAACCGTGAGACATAATTCAGATTTATTTTGTAATGTCTACTAAAGGCATCTACAGAACTACTACTGTATTTTTTTAAAACCTGTACTGTATTTATTTAGTATCATAACTCAATCAGTCTATAAAAGTTTTTTTTAGAAATATGAAAGATATATCCATGAAGTCCCAAAATAAAAGTCAAAGTAAATAATGGACAAAAAAAGGCCTAGAAAACCAACAGCAGTTCACTGAAGCAAATCTCTCAAATGATCCACAACGCACACACTTGGTCTCCAAAGAGGTGGAGGAACAAACATACTGAATAAACCAAGACACTCAGACTCTAACCCCTGTAGCCAAACAACTCTAGAATGGAACATTTTTCTTTTCCACTTTTTTTCCCCGTAGACACATTTCGTCTCACCACTTTGGAGTCGGCTGAAATCGGAGGAGCGATAGGTCGCATTAAAGCTGAAGATGCGGATGTGGGTCAGAATGCAGAGATGGAGTACAGCATTGTTGGTGGAGACGGACAAGACATGTTTAGGATCGTCACGGACCAAACAACACAGGAGGGCATTATTACAGTTAAAAAGGTAAACCTCTGCCGTTGCAGTCCATTTGTGTTTTCCCGAGAGACACCTCACTTCTTCCACTGTGACGTCAGCGTCCTAAGAGTCCCACTTTTTGTTCTGAGAGGTGTTATTCTCAGAATTAAAGTCATTCTGTATCATTATCTCTGTGAAAGTAGCTTAATTATTTTCAATGTCAAGAGCTCCTTACTGCTTCTTGGATTTGGTGAAAGAATCTGAAAGACTATTGAAATCCAACTTTAGCTTCTCTCCTCAGACTCAGGTCAGTCTTTTCAGTTCCTTAGCCAATTATGCAAATAGCTGAACTTCAATGAACAGAGAGAGATACTGTAGTCTTTAGGTTCAGACTGAGATTAAAAGGGACACCCTGATAGCATGTCTTTTATGCACAAAGGTGTTTGGGATGAAGTACTTTGACTTGCAAGTTAGGGAATCTAGACACTCCAGGCCCACAGAGTGAACACGATAATACAGAGTTGGAAATAGGCAGGAGCTTTCTTTAGCACTCACACAAAGGTGCCGGATTCTTCTCTTGAAGCTAGCTCACGATTCACCATACAGTTTTATATATGAAAAGTTTGAAAATTATATCTTGCTAATTTTGAAGAGCAGAATTCTGCATTACAGTGCTGCATCTGTTTGGTATCATCTGAAATGAAAGCAAATATACCGTATATATATATATATATATATATATATATATATATATATATTTTGTAACAACATTAAACATAATCATTTGTTATCTTTATCTCTGTCTCAAAACATCAGCAACTGGATTACGAAACCAAGAAGATGTACGTGTTCAAAGTGGAGGTGAAGAACACTTATCTGGACTCCCGCTTCATCCACGGTCTGCGCTTCAAAGACGACGCTACGGTGCGGGTGACCATAGAGGATGTGGACGAGTCCCCAGTGTTCAGCAGGAACCCCTACATCCTGGACGTGCATGAGGACACGGCAGCAGGAAGCTTCGTAGGGGTGGTGTCTGCCAGGGACCCGGACGCTGACAATAACCAAGTCAAGTAAGTTCCCCAAGACCCAAAAACACAACAGAGCAGGTTCAGTCTCATTCTGAGGGTGTGATTCTCATGGTGAGGTGCTCTGTTGAAATGTGCTCGCTACAAATCAACAGTTATATCTTCAGCCACGACATCTCTTGTGACATCTCTCCAAATGCTGTTGTGAGTCATCTTTGCATGTCTAGTTGGTTTAGGTTTTATTACCGTACAATACTAATGATAAGGAAGAAATTAAGAGTGATTTAGTTGTTTGTTGACTAATTACTGCGAGGCATTTCCTTGAGTTGAAGTTTCAGGCAATTGCTGTAATTAGAATTGTTCATGATCCAAACTCATTGTTCCAGCACCAATTTGTCATGATAAAGAAACAAATAGAAACAACAGGAAAACTATCCGCTGCACAGTCATTCCCAATTCAAAGTCTCCTCTTATCAGAGATTTTTTGGGGTGGAAATGTGTCCGCTTGGCTAAATCTAATCCATCAGTGTAGCCGTGTGCTGGTATGAGTAGGGAAGAAAAGCAAATTATTCATGGTCCCTCCTGGTGATTTCCCAGTGGAAGATGGTGGTTGTGTGAAGTGAATACAGACACTGTTTATTTCCCAGAATTATGTAAGCTTGGCAAGCAGCAGCACAAAGTCAAAGTGAAAGGAGTCTAATTTGCTCTATCGATTCACACCGCTCTGCTTTGCCATGCCACACATATGGTGCCTGTCTGTCTCCAACATGGAGATATGCCACTCTTAGTTCAGGCTGTGTGCAGTATTGTGTTCCATATTCAAATGTCAGTGGAATATGTAAGTTGACAATGATAAATGACAGAGCAGCATGAAGGACGTGTTATTTCCTGACAAACCACAGATGCATGCTTTTAGATCCAGTGCTTGAGACATACAAATGTAATTTCTCCCGTATAGTCTTTCAGTGTAATGCTATCAGAGGCCGCTCGAGAAAGCAGAGTAGTGTGAGAGAGGGACGCTTTGAGATTTTAAAATCTAGTGTTACGGTTAAAATTTACGTCTGTCTTTCAAAAAGGAAAATCCTCTGTGTTCGCAGGTACTCGATAGACCGCCACACAGACCTGGAGAGGCTCTTCAACATAGACTCTATCAATGGCACCATTACAACACTAAAAGGACTGGACAGAGAAATGTCCAAATGGCATAATATATCTGTGGTTGCTACGGAAATCAGTGAGTTTATCATAATTGTACTTTAAAAACAACAGTTGAAATCAGATTTTTCTCTGTTTACCAATATCGGTTTGATCCCTGTGCAGATAACCCTCGCCAGACCACTCGGGTCCCCATCTTCATCAAGGTCTTGGATGTCAATGACAACGCACCGGAATTTGCTAAATCATTTGACACATTAATCTGTGAGAATGTCAAAGCAGGACAGGTCTGTTTAACCTATTAGTTCATGAAATAGGATAGGGGATAATGTACGTTACATCATTTTACATTGGGTGAAACCATCAATCTACCAATAGCACAATGATGCAAAAGACTAGTAAAAGAAAAGTATTAGAATTTAAGGCTTGTCACGTCTCCTCATTTTTCTGTAGATATTCTGTATGCAACGTTGAATGAAAAAAACATAATACCTGCGTATTTACCTCTGTCACCAGATTATTCAGATGATAAGCGCAGTGGACTCTGACGAGCCCCTTGTTGGACATAAATTTGCGTTCAGTTTAAGCAGCCCTAATCCAAACTTCACCATTGTTGACAAAGAAGGTAAGCCCCCCCCTGGACACTTTACTGGAGGTTGTGCAGTAATCGTAACCCTCAATTATTAGAGGGGAATTGTTACAAATCACTTTGAGTTCACATCAAATCTGTCATCTACCAGAGAGAATACTCACTTATAGACAACATTATTACCTTATTGCATGTCTTTAATGAATCTTTCATGATTTAAACACATTCGTGACTGCTCCGATCCCTCCATGTTTAAATCAAAAATCAAAACTCACCTTTTTAGAACTGCTTTTAATATGTGAGGAATGTACCATGTCAATTTTTACGATGTTTTTAATGTGAAACTTTTATGATGATTTTATTGTTGGTAAAGCACATGAAAAGCGCTATATATATAAAATGTATTATTATTATTATAAACATGAGTTGATTGGGACAGTGATTGATAATGGTAGTCAGGTGGCTCAGCGGGTTAAGGTGTTGGGCTCGTGATTGGAAAGTTTTGAGTTCAATTCCCGGCTTTTGCTGCGTGACGTTGTGTCCTTGGGCAAGGCACTTCACCCAACTTGCCTCAGGGGGGAATGTGCCTGTACCTGCTGTAAGTCGCTCTGGATAAAAGCGTATGCTAAATGAGCAAATGTAAAAATGGGATGTAAGCGCTCGCTAAACAAGACAAAATCCATGCTATTTTGAATACAACTTTCTCGGAGTTTAAAACGTTGTATTTTTTTTTTACTCTACCACAGACAACACGGCGGCCATTTTGACCCGCAGGGGAGGATTTCGCCGGCGAGATATGAGCGAGTATTACCTGCCGGTGGTGATCTCAGACAACCACTATCCCATCCAGAGCAGCACCAGCACTCTGGTCGTCAGCATCTGTGCATGTGACAGTAAAGGCAACAAGCAAACCTGCAACTCTGAGGTGCTGCCATTCTCTGACGGCCTCACCACCGGAGCCTTGGTCGCCATCCTGCTCTGTGTCATCATCCTGCTGAGTGAGTAGGCCTTGTCGTCATGACTACCACGTTAGATTACAACATTCGCTGTCTTGTGCACGTGTCAGGTGCGCGGTGAAAGGGCTGGTCGTCTGAATTTTAAGGCAGGGTTTCCGAGTTTTGTTACGGATTCTTTTTACGGAAACTAAATTGGTGAGACTGCCGAGTCTTGAGTCCTTTTGAGGTCCTCTGCTGTTCAGAGTCACTTCAGACTATTTTCACTGGTCTTTGTTTAATAAAACACATGTAAATAGCACCCCTAAATAGGACATTACTTTACATATCCCTTGTTTACATGCTCTCTACCCCCCCCCCCCCCCCCCCTTTCCTCAAATGGAGCAGTGGATGAAAGCTGCTTTCATTAGCGGATACATTCACTTGACAAAAAGGTCTTTGTGTGTTTCCTGCTAAAGTAGGTCGAATGCTATTTCCTGACATCTTAAAGCACCACTTCATCCCCCTTTGTGAGCTAATGCAGTATGTAAGAGCATATAGGCCAAAAAAGCAATGGTACATTTTACATTTCCCCAGCAAAAAGCAAAAATATGTTGCATATTTTCAATGGCACATCAATAAATAATGCTTTGCAACTGGCATTGAGCCCCTTGTGACCAAGTACAACCTCTCTTCAGTCTGATCATCGTTCATCTCACTTTGCATGATGAGGCCATTCATTTACATGGTAACATACCCCTGAGAGTGTGTGGTTGGCACTGTGTATGTATGTGTGTGTGTGTGTGGGTGGTGGAGGGTTTTTACAGTGTTCAGTCCTTAGCACAACATTCAATCTGATCATCCTTTAAAAAGTCCTTGTTTCCTGCTTGCCATCTGCCTATTATCATGCTGACACCCTAATCCAACCCTAACTGATCCAGTGTTGGCAAATTAAGTATTGACATCCTCATCCCCCCTGCTTGTCCCCTCTCAGTTGTCTGGTAGTGGGAGAAATCTGCTCCCACAGCCTGAGTGTGCTGAAGGTTGAACCCCATGCTCATCTCTTGAGCGAAATATCATGACATCTGCTCATTATCCAACGCTCTTCCCGCTTGAACCCCTCTGACAGACTGTCTCATTCACCTCCACTCGCTTCCAACAGACAGGCACTGAGCTGGAACGACTCCTCACTGCTCCGCTCCGCTCCTCCACATCCTCCTGCTCCTCCACCTCATCGAAGGAATTCCACGCCTTGCCCTCTCCTCAGTAGGGGGGCCGGTCTAAAAAATAGGCTCCTTCCCACAAAGAGAGCTTTGTAATTAACACCTGGGTGGGAGGCAGGCAGAGCACTACAACAGCACCCGCTGAGAGAGATGGGAGGCTGGGGGGATGCTGGTGAGGAAGAGGCAGGCGGGGTGTTGTAGCGTGAGCCAAATGTGGAGTAGAGGGATGGCTGCTTCCCGGTTTTGAAATAAACAAGACTCTCAGTCGCACAAATGTCCTCTCTGGTGTTTGAGTTCTGATTGTGATGTGACCTCTGATTAAAACGGACAATCGTCTTGGCTGTTGCAGCAAATTACAAGAAAACAGGGATAGTTTTCTCCTGTGAATATTTTACAACAGGAGGTAGACCCTGAAGGCAAAGCTGTGGAGATACTTGTAATGGCAAATGTTGCTTTTACTGCTATATGCTCCAGGGATGACACTTGTTTCCAAACACACATCTATGTTGTCTTCTTGTAAAACCCCTCACTCTTCTTTCTACCATTCTCTCTCTCTTTCTGTCTGCCTCTCTTTCTCTCTCTCACCCCCTCTCTCTCTCTCTTTTCTCTCTCTCTCTCCATCTTTCTCTCTCCATCTTTCTCTCTCTCTCACCCCCTCTCTCTCACCCCCTCTCTCTCTCTCTCTCTCTCTCTCTCTCTCCCTCTCCATCTTTCTCTCTCCATCTTTCTCTCTCTCTCTCTCCATCTTTCTCTCTCCATCTTTCTCTCTGTAGTGATTGTGGTGCTGTTTGCCTCCCTGAGGAAGCAGAGGAAGAAGGAGCCTCTGATCATGTCCAAAGAGGACGTGAGAGACAACGTCGTCAGCTACAACGACGAAGGTGGTGGAGAGGAGGACACTCAGGCCTTCGACATCGGCACGCTGCGCAACCCGGAGGTGATGGATGCTAACAAGATGCGCAGGGACATCATCCCAGAGATGCTGTTTCCATTTCGGAGGACATCTCCTATCAAAGATAACGCAGATGTGAGAGATTTCATTAACGGTCGGCTTCAGGAGAACGACTCAGATCCCACTGCTCCACCTTACGACTCCCTGGCCACCTACGCATATGAAGGGAGCGGTTCACTGGCCGAGTCTCTCAGCTCTCTGGAATCTTCTGCCACCGAAGGAGACCAGGAATATGATTACTTAACCAACTGGGGGCCACCGTTCAAAAAACTGGCTGAGATGTATATAGGGAAGGACTCATAGAGAGAGACTTGTGTCAAAGGTCGAAATATTGCATTGCTCTCACGTGCACACACACACACACACACACACACACACACACACATACACACACACACACACGCACACACACACACACACACACATACTCCCTTCAAGCCATCGATGTGGATGATAAAGTAAATATAAAAACATGATCTCATAACTGTTGACGGCTCTCACAGTTTTAATGTTTTATTGTCCTTATCAGTAAAGATGCCTTTGAACTTTAGGAAATTTGTGTGACCAATGGTGTGGACAATGTGTTTTGTAATTGGGGAGACCGATAGTAGTATTGTATACTATTAATGTTTATTGAGGGGGATAATTAACAAAAAATAGCTTTTTCTGGCAAAATAAATAAAAAAAAACAATGTACATGTATGAACTGTTTTTAATGATTCAATCTATTTGCTATTTTTGTTTGACAAACATTGTTGATGTGAATGGTTGGTGAGGTAAATTGTCAAACTGTGGATTCATTTCATCATAATAGGCGTAAATCGTAATGAAGACTGTACATTGTAGGATTTGTCATACACTGAATTCACACTGTTTGGATGCCATGTCATATTGTTTTATATTTATATTTTTATACTTATTTTATTAATAAACTTTCAAGAGAAAACAAACCCGTAAATGTCTTAGTGTATGTCTGCATCTTAAATGTGTATTAAGTCATACTGATGAATTTCACAGGTGAAGGTTGATATGTTGAGGATGGGCTTTCCAAGGATAAGTGGATATTTACATTTATATTGTTTTGGAACACAGCCTTATCCACTACACCCTTCCCCCTCACTTTCTACACTTGTGTAATTACCTACACAGCCATATGATGATTCAGTTAATTACACAGGAATTCATTTTGACCGACAAGTACCTACCATTGAAAAACCTATAAAAAACATCAATGTTTAGACTTTGGGATTTGCATGGATAGTCAATGTTGCATTTTGACTTTAATGTAAAGGCTTACATTTTTATATAATCTAACTTCATCATTTCATATGACATGCCAGATTGATGTAAATAAGTGCTCTAGTTGATTCTGGAGATATTAATGATTCGATTCTTAATTAATGATTCGATTCAATTTTCTTTGAGTAACAAAAACAAAATAAGGCCAAATCAGGTTTTTTTTGTGTTTGTTACTCACTGAACCTGGAAATGAGCTTGTAAAATGCTTTTGATCAGGGGTGCCATCACCATTTTAAAAGTAGTATTGCCACATTTCTTGCCCAGGCCTGTCGCACCACGACCCAAATATATGTATTCAAGGAGGATTTTTTTAAAAAACTGTTTGTTTTACAGTGAAAATAACATAAAATTGGGTACTAACATTGTTGTAGACATTTTATAAACTCTTACACTGTGAAAAAAATTACAATAATTCCGCAATATGGACGACAGCGGCCCTGCAGGTGGGCAAAACACCACGCTGCAATAATAAGATGATCATAAAGGACATGGTTCAGATTGCCTGACACTGCGGTATTTAGCTGTTGAAATAAAGATACGGATCCAATAAAGATCAGTTCCTCACTCTAACATGTTTAAGAGATGAAAGAAAGAGGACCAGGTTTTAGAGAAAGATCTGTGACTTCAGGGAGATGTGGTAATCATTTAATCACTGAGTTAATGGTGCATCACGCACACATTTCACAGGGTGCGTTCACCCAACTGCAATGACCCGTGTGGAGCGTTGAACTGTGGGAAAGGGCAACTCTCCTCAGGGTCTCAGCAAGATATCAAACACAGGAAATCCTCTCTCTCTTGCTGTCTCTCTCTCTCTCTCTCTCTCTCTCTCTCTCTCTCTCTCTCTCTCTCTCTCTCTCTCTCTCTCTCTCTCTCTCTCTCTCTCTGCCATGATACTCACCTCAGGCATAAGTTGAAGGAAACCAGCAAGTTGACTGCTCATCACTGCTTGTCTGATGTACCAAAAGCATTTGCATGTCATATGGAATAATACATGACAGACCAAAGAAAACAAAAAAAAAACCTCAAAACTGGTGGTGATATCACGTTGTATTATGAGTGAGTCCAAAGCTGCTCACACAAATGAGAGAAGTATTGATCTTTTTCTTTATAAGACAAGCTCTTTGATGAAACAAAATACCCTGTAACCTCAGGTTATCGCGGACATTTTCCTTACATCACTTGTCAAGTTTTCACGTGTGCACAGTTTTTTGCTTGGTTGCACCATTTTCTCCTCTATAGTCTCATCGTTAACTCTTCGACTCCAAGTGTAGGCGGCTGCTCTCAGTTCTGAAGCTTCCATTGATCGATTCTGACTAGCTTTGCTATTTTTCATACATCGTACAGCCACATCAGCAAAAATATGCTCCATTTCCACTACATAGCTTAACAAATTCGTCCGTACATGAAAGACTACACGGCTTCCCTTAACAAGACCTCCTCTGTGTATTCCTACCCAGCACAGCACAGTGTCCAAACTCTACATGAAGAACACAAGTTTATATGACATAACTTCCTTCAAAAACTTTGGAAGATATGTCATCGTACCCCCTGTGAAGTAGGCTGAGAAACAGTGCCTCATGTTACAATTTATAATACATGATGTTTTTTATTCAGCAGGTTTGGTGGGTACAGGTAAATCCTTTGCTTGCCCCGGCAATAAATAATGCAGGTGAGATATTGGCATGTGACAGGTCAGGTTGAACACCTGAGGCACAACCCATCAGGGAGATTCCCAGGTTGACTGGTGACTGTGTGTTCTTTATTAAGAGATTGAAAACTCACTTTAGTGAGCCACAAGAACTACATATTAGTGGCTGATTCATCAGGGACTAAACCACTAAATGAATGAAAAACAACTGCTTCTGTGAAGAAATGGGTGGACTTGGGAGTTTTTCTCTATAGTTGTTTGTGTTTTTTTTGAACGGTCGCTATACTGTAACTTGTGTTCGAAGTTAGCAAGGTTGGCCATATTTCATCCTTGTGAACTACAGTAGAAGCTTTGGGCCAATTACAGCTACATTACTGTGTGTGCTTCCTCAAACCAATTAACTAGTTCTCAACTTTGTGTTTCTTTTACTGGGGGACTTTAAGGGCCAGGATGCTGCATCATAATGTCTTCTGCCCATAAAGATTTCATTTTACTCTTGACAGTGCCTTCCTAGTGTTTTTTTCACTTCATAAAAGTAATCATGTGTTATAGCAAGACCCAGGCTAAGACCCAGGCTGGTTCTGTCAGGACTGGAACACTCAAAATGTCCCAATGAGAAACGACTCGGCTGATCCAGCCTTGTCACCCTTTTCAAAACTTTATGGAGTGTGAGAGTGGAGTGGGACCTCTGCCAGAGCAGACCACTGATATGACAAAGAGCAGAGCTGCTCTATCAAACTGAATTTTGCAGACTAACGGCCCTTAAAGAGGTAGTGATGTGCATTTGCAAAATTGCCGTTGAGCTATTTAATACTACAAAATGTATCCTATCACCATCACACTCAGGGTTACATTTCAATACAAACTACAACTCAACTGAACCACATCAAACAAACAATTCCTTAGTTGATATTACACCATGAGGCAGCAGTAAAAATGTGTAAACTATGAAATTATTATTATTTGCTGGCATCAACAAACCTATTACATACATTTCAAGCACATCGTTATTCACACTAAGAACGTAAGCTTACTTCATTAGAGTGTGATATTATAGTTACTTCATACGTGTGAGATTAAAACAATTAGCTAGCAAATCAATTTTTGGATTTGGTAATATTGTGATAACACTTTTCATTTGCAGTTCTAATTCAGGACTAATTGAAAGCGGCAATTTCACACACATTAGCCAAATTATGAACAAAGATATATCACATTTAGCACCGTGCTTAATCCCTTTGAAATAATGGTATGAATATGAATGTCATCCATGACATCACCAACAAGACTTAATGAATGTGAATCCATAAGGTAAACAGGTTATAGATGTGTGAGGTTCTTTGTTGGCAGGTGAGTATTTATAGAAGGAGAACCCTCGGGGAATGTGTGGTAATATGTGGCTCACTGCCTCGTTTATTGTAAATACAAAATGAGAATTATGAATAGGCATCTAAATGACCAAGAACACTGTGGTATGATTCATCTGCATCTTGGCAACTTTCTTGGGCAACAACATAACGAATGCTTTGATTGTGAATGTAAGCAAGCATCTCCATGGTATAGTTTAACATGAGGCTATTCATTCAGTTTGGGATTATTACAAGTGTTTCTTCCCAGGTAACCTACTGCCTTCTGGAATGTATGCAATATCATTCTGACAGTGGGGATGAACCTCAGTACAACTGAAGCAACTCAGATAGGATGAAAATAAGTATATAGAACTTAAAAAATATGTATAAAGAAGGTGAATGGGGAGGATTTATGTACTTTGTTAACTTTTGTAAGATAATATTCCATTGCATAGCAACATACTACCAACTATTGACTGCTGCAACTGTGCCTCTGGCAAAACTGTGTAGAGTTAAAGTTGGCAGATTAATTCTAGCATGCATATTCAGAATGTCAGTATTTATTTTGCACAGAATATACTGAACCGTGTAGCAGGCTGGAGTACATATTTGATGTAATTTATTTTAAAACAATTTTGATTTGATTCTGTAACAAGTATTTATCTTTTTTTAAATACCAAATAAACCAAGTAAAGTAAATTAGATGAACATGCAAGTAATCTTGTCTGAATGCAACATGATAGCATAAGGTACATTGTACTTGAAATTTTTAATTCATTATAAATAATTCTAGTAAAATGTTCAAATGAGTAATAAACCTATTTTGAAGAGAGAATTTCTCAAACATTACTTGGTGTTTGGCTCCATCTTCTGGAATAAAAGAGTTCTCATGGTCAGTCAATCATGTAGAATGATTATAATCATTACAGTAATTATGTATTATTCATGACTTCATGATATGGAAAGGTGAGCAATATCTATTTAAATGCTGAGAAAAATGTGGAAAGGTGTTGATTTTCTGCGATGTAATGTTGAAGTTATGACAACTCTCAGTGGAACTGCACTATGTATAATAATATGCATAGTATAATGTACAATGTAAGTCAGTCAATGTATGTGAATATTTACCCACTCAGACATCTAAACCAGTGAGAATAACATGCAGTTCCCATCCAAGGCAACTATGCATGGATGACCTGTTTGATGCATAATAGCAAAATGGAATGTTACCAAAAGAGGGCAGCAAAGCTAACCACTGAGATGATAACCACTGAGATGATAACCACTGAGATGATTCCAAAAAAGAACTGTTCATTGCAAATTTATGAAATTCCAAAGATAGCTAGGATGTTCTTTTGTATAACCAGTTGTCAGCAACAATCTAAATCAATGTCCTTTAATCTCATGCCTTCTTCAAGTCATGAAAGCTGACTTTTTTTGTACAATTGTTGGTGACTCGTGCTCATTTTATTTGTTTCACTTTATATCTTGAAAATGATAAATACTTTATATTATGCTAGGAGGACTAAATCCTAAACAGTTAGTCTTACATTGTATAACTCATTATGGCACTCAACCCATGCTCTTTAAAAGGACTCTCCCATTTAACCAATGAGTTACAGTAATTTAGATATTCAAGAAATGCACAAATTTGCTTCACACATTCCTGAAAATAATGTTATCGCTGCCTCGTATAATTAAAGATATTCAATGATGCCATGAGAGAAATTTCTGTGTTAACACCACACAGTGCATTCCAGAGGTCAGCTCCAATCTCATCTCTTACATTTGTTAAGCTTCATTCCCCTAAGCGTGTCAAATAGCGCAATCCTGTGTTTAATTAAGCAGGGGAGACACAGGACATTCGACACAATGTCACTGGTAGACAGTCTCTGGTGAAGTGAGCCATCAATTAGATAGGCAGTGAATGAGGTGTACAATAAGCTGTCGCAAGCCTGTCCATTCTCTACCTTCCAAGGCCATTTCCACAATTAAATTACAGCGACGCGCCCTTAACTCAAAGAGGACGAGCCATCATGCCATGCACAAAGCAACCTGCCAGTGCCATGAAATGCAGTCAGTAGTTCCTACCAAGAGACCAGCCTCTGCCTACAGGGGTGGGGAGACCGAATGGAGAGACACACTGGGCCACACAAAGCTTTTCATTCTTCTCTAGGCAACTGGCCAGAGAGAGAGAGAGAGAGGGGCAGAGAGAGAGCGAGAGAGAGGCGGGCAGAGAGAGAGCGAGAGAGAGGCGGGCAGAGAGAGAGTTTTGTTGGGTTGGCAACTGTAATGGTTTACAAACATGTACTAGTAATTAGAGTACAAAAGTGGTGTGGTCAGAAAAAAAGAGAAAGAGTGAGATACAAGCAGAGAGAGAGAGAGAGGGAGAGAGAGAGAGAGAGAGAGAGAGAGAGAGAGAAAGAGAGAGAGAAAGAGAAGGGGGGGAGGGACAGAGAGGCTAACAGTGAGTATACTGCAGCAGGAGATGTGTGACCACCATGACACATTTCATACCCAGGAAGAAACAGGTCTGCTTCTTACCAGCATCTCTGCAGTCCCACCTAATGATATCTCTCCACGTCCCTCTCTGTCACTCTCCCCCACCATCTATGTATAAACAGTATATACAGTGTGTGTATGCATGCACAGTATATGTCAATATATATCCATCTTTCCATAGTGGCTTCAGAATGTTAAAAAATCTGATCATTTCTCATTTAGTTCATTTTATGGTGTAGACACAAAAAAAGCATTGGTGTCTTTGATGATATTTAATTTATACAAAGTGGAAAAAAAAGTGGAAAAAAATGACTGCATCAATTACAGCAATTAGATAATGTGACAAAGTACTAGGAAACTGTCAGCGCTGACGCCTTTCTCATATATTTCAGGAATATAATTATAAGTCCAAGTCACTTATTCCAAGTTCTAACATGCTGTATTTCAAATGGAAAGAGTCTATTAGTAATTTTTTTTTTAATGGTAAATCGTCAGAATTAACGTTTTTTTTTTTTTACAAATGTATTTCCCTTTATTTCATTATCCTAATTCAGACTTTTATTTAATTTGTGCAATTTGTATTTATTTTACATTCCAAAAATGCTTTATTTAGATTGCTTTATTAACATTGCCAAGCCAAAGCAGCACAGCTACAACAGGCCATCCTGCTGATTCAAAGAAGTTGAGAATTACAGACTGTGTAATTGTGTGTAATGACTCACTGGTGAAGACTGTAAATAGAACAGGGACAAGACTTTTGAAAGGAGAATAAACCTGTATATTGTTGGCATATTAAACCATAAGGGATATAAGCAGGTTGGAAATGTTGCTATAATTTCCATATTGAGAACTTGGGCCATATTTAAATCAAATGTATTTCTGTACAAAAAAGGTTGAGGACAATGTATGGTTTGAATTATGAATAACAATGGTTTGTAATATACTGTAGGAATGTGTACAGGTCCAAACATTTATCTAAATCATATTCAATCTTAATGAAGGTTGTTGAACATAAACTGCACATATAACCATGTAATGCAAATATTGTTCGTAGAACAAAATATATTGTTTTGTGTAATTTGAGTGTAGTATATAAAGCTGACCACTTGATGGCAGCCAACCGTAGAATAAAGCAGTTCTGGAAGCCAGTCAGAAGAAAATGACATCATGTTTAGAATAAACTTTTTACTTTTCTGAAAAAAAAGATTTTCTTTTTTAGTTCAATACATACTCCCATACTCAATTCAACTCAAAACTTGGTTTACTATATTAATAAATCAATCAGAGGTCACATTTGTCCAAATATAACCTGGATTACTTTTTAGTAAGGGCATCTTGAAATGGTGTCGTCAACCATTTAATAAAGCATTCTGTACAAATGACCTACAGTGTATTCAGGTGCTGTGCTTCTTTAAATGTGCAATCTCACTCTCTAGATATTTTAGCAACAGTGCTATTGTCTACTGTAAACTTGAGCCGTGTACGGCCTTGAAGGGCATTACTTATGGAGGACTATTGTCTGGTGTTTCAGCTCAGCCTCCCTGGCTGTTGATGGGTGCCACTGTGGCTCGGTCTTGTCAATACAGCTCACATGCTTTATATTTATAACCACTTCTCCTTTTTAGTCTGAGAGAGCAGGATGCATTATTTATGCTGCCAAGACAATGTATTGAATTTTCATCTAAGATATCAGTGAGATGTTGTCAATCGAACTAAATCTAGCCGTACATTATTGACCTATCATGACCATGTATTTAGTTTGACGTTATTCAAATCATTTGATTTTGAAGGTTTGTCTGTGGATCATACTTCATCATCTCACATCATGTTTTACATTAAACTACTATTTGTTTTGTATCAAACACAGTAGAGGAACCATAGGTCTGAAGCTATGTTTAGCACACGCCTCAGACAGCAGTAATATGACCTTAACATGTCATGGTGTTTGAGCCTTCTGGGCTTAACATGTCAATATCATAACTGGATCAGCACTATTTTTCATGAGGAAGGACAGAGCCTCATGTGTACCTGTACCTCAGGTTAAGAGGACGGAGAGCTGTGCTTTAAAGTATCGTTCACCTGACCAGGTGCTGTGTACGTGTCAGTTTAGTTCATGCGTCTCATGCGTGCTGCAGAGTAAAGAGCTGGGAAAGCAGAAATACAGCATGCTGCATATTCTTAACCAAGGGGTTTCTTCTCGTCTGCTGTTCAGATGGTGCGTCAATTTCCAATGCGGGGGGGCTGACGTTTGGGTTTCAACCTTGTCTAAGTTTCAGCTTTATACTGTATTTTGTTGCCCTGGACTTGTACCTGTGTAATGACAATAAAGTTGAATCTAATCTAATCTAATCTAATCTATATCTTTAATGCATATAGAATGTACAGAAGTAATGGGAGCCTGGAGTGGTGTTTCACTTCTGTATTCATACTGGCAGGACTTATCCAAGCACGATCTGAGACTTCATTTCAAAACTAGACGGAGATATTAGTCTGACACGAATACTAATGATTCAGTGCCTCAGGTAGCTGTGATATGCTGCTGTCTATTAATGCTCTCTCTTTGTATCAGCCAAAAGGGTCACTTCATAATGTCATTTATCAGTCAGGTAACAATACAAGATTTTAAGATTAAACTGAAATGTATTTTGGAAGTGTATTTCAATCAGTATCATATCAGGATCCGTTTTAAGACACTATTGTGCAAGGACTACAAAGGCGAGGTGTTTATTTATTCTATAACTGACTGAAAACTAGTGCACAATGTTTGGTTGTTTGTGCAGTATATTTACTACATCTTCTCTGCAATTGTTCCAGGTATTGTTGTGCATCTTCAGGTGTTTGTTGTGACACTGTCTACTTCCTTCCATCAACGACACAGAATACGTACTATTAACATGTCGCCTTGTGTCAGATTCACACTGAAACAGAAGTCCTATGTCTGCAGCTATTTCATGTTTCAATTAGTTAATGGACATGTTTTGATGAATGCTATCCGAATTTTGAAACAGCTACATCCATGTAAATTGAGATTGTCACTAATTCACAGATGTTCATTCTTAATTCAAACACTTTGCATTGTTCCTGCATGTTAGTGTAGGAACTGGGATAGAAAGCCCACTCTGGATTTAGAAGACAGAGATGCTAACAGCAAACCTGTCCTTTCCACCATCAGTACTAAAGCAAATAACATCTGCTCCTGTTAGTTGCCTTAGCTACAGCTGTGTTTATTTTCAATAAAACCACAGAGGAGTTGAACCCACATGGCTAATGCCTCTGGAAAGTCCAGAACAATTTCATCAGCAGATGAAATCTTTTCACTTTGCATATCCTGCCCAATGTTTTTATCATTAATTGTGAAGTTACTGAAGTTACTTTGTTGTTTTGCACATGATGGCGGTTCGAAATGTTAATGGTTGTTTTCAAGAGGAGAACTGTGTAATGTGTGCGCTGTCCTTTGTCTGAGAGTGTGTGTTTGTGTGTGTAGATGCATCACCTGATACTCACAAGATACCTTACCAGTCCATTACATCTTGCTTCTTTTAACCGGGCCACGGAGGTTACAAGATTTTGACCTCTATTTCTGCGATCTGTTTTCTGTTTTTATTCTGCAGGCCCCTTCAGACTCCAACAGTTATGCTTGTTTTTTTTCCGTCCTTTTGGGATGAAATTCATAGGACACTCAAGCTATTTTGTCAGTTACATTACCTGTACATGACCCAACAAGTCCAATTGGTAGCTTCCTTCATACTAACCCACTGAGCTAAAGTCACAGTATTACCGGTACTTTATGTCTAGGATTTACTGAAGGCATTAAATTCCCAGAGTACATACATACATGAGGAGGAAATTAGGATTCCCTGTGTATACACATTATTCCCTAAGTGAATAGAACTTTCATTAATCAATACAACTAGTCATTAGATCGTAGTTAGTATGTTCTCATATCGGTTTAGATTGTGTCTATTCGTCAGGTTGGATAGATGTTCAGGGTCAAGAGAAAGTACTTGTCTTTTGTAATGCTGACAGGGAGAGCACCATCTATGACCTCCCTGTGCCCTGGGAGAGGTCATGGGCGAGGAGAGCTGCATCTGTCTCTGTAGCTAATGTAAAACCTTTACTTCCCTGTACTGCTATCTATGTTTACATCGTCGTGTGATGGTCCTCTGGCACTTCAGATCCTAGCTGGTGTTACTTCTCCCAATCAGCAGGTTGATTCTACTTATAAATGACAGAAATCAGCTGAACTCAGTCAATGAAGAAACAAACAAACCAACTTTCTTCATTAAAAGCACTTCTGTGTCACCTTCTATCCTGCTACACTGTCAGCAGCACTCCTCGCATCAGGGACCAAACATCACAAGCAGGATATCTGTGTTTCGCAGCTCATTGAGCATGCAGCTCGTACGTGCAACGTGCATCCTGACCTCCTCCATCCTCTTGCCTGTATCACCGGCTCGATCCCTACTCTCTGGCTAAATTGGACAATCAGGAGCGGTATTAAGGCTAGAGAAGAACCGAAGGACACTTGAATTATCTGTGGGATAACGGGGCTGGCTGTCTCTGTTAGTGTCCAATGAGATGGGGTTTGGTTAATTATCCTTGCTATTAATTAGACTATCTGATTAAGGAGAAAGTGAGCACTTCTCATAGACAATACCAAAGTATTGCCCTAAGAAACAATCACTCTGTATTCACAAAAGGCAGCGCTGTCATTACTGCCTAGAGTGATTAAGATGTATCGAGACAAAGGAGCATTAAAGGTATGACAGATCAACCCGTGGATAGGACAAAAATCTGTATTCTGGACTGACTGCTTCTACTAAATGTATTTCATGAAGGTCTATACTAATACAGAAGTAGCTTCACTAATGTGAGAGGCTGTACTGTGAAATGGCAGGCATGCTAGCATGTTTTCAGAAAGTCCTAAGAGTAAGACTATGCTTAGATGGAGGTTCCTTTGTGACAGACAGTCCAAGCAATTATTATAATGAAAGGTTGTTGGGAGACTTCAGGACCTTCGTTTCATGTGCACTGACGTGCACACAAGTACTCTCAAGTGAGCGCACGGTCCACTCATGTCAACTAATTCCTTTATTATTAATAGGACACCCAGGACGGACTGTGGGTGAGTCAGTCGTTTATCAGTTGTCAAAAGCACTGGACAGCAATGTACAGTAGGTACACATGGACAGGTGCATATATACTGTAAATGTACACATCTGCAACTCTGGGGTCAACACTGAATAAAGATAATCATTTGGGGTACTGAATTGTGATTATTTGGGGTACAGATAGGAATGTGTGTTCCTATCTGTGATTTGACAGAGACAGTGCTGGCTTTAGGGTTAAGCTCTTGATGTGGATGTCTTGCCACTTGCCTTTATAGTTTGATGACATGAGTGGACCACATTCTGGATATGAATTAAAGCCATCAGTAAAATACTCTTATCTGTGGATTAATTCTTCCATTAAGTCCTAATTGTCACTACCCTCTGTGGAAGACACTGTTTTGGCAACACCACTGAGTTTATTACTTTAATTGAAGACCAATAATGCCACTTAGGACTGTAAATGAGTCGTATGCAAAAGGAGTCCACCACCGTTCTCCCTCTGCCAAACATGATGATACACCCATAGACTGTTCCTTCCAGTGTACGCTTCACTCAGAACACAAATATAATCACACATTTCTCCACTAAAGTAGGCTTTTGTCGTGAACCCATCTCCGGTTCATCTGTGGCTGCGAATGATCAGGATCGTATGTAGACAGACACTTCTTAAGTTCAGGTTCATCACAGGTTTTACAAGTAACTGCTGATGGACTTGAGTGGAGCTGTTGTGCTCTGTTACAATCTGTCCTGAAAGTGGGAACAGTGATTGACAGTGGCAAGAAGCTGCTTTCCATCATGTATTCAGCCACAGTAGTTTTACACTACACAGAGCAATCATTGATGTGAGAAGGGAGATGAGCTGGGGAATGAGGAGGCACACCGAGCCCCAGTCAGTGAGACTGCATCAGGCTTCTTATGACAGACTGCCAGGGCGAGCCGAACAGACTGGAAGGGCTGAGAAAGACCTCTGAAGGTCAAACAATCAATCCTAAACTCATGCCAGCTTTATCCAACGGGCCACCATCGCTGCCGCTGCACCTTCTCCTGCATGTCCTCCAGCAACATTGATTGAGGAAGGTGTTCGAGAGAAGGGCATCTTTAATTGTACACAAAATAAAGCTCTCAGGACTTTCCACAGCCTTGTTGGATGGGCAGGGATTAATTAGGTACATCAGGCAGCCAGCACTCTCTGTCGGGGGGGAGGGGTGGGGGGGTGGAGGGGGGGGACTCTGTGATTATCTGTGATGGGTCGAGGGCCACCTGGGGTGTGGGGGAGGGGGGGGGGTGCCCATGTGGCTGTCAGGCTGTCTAAGCACTCCTAGCCTTCTCTGGGAACTACTGTGTAGGTGGAGGGAGATCATTTTCTTTCTTCTTCTTTCTTCTTTTTTTTTTTACCGTGAGACAAGAACTGTTTGCATATTCATGAATAACAACAATTCATTCAACTTTGGATTCATCCTGACTCAGCTGTTATGATTTGATTTTACTGCATGCTTTGTGTTATCCCAGAATTCAAACAAAGAAAATAGAATAAATCCTGTTGAGTCTCATCAAAGCCTGTGAGACCTACAGTGTCATACTGCATAGACAGTTTCATCACTCCAACACTCTGTTCTTCACACAGGGCTTTCAGACATATTGTAATACACAAGTTTATATTGTCACATGTCTGAATAAGAAATTCACAGTTCATCTCAGTGCCTAGTTTGTCAGTCTCTGCCATGACCAAAGTATGATGTTGACGTTAAGATGTTCTGCCCATCGCAGCTCACATGCAGGCCTGCATGGTAGACTGTGACGACCCCAGACTCCATGGATCACAGCACAACATTTACATTTAGTCATTTAGCAGACTCTCTTATCCAGAGCAACTTACAACAAGTACAGGGACATTCCCCCCTGAGGCAAGTAGGGTGAAGTGCCTTGCCTAAGGACACAACGTTGTGTTGGCACAGCTGGGGGTTCGAACCAGGCACCTTCTGATTACTAGCTCCCAACTCCCAAACCGCTCAGCCACCTGTCTCCCACAGCAACAGCATAACAGCATACTGCTTTCTAATTGCTTTGATTCCTGGGCTGGGGATGCCAATCAGAATATCCTTTATAGTTTAATTCGTCTCACTTCACCGGAAAGGACGTCACAGACATTAGTGATCCCGTCAAAACACAATCTGCTTTTGAAATATTTTACTCTGTGCTGAATTTACCTAATGGATTATCATGCTGTAGTGTGCTACTCATCACAGCTGTTCCTTCAACTGAATGCTTTTAGTCTGTGTGGAATGTCATCCTAGCATATTTAAGAGTGCCTCACCTATGGTAAGAGAAGACAAGTCCACAAAGGCAACATTAAAATTCCCCAGGAGGAACATCGTTGGCCTGCAAGCAACCCTAAAGTCACGTACCTTAACCGTAAAAAATGAGGATTGTTTCCTATCTGCAGCAGATGAGTTATGGTCACAGGACAGCCTATAGGCAATCTGTCTTGGAGCATAATGTGTGTGTAAATGATAATGTTAAAGGTTATTGTCATGCTTCACTGCTGACTCCAAACACGTTGCCTATGTGGAAGCTGGCTGATCATTAAGTCAAGGTGTCACAGGAGAGACTCGTTTGCTCAGTGGCATTCTCAGCAGCCTAAAGGTTCGGACTGCTTTCCCTGGAGAAAGAGGATCACTGTCTTTATCACGTGCATCACCACCTTCACGTGAACATGTACACACACATAGACTGCCTCCTTGAAATGAAACGCAGGTGCTGCACACTGTGACAATCCAAAAAACATGTTTAAATACACAGACCCTGAAATACAAACAACATATTCCAGTGGTGACCATCTGATAATCCACAACCACATTTAGTCAGCTGGGAAACAAGTGTAAGTTTCCACTAACATCTACTGCAGCCAAACATTGATCTAACTCATAATTGTAGCTTCACTGGACATCCAAACCCAGTATGTGTTGATGGAAATATTAAGTATCCAAACCAGACTGATGGAGAGAGATGGAACAGGGGGCTCTAGAGATATAATTAAGGAACACAATGTTACAGTCAGATGGTGCTTTGTGCTTGACCTTACTCCAATGATGAATTGTTCCAAGTCTAACTTATGACACATGAGCAAGGAGTCATCAATGTTACCGGGAAACTACACAATATGAGGTAATTAATCACGCAACATTAATTAACAGCCAAATGCATGGCCTTGCTTGTGTTCAGGGCACAGGGTGAAGATAAGACTGTGGTAAAGGCTGGGATTAGTGTGAACATCAATGTTCCATTGAACAGAGACAGTTTGGTAGCACCATCATTGCTCATGCTGATAATAGTTGTATCATAAAGTTACAACACTGTACACCAATGAAATTAATCTTTCAGTATATGCCAATGATCTTACTTTTAGCCTTAAAAGAACTTGGATTTGGAGTTTTGGCTGCCACAGTAAACTTTAGGAATTGTTTTGATGCATTACTAGTAAACTGAATAACTATTGAGGACAGTGTTGTGTTCATTTATTTCGAGACGTTCTTTTGTTTTGTAATGGTCACACAGTCACACTGGTGGCACATGATCTATCCCCCAACAAAACCATTTCAGCTAAAAAGATGGGGCGGCCATTTAAAGCATTGATTCATGACTGTGGTGTTCCAGTTACCAGCTCACTTTTCAAAGAGCAATACATCTCCACAGGTCAACCCATCACATCCATATAATCCTTCATGTCGTAGTATTTGGGTGTAGATGCCAGGGTGTTCCTGGAAGCCCAGGGAGGAGTCCCAGTCATGTTGGAGGTTAGGTTACCGATCGGGGGATAATTGTATCAGGCATGGAGGTGTTTCAGACAGCAAAGACGACACCTGTCTGGTCGAGTCACAGAGCAGCAGCTGGACGAACAGAAGGGCTTGATGTGAAGAGAGAGTGGAAGTTGCTCGGATGGCTGACCCTAGAACCCGAGCCAAATTATTTACACTCAGAGCTGCATGTCATATCTGCTTAAAATTCAGGATAGTAGTTATTCACCGTAATGGTGCTGAATGTCAATGGCAAAGACGATGTGTAGCGAGTTGGAGAACAACTGCTCAAATGTTCGGGAAATCTGTGAAGAATTTGTGAAGTAATGAGAGGTGGCAGATGTGGTCGAAGTGTGCTGAAGGACACTTAGACGCCAAACCTTTAATTAGACTTTCCATGATCCAGCAAATGTTATCTTACCAAATCATCAAGCTATAACAGTGAAAACAATTACACACATCAAGTATATACACTGAACAGTAACAAGCTTTCCTGATACAACGTCTGGATACTATCTTACATTTACATGTAGTCATTTATCAGACGCTCTTATCCAGAGTGACTTACAGCAAGTACAGGGAAATTCCCCCCGAGGTAAATAGGGTGAAGTCCCTTTGCCCAAGGACACAAAGTCATGTTGGCACAACCCGGATTCAAACCAACAACCTTTTGACTACCAGCCCGATTCCCTAACCGTTCTTCTACCTCACTCTCTCTTGATTAATGCTCAAGTCACTGCAAGGGGACAAAGTAGCATTTATGTATCAAAAGAAGATGAGTCATCGCCATACTTCTTTGCTGAAAACAACAACAATTGGTGCGTGTCTTTTAAAATGGGACAAGAGAGGGAAAGTTAGAGAGCAGTTCCCCAGTGTTGAGACAGCGTGTTTGACGGTCTGGAGACCAAACAGGCAGTGGTGACCAGAGGGCACTCAGCTGCTGGGGTGAGCTGGCAAAGCTTAAATCAAGGGGAGCAGGAAGACAGGAAGGGGTTTTAGGGCAACCAGAACCCAACACCACTGTCACTACAGCACAGCAGCATGTTATCTGAACAAAGAGCTTGTTGATTTCCATATGCACTAGGACTAGGACAACCTTCTGAGTGTAATCATCTGTTAAGTTCTGCTTTTAAACTGCAGTAACTGTTGCCGTTGAACAAGAGAATATTGATGCTTAGAGAAGCCAGTTTAACGGATGTGAAGAGATTTCGGTTGTGATAGATGAAGATTAGAAGTGACTTATACACAGTGGCTTGTCACAAGGCACTAATTGATTCAGTTTAACAGTGATGCAGTGTTAATGAGTGTTTATCTGCCTGTGGGAATGATGGGCCGGTCAACACTGGGAACTGGTGAACTCCTCACAGTCCTCTGTGTGTCCTGCTGCAGACTTCGAGAGCACCGGGGTTCAAATGAGGGACACACATACCTACAGGAGGGAGCTGTCAGGACGCATCAAACACTGCTCACCTTTCAAATCCCTCAAATCCACCATTTTATTCTTCTTCTCACCGAGGTTTCTGGTGATAGAGTTGCAGATATTGTCTGACACAGCAGTGAGCCATCATCCTGAAAAGAAAATTCTTTTTTTTTTTACCTACTGTCAGTGTAACTTGGCAGCTTAAGCTTAAACTTTAAAGCTTTGAAAAATAATGTATACTGTACTTACATCTTAATGTCTAGATGGCATGTTTGTGTCTGCGGTGTATCTTTAGATACACAGTGAACCGTTTAAGATGCAATGCAGTTGATTTCAAATCAACATGCTATTGAGTTTGTCAACAGCTGACCCTGCTCAACAAATACATTGTTTGAAAAGGGTAAAAATAAGTAAAATGATTGGATATAATAATTACTGTCATGCCGAAAAATACATACACGTTTTTTGATACACCAAGTTATTATATTATTATGCAGTTATTAAAAACAGATTTGATTAACAATGCATACATCAACATATAATAAAACAGGATGCTTTTTTTTTCTTCTTTTTTTGCTTTCTGCTGTGTTCTCTACCACCAATAACAACCAGACAGACTATTTGATTAGTTCTGATTATTCATTTCCAGCTCCTCAGACAAGTGAACATTTATTACTGTGAGCAGGGAGGGAAGGATTCTAATGAATTGGAAACCTCGGAGAGTTAAGAGCTATGTCTTATCTGCATCCTGACACCTGATTGCGTTGGGAGACATATAACTCTTTCATTCACTCTTTCGCTTGTTATGTCATTATTTCCAAATCTGAGCTCCCTGTGGACAGAACTCAGCTGCTCTTGGCAAAACTTGCGTTAGGCAATTATTTTTCCCTTTCTTTCGGTAAGATGAAGAACATCAATTTAATTATCAAGTTGTTTGCACAAAAAAAAACTGTTCTTCAGACTCATATGAAAGGATTAAAGAAACCAGACCGCCTGAATTCAAAGCATTTGATGCACTTTCTCAGGAAAAGAAATTACTCATTTTAACACCTCAAACTGCAGTGTGTGTACTGTCATTTATATGAATGAATAAAATAAAGTTTGTTTTCATGTCAACTCTTCCGTTCCAAAACTATTACAGTTGTGGTCAAAAGTTTACATACACTAGTGAAGATCATGTATGCCATGGCAATATAGGGTTTTCAATAAACTCTACAACTCTTATTTTTCTGTGATGGAATGATAAGGAGCACATATTTCTTTGTCACAAAAAACATTCATGAAAATTTTTTCTTTTATGAATTTATTATGGGTCTTTTGAAAATGTGACAAAATCTGCTGGGTCAAAAATATACATACAGCAATGTTAATATTTGGTTAAATGTCCCTTGGCCATTTTCACCTCAATTAGGCGCTTTCGGTAGACATCCACAAGCTTCTGGCAAGCTTCTGGTTGAATCTTTGACCACTCCTCCTGACAGAATCGGTGCAGTTCAACTAAATTTGTTGGTTTTCTGAGTCGGACTTGTCTCTTCAGCACAGTCCACATATTCTCTATGGGGTTTAAGTCAGGACTTTGGGAAGGCCACTCTAAGACCTTAATTCTAGCTTGATTTAGCCATTCCTTCACCACTTTTGATGTATGTTTGGGGTCATTGTCCTGTTGGAACACCCAACTACGTCCAAGACCCAACTTTCTAGCTGATGACTTTAGGTTTTCCTGCAGAATTTGGAGGTAGTCTTCCTTCTTCATTATTCCATTTACTTTCTGTAAAGCACCAGTTCCACTGCCAGCAAAACAGGCCCACAGCATAATACTACCACCACCATGTTTGACGGTAGGTATGGTGTTCTTGGGGTGAAAGGCCTCACCTTTTCTCCTCCAAACATATTTCTGGTCATTGTGGCCAAAAAGCTCAATTTTAGTTTCGTCTGACCACAGAACTTTCCTCCAGAAGGCCTTGTCTTTGTCCATGTGATCAGCAGCAAACTTCAGTCGAGCCGTAAGGTGCCGCTTCTGGAGTAATGGCTTCCTTCTTGCACGGCAGCCTCTCAGCCCATGGCGATGTAGAACACGCTTGACTGTGGACACTGACACATGTGTTCCAGCAGCCTCCAACTCATTGCAGACTTGCTTTTTGGTGGTTCTTGGTTGACTCTTGACCAACCTGACCAATTTTCTCTCAGCAGCAAGTGATAGCTTGCGTTTTCTTCCTGATCGTGGCAATGATACAACTGTGCCATGCACTTTATACTTACAAACAATTGTTTGCACAGTTGATCTTGGGACCTGCAACTGCTTTGAAATGGCTCCAAGGGACTTTCCTGACTTGTTCAAGTCAATGATGCGCTTTTTCAGATCCGTGCTGAGCTCCTTAGACTTTCCCATTGTAGTATTTCTGGCTGAGTCTAGTGAATGTGTCAAACAAGCCCTATTTACATGGACTGAAAGAAGTCACCAGCTGGAGTCAATCATAATCACTCGTAAGAAGTTAGGAGGCCATGCCAAAAAGCAAATTGGATTGAAACAACTTTTTCTACATCACCAAATTGGTAATTCAAGGTGCTGTATGTATATTTTTGACCCAGAAGATTTTGACACATTTTCAAAAGACCCATAATAAATTCGTAAAAGGACCATTTTTCATGAATGTTTTCTGTGACAAAGAAATATGTGCTCCTTATCATTCCATCACAGAAAAATAAGAGTTGTAGAGTTTATTGAAAACCCTATATTGCCATGGCATACATGATCTTCACTAGTGTATGTAAACTTTTGACCACAACTGTATGTGCATTCTGGCTTCATCACTATTGCCTCAATAAATAGATCCTTGTACAAATTAATTCAAATTGTAGATAAACAGTGCCATCTAAGCTTCTCAGAGACAATTTGAGGACTGAGATGTCTATAGCTGAGAAACAGCAGGCCTAGCTCATTTTGATGGGGAGATGGGGAGCCTGCCAACTTGGATTAAACCAAGTTTTAAAAAAAGGGGTGATGCAGCGTGTGCTAAATAAGTATCACTTTCAAAACATTCTTCCTGTTGAAAATATACTTCAAGGTGATGAGAGTCATCAAAGATCCAGCTCCGGATCATTTGTCTTGTTAGTGACACAGAGGCAGACCAAGCAGTAAAACTGATGACTTCAACTACCACCCCTCCTCCATGTTTTGGTGTAGCTCATAGTTTTTTTGTGTCAGTTTACTGATTAGTTGAGTGTTGTCACCTGATACATTTAGTTAATTAGTAAGAAGTGTTGACACCTGTGTCTTCATTGTTTTTCTTTTTGAATCTCTGTTTTGTGTACAGTCCTTGTCAGAGAACTTGTGGGGCTGATGTTGTATTCCTACCATTGTTTTGTTTGAGTCTAGGAAAGTCTTTCCCTATGTGCAGATGTAGCCGGGTATTTTTTTAAACGGAGACATTTCCCTTCGTTTGTACCTATCGTTTACACGCAAACGGTGAATTCTCTTCTGAAAACAAACCTTTCTAAAAACTCCGGCTAAAGCGGAGATTCTGGAAAACTGCGGATTTGCGTTTGCGTGTAAACTGAGAAAACAGAATTTTCGGCAGCTGATATCCCGAAATGAGGATTCTGATTGTCTTGCAGAGCGCCTAGACCAGACCGCCCAGGATTGGCGTAATTATGATGGCGCTAGATGGCGTATTTATGCGGGTTGATGTAAACGAAAACTTTTTGGAAAACGGAGGGAGGGAAATATTCGTTTCTCAAAATACCCGGCTATGTGTGCACATAGGGTTTGTTTTGTTAGTCTTGTCTCCTCTGCACTTCAGTCCACCTTCCTACATTTACCAGTGACAGGTAGCTTAAGATGTTTCTCTTGCACGAAACTTTCTAACTTGATATAACTGTCACTTGAAACATCTTAAAATAAATCATAAAAAACCCCAATGTGTGATAAAGTTCATTCATCAGACATTCTGTCAATAAACATGTGTCAAGCGCAAGTAGCTGTGTAGATGGTATTCTTGGCGCTGTTGCTATGATACCGGTGGGATAAATGACTTCAATGCCCAACGTAAATCTAACATGGGTTGGTCTAAAGTGGCTAAATTAGTCAGGTGTGGTTTGGATGCAAAGTGCAACGACCCAATCAGTGTCAGCTCACATTCCCTTTCAAATTCTCTTTTGTAAAGCTTTCTCTTCGCTTTGGATAATTGCGTCTGCTGAAAGAAGAAATGGAAAAGCAGGAGCGCTTGTTCCATGGCCGGTTGCTATTATCATGGCTGATTTTCCAGGCACATGTCAAGAACATATTTTTTTTCATTTAGCAGATGCTTTTCTCCAATTCATTAATTAATCCAAATTGTTTTACCAACATGCATCTGTGAACAGAAAAATCATCTGTGCATCAGCAGGCAAAATAGGAATGATACATGTGTCAGTGTACAAAGTCAATTGCGCTGGGTGCAGGATAGGACATTTTGAGTTATACGCCGTTTAATAGTCTTTCCACTGGAAACAATAACCCTAGCCTAGCAATCATACAGTCATAATAAAAGATCCCATCAGCAGTAGAAACACCCAGGTTATGTCATTATACTCTCCTGTGTATCCATTCAGAGCTGGATCCAGAGCAGTCTGTTTGCTGCAATGAGACAATTGATTTGGGTTTTCCCATTAGGGGATGCAAAATTCTGGCATTAGCCTAAACCACTTTTCATTCCCTGGAACATATGAAAGAAGCTGTTGGTAGTTCATTAGCATAATATGAGTCCATCATGCATCAATCTCAACCCATTAACACCCCCCCCCCCTCGCCCCCTCTTCCACTCCCCCTCGCCCACAGAACACCCAGCCCCCCCGGTTCCGCCCACCTTCAGACAGCCAATCGTAAAGTGACCGCTTGCGAGGACAAAAATGGCTGCTCTGCTCATCCAGTTCTGAATGGTAATGTTGGGGCAGATGGCAGGGAGTTACATGACCCATCAGACTGATGGGAGAGGGCTGAGGACAAACGCTCTCACGATCACAGATGGGGAGAAGGACCTCGACAGCATCAGAGGACAGAATCCTCATCTCTTCACTTATGTGTTTGCTTTATTTGAGTATATAGATTGGTTTTGTTCATCTACCATTGCAGCCCCATACAATATCAATTACATTCTTAACACATCTTACAATGCAATGGTGTACGGCTGGAGAGATACAGTTGAATAGATGGAAATATTTAATGTAGTCTTAAGGTTTTTGATGAATCTAATTTCATGCTAGGTCACTCATGAAATGATTGTTGGAGAGTTTGTAATTATGCATGCTGTAGGCATATCTTTTCTCCATAGGTTGTTGAAAGAATGTCCATGGAAACAAAGTGCAATGTACTTTAGATTAAACTGACTGACCATGAGAAAGTACATTTTAAATGGTGCATGATCTGTATTTGTATACACTGTCTACACTAGAATTTATTCTCAGCTGTGCTTAGAATTCCAACAGGAAAGAAAGTAGATATTTGGAGGCTATAATGGACGTAATTGGACGTAATCAAACTACTGTGTGATTATTACACTGGCAGGTTGCTACTATCTAATGTGGTGACTGTGAACACCCATCTAATCAGCTGGGGATGCCAAATAATTGGTTGTGATTTTGTAAATGTGAAAGTTAAAGCTATTGCTAGGAAATCTTCTGTAAAACATGATTTAACAGCAAAACCAATGGGAATCATAGAAAGTAATTATATGAATGCAAAATCAGTCTAGTTACAGGTGAGGAAGGCGTTTGGGATTCTGCATCTCAGACTTTGAAAACACACAATGTTACGATGTTCTCTGTCACAAGTTCTAAAGACCAAATTAACTGAATGTGTTTTTACTTTTACTGGATATCAAAAGAGAGTTAGACAGTAGAGGAAGAGGCAGGACACTAAAGTAAAAACATGCCGGTGTCTGGTACAGCAGGTTGTATTTCTAGCGTATCTGACTGGATTTTGATTAGCTGATGAGTATCAGGTGTGTAATTGATATGGTTATTAGGCACAAACAGGAAGTGGCAGATGGGAGTTCTCAACGTCACAGTTCTCACTAACATTTGGCAACGCACACATTCAAAGCTCTGTGACCTTCAGGGACAGAATATGAGCAAAGACATTGAAACACTATACATCTCTCCCTACTCTAAAATCACTGAAAGTGTTTGAACAAATTATTTTGGTTTTTGCTTCCATAAGCAAAGAGTTGGTTTGGTGGGCGTCTTGAGACAGATACGTCAGATACTTTGCAATGTTAAAGATAATTCAAGACCCACCTTTCAACAACTTTAGAAGGGTGCTGACAAACAAATGCAGATTTAACTGTTTGGATAAACACTTTCATAAGGATGATTTATCACAGCTAGTTTTCATGAGTGTGTATTTAGTAAAGGGATGATGTGTGTACAGTGAATATATATAACATAATAGATCAGATATATATCTTGAATTTCTTGACCTTCATTCATAAGTATGTGGCTACAGAAGTGTCATAAAGTAAAAGCCAAATTAAGCTATTATTTATGCAGGATTCCAGCTCACAGACTTGGAAGTTAACGCTACAAGATTACACAATACAAGACGGTCAGAGATAGTAAAAAATAGTCTATTGTCAAATGTCATAACTGGATCCCAAAGTAATTATCTGTGAAACTCTATACTTTTCTGGTTCAAATGACTTCATATTGATGTCAGTATTAAATACATCATTATGGGATTTCCTGAATAATGTGCTCACCAAACTTTCCACAGGATCAGTTAGGATGATCTGCTGAATTAGTCAGGAAGATCTACTGTAGTGGAAGATACTATCAAAACAAGACCATGGCCAGCAATGATTACATGAATTTGTTCTTTTCGTTTTGTTTGTGCTCTAGCAAGATGTCAGATGTAGATCTGATCTATCTTTCAAGTCCAGCCAATCAATGATGGCGATTGTTCTGGTTTCTAACAATATCTCACAGCTCTTACTTCTGGGAGGCCTTCGAGCTGTTTCTGGTCACTTGAGTAAAACATTGCCCAAGATGAAGCTGTGATGTCAAACAGTACTGGAGAGAAAAGGCATCCTGATTCAGTCAGAAACTAGAAAATCTTAAATCTGAAAGATGATCATCAAAGCTAACATGACTTACTGACTCTGAATTCAAGGGTCCATTTTCCAACGCTTAATGATCTTCCTAGAATCCCAATCAGTTCATATCAACATGTAAGTAAAACAATCACCCTGTCTTTTATTGAAACAGTTACTCATACGGTTTGCCTACACAGCAGTGTACAGTTCCTGATACAGTGCATTCCAGCTGCATACCCGAGACCTTAAGAGGTGTTGTTGTAGTTTTGTCCATCCCTCTAACATGGCTATCGCCCTCCTGTGTGCCAGCCCAGCAATTCTGAGGTGAAGGGGGTAAGCCCAAGCTTACTGCTGTGTGGATGGGCCTCCAAGGTGTGCTCGGGATGAATATCTCTCAGATCTGTACCATCAGCAAATCGCAAACACACCAGCGGCACCAATGGGTGACAATCACAGCTGGAAAATAGAAAGTGCTGTGAGGCAAACAAACTCCATTAATACATACAGAGACCTGAGCACTGGATGGACACAGATGGCAGAAAACATTGATTTGGATGACCGTAGTTTCAGATCGAAAGGACTCTATATTGCTTCAGACTCAATTTAGTCCACAGCTGAAGACCTCTAGAATTGATTTGAGAAAACAAATCTTGCGATTATCGACAGCATTTTCAGTGAATTTTGCTTTATATTCGCAATACTTATAGGAGATTGTAAACAATTATACAGTTTGGATTACACTTTATCCATTATGGAATTGATAATCCAAATGATGGATATTAATGTCTGGTGTTGTGTTCATGTGGAAAGTGATCCACCAAGAACAGAATCCTGGTGATGATATGAATCATAATACGTTCAAGACATTTGAATAACAATTTAATAACATTGAAACAATTAAAAACATTTAATAAAGTATTCTGAATCTGAACATTTGAACATTTGTTGTAACCTTGTGAACGCTTGTTATATTTGGTGTACCTAAAAGAAGCTTCTCAAGCCTGTGATTCAAACCTGTAAGTTCCTGTAAATCAAACCTAATGGGTTTGATCTCAAGTAAATCCTCTTCTTAGCGATGTTGATATTCATCGCATTCCCTTGAATAAGATTCCCCTGTGACATTCAGCACTCACGACTAAACTAAAGCAGGTAAACAGAATCACAATAAAGTCAGTGTATGAATGTATTTAGTTGAGCAGGCGTTCTGTGTTATTGCGAAGGCTTTTGTTTCTGTGGATTACATTTGACACATAATGTCCTTCTGCTCTGACTGGGCTGGGTTCCCAGAGGCCTAATGTGTCTTCTATGATTAGTCAAAAGTGAGAAATGCAATTAAAATGCCAGGTAGCTGCTTCTTCCTATTAGGAAGACTGGAGAGAGACCTGCACTGTCACAGACTGAAGAGAGACCTGCACTGTGGCAGACTAGAGAGAGACCTGCACTGTCACAGACTGGAGAGAGACCTGCACTGTCACAGACTGAAGAGAGACCTGCACTGTCACAGACTGAAGAGAGACCTGCACTGTCATAGACTGAAGAGAGACCTGCACTGTGGCAGACTGGAGAGAGACCTGCACTGTCACAGACTGAAGAGAGACCTGCACAGTCGTAGACTGAAGAGAGACCTGCACTGTGGCAGACTGGAGAGAGACCTGCACTGTCGCAGACTGAAGAGAGACCTGCACTGTGGCAGACTAGAGAGAGACCTGCACTGTCACAGACTGAAGAGAGACCTGCACTGTCACAGACTGAAGAGAGACCTGCACTGTGGCAGACTGGAGAGAGACCTGCACTGTCACAGACTGAAGAGAGACCTGCACAGTCGTAGACTGAAGAGAGACCTGCACTGTGGCAGACTGGAGAGAGACCTGCACTGTCACAGACTGAAGAGAGACCTGCACTGTCACAGACTGAAGAGAGACCTGCACTGTCACAGACTGAAGAGAGACCTGCACTGTGGCAGACTGGAGAGAGACCTGCACTGTCACAGACTGAAGAGAGACCTGCACTGTCACAGACTGGAGAGAGACCTGCACTGTCACAGACTGAAGAGAGACCTGCACTGTCACAGACTGAAGAGAGACCTGCACTGTCACAGACTAAATAGAGACCTGCACTGTGGCAGACTAGAGAGAGACCTGCACTGTCACAGACTGAAGAGAGACCTGCACTGTCACAGACTGAAGAGAGACCTGCACTGTGGCAGACTGGAGAGAGACCTGCACTGTCACAGACTGAAGAGAGACCTGCACAGTCGTAGACTGAAGAGAGACCTGCACTGTGGCAGACTGGAGAGAGACCTGCACTGTCACAGACTGAAGAGAGACCTGCACTGTCACAGACTGAAGAGAGACCTGCACTGTCACAGACTGAAGAGAGACCTGCACTGTGGCAGACTGGAGAGAGACCTGCACTGTCACAGACTGAAGAGAGACCTGCACTGTCACAGACTGGAGAGAGACTTGCACTGTCACAGACTGAAGAGAGACCTGCACTGTCACAGACTGAAGAGAGACCTGCACTGTCACAGACTGAAGAGAGACCTGCACTGTGGCAGACTGAAGAGAGACCTGCACTGTCGCAGACTGAAGAGAGACCTGCACTGTCGCAGACTGAAGAGAGACCTGCACTGTGGCAGACTGGAGAGAGACCTGCACTGTCACAGACTGAAGAGAGACCTGCACTGTCACAGACTGAAGAGAGACCTGCACTGTCACAGACTGAAAAGAGACCTGCACTGTCACAGACTGAAGAGAGACCTGCACAGTCGTAGACGGAGCAGCCACTGCTGCAGAGTCTCTAGAGAGAGAGGTGCACACACTTGTTCTGAAGGACTTCACTGTGTTTATCCTCTATTGAGGCTGAAGGTCTCCTGTTATTCCAGCCAGATGTTAAGTCAGAGCTTCATGCACGATGACGTCCACTTGATTAGGTCATTACACACCGTTTGCAGATAGATAGGTATAACTGCTGAGGCGTAAGCATTTATCAACTTCCAAACATTGTTCAGAAGACAGGTGTTGTATCTTCTTCATCACAAAGCCTGTCCTTGGTGTGGCTCTCGGTTTTCTTAAAATAATAAATACTTCACATTCGATTTTGACCATGAAGCTAGATTGTCTTCAGTCAACGGACACAGACTAAATCAATGAATCATATTTATCTAGGTCTAGTTATCTAGGTTATATCATGACATCGTCACGTCTCTTTGGAAATCAGTAAGAACATCTTGGGATCATCATACCCTTCAATGTGACCTCAAAGCTGTTCTTATCCAGTGCTGGGGACAAGGTGGGACCTTCAGCCATCCTGTGTCTTATTACATCATTATATCCTGGGCTGACTCAATGCCAACCGTCAAACAGCGTCAAGTTCTGATTATGTTCTTTTTAAATGTGAATCAGCAGGCAGTCTGGATCCATCCATCCTCTAGACCGTTCATCTGTTTTCAAACAGATACTGTTCAGAAACCAGAGCCCTCCCAAAGCAGAGGCCTCCCAAGACCAATGATCAAACTGATTCACAGAGTACTGGGAAATGGAGTTCAAGAAATCAGGGTGGGTTTCTGTAAAACAACTAGAGTCACAACCAGTATATTTCTGTAATTGCTCTTCTTAGAATTCCTATTTTTGGAAGGCAGCAGATAACACAGTTTTTTGTTGATTTGTTCTTGAGTGAGTTGTCCCTTGTTTTTTTGTTGTTTGTTTTTCTTCAGACAAGATTGAGATTGAGAAATATAAAGGGCAAGCGCAGGGCCTGCTGTGTAAGGTGATATTTGAGCTCATATGTGGGGTGATGTATGCCAGGTACACTGGCTATCATCCCCTACTCAGCCGTATTCATCCTGCACCTAAATAATAACAACTATTCACCCCCACATGATTGCACAATTATTTCCACACCAACAAGCTTTCACTACTGATTCAAAATTCTTCCTTGGTCCATTTCTGAAAAACGTTCAGTTGCTCTATGTACTCTGATTACTTCAGCATTACTCAATACCATAATGACTCTTATTGAGGACCAGTTCTAACCCTATTTGGAATTTTTGTATTAGCAGTGAGGTATATTGTTCTTCTTGCTTACTTTCCTACAGGTACACTATTGCCCGTTGGAGATGCATGCCTTGTAAAAGTAATTTGCTTGGCTGAATGCTCTTATAGCTTTTCCCTTTGGAACTTGTTTGGTTTCACTCGATGTATCTTTCATAATCTAAAGTATAAACCCACTATGTTTGGGGACTATCATGGTGTTATGGTCAGTGACCAATGCTCTTTTGTAAAGCTCTCCCTTTGGATAAATGATGAATAGACGAATACATGTAAATGTAAGACTGGTAAAACTGAGTTACATTAGACCTCAGATCAATGGCTAACATAGGGTCCCAATACCTCCTTAACTTTCTACTACTCTTAATGAGTGTCATATTTTCATATAGAGTCATCTAAGAACATCTACCAAACAATGGCTACAAAACCAGACGCCATTTATGCTTTTTAATTTCACACTTCTTTAATAGAAAGTCCTTTTTTTCCAGTGCTGCCTTAGGATTACCATGTGACTTAACTGTAATTTTAAGGTCTAATTCTCATTAGCATTTCAAGCACAGAACAATCCCCATTGCCAATCCCTGTCTCATTAGTACTCTCAATTGAAAACACTCAGAAGTTCTTCATTAGCAAAGGTACGTTCCTCCAATTTACAGCCTACTTGTCTCTGCTGCTTTCTTTAAATCCTAACAATGTCAGAATATTGTTGATTTCTGGATTAGGCTGAAAGATGATGAAACTTTGTGTCTGAGGAAAGGGTCATTTGGAAGAACCTCGGAGGTCGCCTTTAAGTGTCCAAGTGATCAGTAACTGATGTGAAAAGCGGAAATTTGGAGTCTTGATGGCTGCCAGTAGGGGGTCATTCTCATCACACAATCTTGCCCCAGGGTGCAAAGAGTTAAGGGTGCATTTTTATTTTTTATTATAACATTTTAAGCTGCAAGGCAATCAGTAGCAGACAGTAGCCTCAGGGGAGCATGAAGCACAGCCTGTTACTTCACTCAGTAGAGAGCACTGATGGGAGGAGAGGAGGAGGGAGGGAGGGAGGGAGGGAGGGAGGGAGGGAGGGAGGGAGGGAGGGAGGGAGGGAGGGAGGGAGGGAGGGAGGGAGGGAGGGAGGGAGGGAGGGATGGAGGGAGGGAGGGAGGGGGTAGCGGAGAAGGGGAGAAGGGAGGGAGGGAGAGAGGGAGGACAAGACAAAAGACGGGGGAGAAACAGTGCAAAGGAGTTACTCTGAGTGAAACGGAAAAAGGTAGGGGGAGTGTTGTGTGAGAGCAGCAGAGTGTAGAGAATGGAATGTGTGTGTTTTTTTTTTTGGTGGCAGGGGAGTGAGGTAAAGGAAAGATAAAAGAGATGAACCTGAAAATGAACAGAGAGACAGAAGATTAGAGAGAGCATCTGTTGACAGAGAGAGACTTAAAACTTCCTAAAACTTACTGAGCTCACTCACACTGTAATGATGTTCTCTGTCATCCACTGATTTGGTCATAGATGACTTTCTCAGCAATTGGAAGGATATATGTTGATGCAGAGTGAAGTAATTTAATTATATGAATCACTTTGTAACTGTGGCATTAAGGTATGGGGGGTATGTTTCAGCAGCTGGCTGACTGGAAGTTGACACAGTGGGGATAAGGTTAGAGGGACCTTAAACACATCTCTGACTCCACATGTCTCTGGTTGTGTTGAAGGCCTTGTGTTTATTGAGTCTGTTTCTTTACTGTTTTAACCATGAAATCCTTTCCTGTGACTAAGTAATGGGTCTCTGGGTATTTCAAAGAGGTCAGAAAACAGTATTTCTGTAAAAAATTGCATTATTCGTTTTAGAAACATAGTGAGACTGGCCTCTCCGTCATTTACATATCACCCTTGTGACGTTTTATGTCAGTCTTTTGAAACTTGGGTTGAGCTTTCCGTGAAAAATGATGAATTTTCCACTTGAATGTCTCTTTCGTCGAGTGTTAAGTTTTGACTTTAAAGCGATGAGGGTTTTGGGAAGAAAGACCATGTTCCCAAAGTTCCTCTCTCCAGCTGTGTAACTTTCACCAAAGCGTTCCAAGGCACTGTCCTGTCTTAAGCTTGTTATCACTGTGACTCTGACTGAAGGAGGTTATTAAAGAAGTGCTACTTTTACATACAGATGGTTTCCACTGGACCTTAAAGTGGTCATGACTCCAGTCATGGGCAATTCAATTAAGTGATTTTTTCCTTCAAGGAAAACTGTTTTGCAAGTCTTTTTTTAGTGATCCATCAAAAGAGTTGGTATAGCAAGCGCTCCAGTAAGATGTCAGAACAGAGTGCTAGCACAGAACAGGTGGTACTTATGGCTTTCAGGGTTCAATTATACCTGTTGCTGAGTTTGTCATGCATTTTACAGTAATGGAATATTTTGGCACACACTGAAAAGAAAACATTCAAACAACTATGAAACTGGCCCCCAAAACATCATAGGTGATGTCAGATCTTTAAAATTATTTTGCTGAATAAATAGATAGTGTGTGCGAGTTGAACACCTGAGCAGAACTGCAGCATTTTGTTGTTTGCAGTAGAAATGTGGATGTTTTTATGTGTTAATTTAGTGACACTTTGCTTTGCATAGCGATCATCTATAGTTAGAGGTTAGCAGAGGACACCACTTTTTAAATAGCAATGACAACAACTTTTTTTCGGCCTTGAATAAACACGTGATTTTTATGTCGCAAAGGTTATTTTACCTTTATTCATTTAGCAGATGATGAAATATGTGCATCATCGCAGGATAGGACCCAGTAAGCCCCATTCTGTGTGGACCACAGCTGAGCTGGAGTTTAGAAAGAGAAGCAGCACAGATGTCAACTGTGTTTCTGACAGTAACCCCAAGCTTAAGCTGTGACCTATCTATTTGCTAATGAAGGCCCAGAAGGCACGGATTGACATTTTCACATGTTTATGGGATTCAGACAACTAAATTGAGAGGAAGCGGAGCGCATTTTCAGGTGACAAGGGGGTGGATGACGCATACATGATTTCTTTCAGGGACATTTAGAGTCACCCAGGCATTTAGAAGGATGGAACAGTCATACAGGCTCCTCAAATATTACCAATACGACTATAAGACATTGATATTTGATTGGCACAAATAAAAGGTTAGCATATGTGGTGGAATTTCTAACTCAATTTCTAACCAAACCTATGCTATGTTTGTTATGCAATGCTAACTATGTTTTTCTCTAGAGATGAACACTAACCAGGGGCGTCGTTAGACCTGTTTTAGGGGGGCTGAAGCTCTTCAGTGAAGAGGCTGAAGTTCTTCATCCCCCCTCAATCCTAGAAACGTCCCTGACACTAACTATAGTCTAATAGATGAATCCCCTTTGTGATGTGGTGAATCTTGCAGTCCTTCCCACTGGGAGATGACACCATGCAGTCACAGAGGCTTCCTATCCAACACTTCTCATATTATTTGCATTGTTCAAGCTGTGCTCTGTAACCTATCCCTGATGCTCATTTTGAAATCCATGTTTAATCACTAATCACCTTCCAGCTAAAAACTTGAATCGTTGCTTGGAAAAACATCCAATTTGGCAAGCAAAGAAAGCAACCATGTGTTCTCATCCGCAATATGGTGTGATAGAAATTAGAGTTTGATCAAGGTTGCCTTACAGGCCGAACACTGTGCCAGAGCCCCTTTACATGTTGACAGTAGTGTGCATCGGGCTCAGACACATGGCTGGATTCCCTGTTTACTCCAACAACAGCCAATCACTGGGGAGGGAATGACCAACAACAGCCAATCACTGGGGAGAGAGCGACCCGTCTCAGGCTAGAAAGCAGCTCCCCATGCTCTCTGCTGGCCACTGAAGCATCCATGATGAAGCGCTGGTCCATGCAGATACACTTTGTAAGATGGGAGCCTGAAGCTGCAGTGTTTGTCTTTTTACATACTGTAGTTCCAATAATAACTGGGCATCATTTGCTTTATATATTCCCATTAGTTATGTTCGAGTTTCACTCATAGATAGGCTAATGGAGGTTTACTATACAGTAGATTGAGGGCTTGGCTTATGCCACCAAATGATACTGGTGAATGCTTGATTGTATAGTAGCCAGTTGGCAATTAACAAGTGCAACTTTTTATATATATATATATATATATATGTTCGCCTGTACTCATTATAAATAATAATTGTGTAGACCTCTAACTGGCACCACAAATAATGTTTTTGTTACCAGCAGGATATATTTCTTGTCTGTCATAATGTGTTTATACTTTTTTCTAAATTGTCTCTTCTTCCCGAATGAAAACTCTGGGGGGGGTGCACTAATTAAATACTGACACATATACAGAACAATGGATGGAACAACATAATTTTTCCTTAAGGGCCATTTTATAACACTCAGGGCTAATTCAGGCCTTCATTAGGGAGAATATAAAAAACATACCGTATCTTCTTTTTTCAATTTCCTAATTCCCCACAATGTAGCATTGCCATGGAAACATAGGAAGTGTGTCCCACCCAGCACGATCTTCCTATGTCACTCAGGGGGACGAGGCTGATTGTTCAAAGGTACAAAAAATAATATACGAGTGAAAGCAATTAAACTCCCTCTCACTGTTCAATGCCAGGCAAACCCCATGAAGCCTGTGTTTTGGATGATGACAAACAAACAGCCACATTTCCGGTCTAATATTGGGTTAAGACAGACACTTGGCAACTGAAAGACATGTTCTGTTCAAACTTGTGTTTGACAATCACATTTCACTGAGCATTCTGTTAGGCCTGTTAGCACCTTAACAGATTTCCTCTGTTTAAAGATTAAAAACAGCACACTTTTCAGTCATAGTATATACTTTGACTTGAACACTTTTCATAAACATACGTATGTTGAAAGGAGCCTACATTCACTGCCATCTGTTTGAGTGGTGAACAATAATTCATTCTTCATACTACAACTGTTCCCCTAACTTGTCATTACATCTTGGTAGACATGAAATAATAGTGCTCACATACTTCAAACTCTGCCAGTCGCCATTTCCCTTGATATGTGGTTGAATGTCATGCTTTGCTTCTCCTAACGTAGAGTGAGACACTTTTAACAGGGACCTTCCACCAAGGAACATGTGACAGGTTTACTGTCCATGCTTTGAGAGCCACATGCTGAAGTATGACATGTGCATGACAAGACAGGAATGGTCTTTAAGGAATAAGTGCCAGAGAGGAGGTCATGTCCTTCTTCACTGTCTTTCTATGGAGGTTTAACATGAAATAAGGCATTTATCAAATGTCTTTATCATGCATTTATCAGTCACACTTGTTTTTTAAATTGTATATTCGTATTAAAAAGGTGTTTGTGATGAAGACATCAACCACAGAACACTGGAAGCCATCAAAAACACTTTTGGTGAAATTTTAAATGTGTAAAACTTTTAATTAATAAATATGTCAAGGTATTCACACAGTTTATCAAATCAAGATTAGATCACAAAATTATGGGTGTAAAAAATCTTTCATGACACACAATTGCAGTGGGGAAACAGGTTGGCAGAAGTGTTCAGAAGTGATGATTATCTTGAAGCTTAGAGTCAATTAAGTACTTACAGTTCATTATCTTGGTTGGTGGCTTTTCAATTTCAAGATCAGTATAAAATGACACAATTTCCTTTCATTGCTAATATGTCTTCCATGTTCTGTCTGGTACTTTGTAGTATGAGAGCCACAAATAGACCTCCGTCATTTAGTCAAAAACTCCTTTAAACAAAATATTTGTCAAGTTTTACACTATCATGTCTGTGTTAAAATGAATGCAGATGTTAGAGGTGACAGTTACACACTACACACTTTCAGCTACCACACAGAGTCCTGCCACCTTCAGAAGTTCTCTGATGACTCTGCTGTGGTGGGCTGTATCAGTGACGGGGAGGAGGCCGAGTACAGGACTGTGGTGGGGAACTTTGTCGCATGGTGTGAGCGAAATCATCTGCAGCTTAATGCGGCTAAGTGCAAGGAGCTGGTCATCGACCTGAGAAGGACCAGGACAACAGTGACCCCTGTCCACATTCAGGAGGTCAGGGTGGACACCGTGGAGGATTACAAGTACCTTGGTGTTCACTTGGACAACAAACTGGACTGGGCTAAGAACACTCAAGCCGTCTACAAGAAGGGCCAAAGCCGCCTCTACTTTCTGAGGAGGCTGAGGTCCTTCGATGTCTGCCGGACAATGCTTAGGATGTTCTACGAGTCTGTGGTAGCCAGTGCTATCCTCTATGCTGTTGCCTGCTGGGGCAGCAGGCTGAGGGCAGCGGATGCCAACAGGCTCAACAAACTTATCCGGAAGGCCGGTGACATTGTGGGGGTAGAGCTGGACTCTCTGGCAGTGGTGTCGGAGAGGAGGATGCTGGCCAAACTCAACGCCATCCTGGACAGTACCTCCCACCCACTCCACAATGTGCTGGCCGGACAAAGGAGTACTTTCAGCGGGAGACTCATCCTCCCGAAATGCACCACGGAGCGCCACAGGAAGTCATTCCTGCCTGTGGCCATCAAACTTTACAATTCCCACACTAGTAGTTTGTAAGCCAACTGTATATCCTGTGAAATAGCATAACATCCAGGGATATAACAATGGACATTAGGCAATAGTCGGACACAACTTCTGTAACATAACTACAGAAGTGGCAATATTCTGGTACAACTGTATATAACCATGTATATTCTGCTAATAACCTGCAATCCTGTATATCCTGTATATGCTGCAAATAACTGTAAATCCTGTACATCACAATTACTTGCATAATTGTAATTGAATTGTATAGATTATAAGGGTATAGTCTGTAACCTGCACTTTATCCTGGACATACTGTATATTCTGCTGTACATTCTGCACATTCTGTACAAAAACTGAAAATCATGTACATTCTAATATAATACTGTATATTATACAAGACCATTACTGTATAATTGTAAATGTATAGCTTCTGTACATAATCATTATGCTCCCTGGGAGGATTCACCTCACCCACCATTTTTTTTACTTATTGTTATTGACCCCACCCCCTACCCCTGTGTACACTTTCTAATCTTTTACCTCACACCCTTACCCTTAACTGTGCTTTGCGAGACTGTGTGCCGTTGATACAAAGGAGTTTCCCTCGGGATCAATAAAGTAATCTGAATCTGAATCTGAATCTGAATCTGACCTTGGCTCACTATGGCTCAGTCACATGGCCGACCGTGTTAGGATCCAAAATATTTGAAGTCAAACATGCTTCTACAACCCACAGCACATAATACTCAAAACTCCCTCTTTTGCTTTGTGGATGTGGATTTCAGAAGACCCTTTACCTGGACAAGCAAAATCAACCTTTCCAGCAGGTCAACAAATGTACGGTACTTGGATACTGTTCTCTTCTCTCGGTTCTCTCGCTCTTCTGAACCACCCACAATCATTTCATCTTGGGACGTTGATAACATTACTGACGATCCACAAATGCTTTATCGCTCACGTTGCTCCTGTTGATTAACCACATATACTTAGAATAGTTCAAAACTATAGCTGGACATATAGAGCGCAGATTGTATAAGACGATCCCTTGTCAAACATTCTCTGTGAACTAACAATCATCCTAGATACCCTTTGGGTTAACTAGAGAAGGTAAACAAAGATAAATTACACACATTTCTGAATTCTAATTGAGAAAGATTTTCTTTTGATGTAACTCAGGAGATGTGAGGAGCTCGTCTTGTGGACTAATTACTGAGTCATGACAGAGATCTAATTAGACTGATGCTAATGAGGCCTATTTACTCCAATCTGATGTTGAAATGGAATTGGTGGAAATCTAAAAAAAGGTGCCAGCATAGGCTTCCTGCCAAGAAGAATAAAGAGCACTAATATGAATACTGTGCTTCAGACACAGATGCAGTTAAGGAGTTATGGTTTTATCTCAAGAGATATGGGCTGTGGCATGAGAGGAAGGGAGACACAAAGTTTAACCAAGAAACCAGACGAGACTCGTTTTCTTTACGCAAGGAATCGAGATGACAACAATCATGTTGGCTCGAAGTCCAAGTGTATGATGGGATGTTCAGTCAATTATCTTTACTCAGGCGTTGGAGGACTATTAGAGTGCTCAACCCTGGAGTGGGAGATTATCACGGCCTAACTGGAACAGACACTGAAGTGAGCACTCACAGAGGACACTCTATTGACATCCATTGAGCTCTTCACAAAGCTTGGAACACAGGATTGGTATAACTTGCAATCCTCCATTATTTTGTTGTAAAATCTTCATACCTATGCAGTTTAATGCAAGATTAAATTTAACTAAAAGCTTGGTTTACAATACAAAACCTGTATTCTCAAATCAAATCAACATTTATTTGTATAGCCCTTTTTACAAGCAATGTCACACAGGGCTTCACATACGCCCATAGAACTGCCTCTTCAACCAACCTAAACCCTCAAGAAAGACAAGGAAAAACTCCAGAAAAACTCACTAGGGAGAAAAATTTGAAGAAACCTTGGAAGGAGCAATTCAGTGAGGGATCCCCTCCTCCAGGGACGGTTGGGGAAAGTGAGGAGCAGAACACAGGCTAAACAGTCATGTCTCTAGAGAGAGTAAGTTGTTGAAACATCAAAACTCAATGCTCAACTTGGGTCTGAGGTAGCACAAAGTCAGTTTAGGCAGCCACAGGGCTTGGGCCCATGATTGGCGCAGCATCACACACAGGGGGATGAGGAAAGGGACCGGGAACTCCCTCCCATCACATCCGACTGGCGATTTTAAGTCAATTATAAAAAATTTCCCATTCAGATAATTGTCCAAGCCTTTATCTGTACTGTATTGTTTCATGGTTCCATACTTAACCACTGAATCTTTTAAACTTTTGATTCTCTTCGATTCTCATTTTTCACGCCTTTACCATAAACAAAAACTAGAAATATCGGATGCATCAGAGACTGTAAATACAAAATATCATGAAGTCAAAGAATGATATGGAGAATTTGTGGTGAAGGTTTAATAATGATAATTCATTATTAATGTATTACTATTTATTTATTTATTTATGTATTTATTTATTTATTTATTTATTATTAGAATATTGAATTCAGCACTCATACCTTCTTGAACCAGAAATCTAATATGGCATTTTACTCTGTAAAGGGAACAATCTTTCACACAAAAGTTACACCTACACATCCTTATTACATAAACTGGTGGTCTAATATTGAGAATTATATATTTTTAGATAAAACTGTCTTAAACTAGAACAAAAGCTTACATTTAGTAAGTCTACTTCTGATCACGCCAATATAAAAGTTTTTTCGTCCCCTATCTGTCTAGATTTCTTGTTTTAAGTGAGTCACACAGTGACCTAGAGAGCTGTAACCTGATGTGAAGTAGATCAAGGCGATCATTTCACAGAGATCCAAATTCACACCTTTGTTCAATGAAAGGGCCTCAACTTTTATAACTTATGGCCTGACTGCATTGATTTGCTGACTGATTTCTATAGAAATCGTTGTCCTTGAATGTTTCTTGGCAGCTTACGGAAAATGTCAGACATCAGTGTGTCTGCCAAGGATTCGGCTAGTATACTGTAGGTGAATTATGTCCATGAAAACAGTCGATTTAGGACTAGGCCATGAAATATACAATTGATAAGAGTTTTATTTAATGGGATACAAATTATTTGAAGTACAGCTTTAACGTTATCAAGTACATTGAATTATCTACTGACATTATGTAGATATTTGGATAATACACCTTCGTGGGTTAAGCTGTTTCAATTTATTGTTTATGAGATAAACATTATGATTATGAAAACAGACAATGTGCCTTACACTTAAGTTTCCCATATCATTGGAAACGCAACTTTCTGTTTGCAAATCATACTTTAAAATATCCCAGCTTCTCATCAAGGACCAGGACCAAAGTATAGAACAGTTGTATTAAAAATGTCAAATTCTGTGATCATGCCTTGAGGTCTGTGGCTATCAATGATTTATAACTCCATTTAAAGTATGTTCCAATAAATCAAGACACCTAATCTTTTCAATGGAATGAAATCCATGTACAAAGCAATTTCCTGTAATCAAGCTGTGGCCATAATGGGATTACAATGACATCCCTTATACATGTAGTGACAGCTAACCCGGACACAGCCTTGATGCTCCTGTAAAGGCATGTCACCATGGACATAACCAAGACATTATGAAGGTGAACACATTACATGACTACTGGACTAAAACCTATATTTTACTTGTGTGGAGGTCTGAGCCATTTCACAGGGTGAGTCTGTCCGTTTCTGGCATTGAGGAAGAAAACTGTACTGTAGCAGTCATAACTCACAAGCAAGGATTAGCTGCAATAAACATTCATCTTCTTAGCGTATTAAAGACATATTGGAAAAGCCTTTGGATTATAGCACAGCATGCTTGCAATCATTGTTAGGAGATAAAATGAAGCATGTCTCCAAAAGCCTCCAAATGACGGCAGATCTACCTCCAGTCACATTCATTCATACTCCTCCTATTCTTTAAACTGAACATTGAGGCCTGTGCTCGTTAACAGGGGATTACTTCACCCACTGAACCATGTGTGGAGTTCCAGACATGACTGACGGGATTTCTTCAGGATGCAATGTATTTGAGAGTGAAGATTGTCGGATATGCCAAATACCTTGTTGTTCCTTGTGACTAAAATATCATAGAAAATAACATGCATGATGGCAGGACAGACCCTTCATATCAGGTGGAAAAACCTGGCTGATTTGATTTGTGATCTTTTGTAAGCTGTGTGAACTCAAAATACTTTGTGATGATCAAAAGAAAGACCATATTTCCCCTGTGATTTTGAAAGAAAACACAGAGACTAGCAACTGTAAGGATGGACACAAGCTGTTTTCTGTGTTTGCAAACCACTTGGACTTGTGCTTGTCAATCACAGATAAATGACAGAAACCACAGCCGATAATAAGCATATACTCTACTGTTTGCATCACAGAATCACCATCAGAAACTGAATATGAAAGTGACATAACCACACACTTCCATGGATTATGCAGACATGCTATTTGCATTTCATTAACCCTGTTATAAAACAATATTGCTGGAAATGACATTTAATCCGCTACACTCAAAATTGTTATTTGAATTTTGCTTACCCAATGTTTTCCTATATAGCCACCACATTTTATCATATTTTATCTCTTTAATTTGGCAGTTGGCCATTCAGATTTACTATAACTCAACTGGATGTGGTTTGTTGTAAAGAAGGCAGGCACTATATATCTAGCATAACACAAAATTAATTGACAAAAACAGTGGTGTAAACAAGAAAATAGCTGTTTCAACTTGAATGATTTAATGATTAAATGTTGTTTTCCCCCTACAGTCATGAAATGAAAATCTACTGTTGATCTGGAGATGAATGTATTAGTCATATTGTTGTCAAGAATCTGAATCTTAGGTTGGAACTGTCAATTAGACCAGAAGACTGACAACCCTGAGGTGAAATAAAAACGACATATTACCATATCAAGTGACGTTAACAGGAAGTCTCGAGGTCTGACTGGTGTGTTTGAGTTGACAACATGTGGGCCATTAAACATGATACAGTACACAGCTTCTGTTTCAGAGATACAGCATGAGTCTTAGGTCCTTATGCTGTTTCCTACTGGTTTAAACGAAAGGAAATGGAATCAGTAAGTGTCATGAATTCCATATATACTTGCTGATACACTGGTCTAAAAAGCCTCTCCCAATCTGTACAATTTTTTCCTGGTGATAATGGTATTTCGTACCCTAAGCCCTGCGGCAACAAGAAAAGTTTTAAATTCTGACCCCCATTTCCTGGGCTTAGGGTCTATCCCATTCATCTCTTTGGTTTGGTTATTTTTTTCTTATTCTCCAGGAATAATTTGAGGGTTCTCTGCCTGGTTAGATATTTCTATGGTATTTTACATGATTGTAACAATAATTCAAATTGTATTTTTAATGTATGTCAGTATCTGAAGTGCTCAGTCTACAAAGTCACAGATATTAATCATACACTGCCTTAAACACATATTATATGTTTAATCCACAAAAATCATTTACCAAAGCTGCAATAAACATGGTTCAGGCAGGAACACATTTCACTGACAATCCAAACACGTTCTTCCTGGCATATGTGGTTCTGCTGGTGTTGGTACTGATAACCTGGAGGGAGTCAGGCCTAGCAGATAGCTTAGATCCCCCCCCCCCCCTTCCGATAGACAGAGAGAGAGAGAGAGAGAGAGAGAGAGAACCAAGGGTGGAGGCCATGGTGGAGGAGGACACAAGGACAATGATGCCCATCCTGTGTCATATGTACACTACATTTAGTCATTTAGTCGATGCTCTTATCCGCAGTGACTTACATCAAGTACAGGGACATTTCCCCCCTGAATCTCAGAGGTCTCTGCAGGGACCAGCGCCACACAATTATAAACTCTGATCTCACAATGCAAAATCAGAGAGGATATATTTTGTTGTTTCCCTTGACATTTTAAACATAGCATGTGGTTGCCATCTCTGTTTTGCCACGATAATCAGTTATAGGCTTAAATCATAATAAATGTTGTCAAAACATTGATAGAATAGAAGCAATAGCATTAGATATGATGTGCTATATTTTGAAGTGGTTATGTGTTTATCAATGCAATATAAAACACTATTTTAAAATGCATGCAATTTTAATGACTTTCTAGCTTCTCTGTATTTCTGAGGCTAAGTGCTGGCATCAGATAGTATCTAAGATGATTCTTTAATAGTGTTCGCTGATGATCGAACACATTAAGAACGAAAGACGGACCATTCATATTTGATGTGCTGACGAGCGCTGTCTTCTGCCATTCTCCCTCCCCTCCCCTCCCCCTTGAATATTTACACGCTTTTTCGCCTCATTATGGTGACAGGTTGTCCCTTCTGAGACTGTTATCAGGAGGATGTAGTGGTGGCCGGCAGGGCCATTAGCAGTGTAGGGAAGGGATTGGAGGTGGGCCACCAGCTGGTCTGCAGACGCTCTCAGCTGCTCCAGGAGGTCCATAAACAGCAGGTGCCCCCAAGTGCACCAGTATAATTGAAGTAACCCTCTAAGGCTAATGGACTCAAGTTGATGTTCAAGCTGAATGATCACATCCGCATCATTAGACAGACCCTGCTTCTTAAAAAAAAAAAGCACACAGGTTTGTCTCTATTGCGAATGCATCATCAAATGATGCACTGTTGAAAATGACAACATATGTAAAGTTTGTAGTGTGTCTGTGGTTATGTCGATATAAATTAACTATATGTTATTACACATTACAAAAGTAATTTGTTCTAACTTCTAAAACACAGCAGGGTGTATCTTTTGGATACCTGTCATCCATTCCTGTCAATGTCAAATCTCTAATTCATCTTATTAGTTAGAATAACAAGGGCAGATGTGAACTGTTACCAGTGATTCCATGTATTTGAATGTTTCTTGTTTCCTGTGGAACCTTTTATCTAAACCTGTTAGTTGGTATGAATGCACCAATAATCTGCAATGATATAACATAGTGTGCTCATGACTGACTCTTTAAAAGCAATTCTGTTTACAATATATGGCAAATCAAACAGACTTTGTCACCTGCTGATCCGATCTTATCAAACACATGTTAGTGCATTTGTAGCCTATACTAATTACCATGACATTAGCCAAAGATCATAATCCATGTTATGTTGTATAAGAATCTCCTTTGAAGCCTACCAAAAAGTTTTACATATTTCCACAAATAACATAAAAACAGAACTATATTTCTCGGTCAATTTTGAATGGTTGTCAGGACAGGACAAATGGCAGGATAAAGCTGTTCTTCATAATATCATGAAGACCTAACTCAGTAGAGTACAGAAAAATGTTTGCGTAGCTTGGCAACAATCCAGTACAGCTCAGTCTAGTTGTGGAACTATTTGTGTAGGCAAAGTCAAATACATGATTAAATAATCAAGTCATAATCAATTGTTTCTTACCACTGAAAACTAAGAAATGTATCTTGTAGAACTGTTGTATAAAAAGCAACATTAGATTGGATGTGGCTGTTACACTAATTGACCTGGCAATTGCTTGATCGAAGGCGTATATTGTGATAATATGTATCTATTTACTTTAATTTTATCTTGGTCGGACACCTGTTCCTATATGAAAAGGCAGCTTGAAGACTCTTTTGATACACAAGATCAAATAAAGTTATTGTTGCCATCTAATCTTAAGATCTTGGAAATGGTTGCTCGCAGGATATTGCAGCTTTTGCTATTCACTACATTCCCCTATATGAGTGTGTTTCTTTACTTGAGAAGCTCTTGGGCCTTGGCATGGAGGCAAAGGTTGTTTTGCTTCCTGGTCACAGTTGCTTTTCCCCTAAAAGGCACCATGCACCACACTCCTCATTCATCATTGAAATGTCCTTCAGGACATTCCTATTAGCAACTGTCAGTTGGCCTGCTCTCATTATTACATCATCATAAGGGTGTCATCTTTGAACTTCATCAAAATAATTGGCTCCATTCGTCAGTCTTGGGTCCATAGACATAGCTGTGGGTACATAATCATCTTTAAAAGAGTTCCAAATATCTTTGAAAAGCTACAAATATCACTGGTCCTGTGACATTTAATCTCAATATGGTGTCCTCAGCCCTACTATAGTCAGATGACTGACTACTGTGTAGAATCACACTGTTTATGGCAACAAAATGGTTTTGAAAGAAATTTCACTTAAGTAAAATATTGTAAATGACATGAAATAACCCCCAAAACCTGATGGATGCAGGTTTATTGAACAAAAAAGCAGCATCAACATATAATCTGACAATTTACCTTGAAGTGCGTAAGGGCAGACGGGGCATTGTGCATTTCCTCCCCGAACTAAAATGTTTTAGTTTTCTTTAAGATGAATAATAGATGTTTGAACAAAAGACTGATGCTAAGTAACCTCATAAGAGACAGCGCCCAGTGGACACATATTAAAAGACAAGAGGTTAACAACAAAAGATGGATGGCATTGGGCACTGAAACTTCATCAACAAAATACTTTGTGTTTGCTAGCTGTATTTGAGAAAGATAAATACACTTAGATAGTACTCAGTTTAGTTCATTCAGCTTTATGTTAGTTTTTAAAACTAATGAACATAAAAAATAACTTGCTTCAGGTTTCAGCACTTATGCACTTATGTAGCATAACGTCTGACAGGTACTTAATGTCTTGTGTTCCCATAAACATCTTTATCTCCAGATGCATCTTTTTATTTCACCCAGGGACATTTTTCCTTTAATTTAATGGCTAATATATCACTCACAGCACATAAATAGCACAGACTTTATGTGTGCAGTGATAAAAAGCAGCATTTCTTGATAAAATAAACTCACAGAAAAACCGTACAGCTTTAAAATGCCATGTGCTTTCATGGAGCATTGGCAATATAATAATAATAATAATATAAATAACAACATAAATTATAATATTTATGCCGATTAAATTCTGGATGAAAATTTGTGGTCACCAAGTTCTCACATTTTGAGCAAGAAATGAACTAAACACACAGCATGTGTGACGATGTCGACAATTACAATGCATTACCTTGTATTCCAGAGACCCGGGTGCAATAACCTTGCCTAAGCCACTGAGGCACAGGTCTGTGACGTATGGCTGACCAGATCACAATCAGACCACTGAATATTCTCTTTGCTTAAGAAGAGTACTGATAGTCTCTTCTGGACGTATTGACTAAGAATATTTAAATCCCGGAAAGTTAGCCTGAATCTGTGCTATTCTGTTATTTCTGTTCATACTTTCTCGTTTAGTTTCTTAAAGAGAATTCAACCATTTACAAACCTTTCCTTAAGAGTATTGTAAAAAGTGATTGATCGAAGATGAACGTGCTGGTAGTTCTGGACTTAAAGATGTGTACAAGACGAGACAGAAAGCAGAAAGCCTGCAGACAGCCTCTTGAAAGCAGGCCTGTGTGTTAGAGTGCCAGAAGATTTAAGCTATTAGTCACATCGCTGCTCTTGTGTCTGCAGTAAACCTACAGAAAGAAACCTTTTCTTTTCCCCTGTCTTTCTCTACTTCTCTCCTTATTTCCCTCCCTCTCTAATTCTCTCTCCCTCCTTCCCCCATTCTCTCGCTCTCGTCCCTCTCTGTCGCTTCTATTTTCTGTTATGTTTTTTCCTTTGCTGTTCACAAGGACATCTGGGACACAATCTTGCAACATCCTTTACAAACATAAAGAATGACAAATGTTGGGAATCCATGTATTGGATGTAAATGGATTGGTGAGGAATTCTCCATACTTTTTTTTTAATTGAGAGCAAGTCTGAATACTGTAAGCAGGTAGAGTGCAGCGGAGAGAAGTTGGCTCTGTGAGTATGTGTGTCGATGCTTGAGCTTCTTACAGTATTTCAGGTTACCTGTTTTACCATGAGGATGGTGTGAGTCAATATACATGTCACAGCCCTCCAGTGAAATGGCTGTGATGTTAATTGTTATAATTTTTGTATATTTTAAATGATTTACATTTAGCAGACAATCTTATCCTTAGCGACTTACAGCAAGTACAGGGACATTCCCCCCTGAGGCTAGTATGAGTATGATTAAGTAAGTGGCTTGCCCAAGGACACAACATCTTGTTGACACAGCCAGGGTTCAAACCAGAAACCTTCTGATTACTAATCCGACACCCTAACCGACTGCATCACATAACTCCCTTCATGATGCATGGATTAATGGTGCATATTACCTTATATTAAGTTCATGAACTGAATATATACTGAATATGATTAATGGTGCTAATATTCTAACGTAGCCTATGTAATGAGTTTCTAGGTGTTGGATGTTGGCATCTTATTAGTGTCAGCTCCTTATTACTTTCAATCATTTAATTCCATATTACTTTCACTTCGTTATGTGTCACAGTGTGTAGGAGGGTGGATGGTGGCAGAGGAAACATAAGCAGGAACACAAGAACAATCAATGAACAGATTAAAGACTGGACAATGGCACATTAACAATGACCAACAAAGACTGAGAATTCAACACGTTCAATACGGTAACACAAACAGACAAACTCAGCCCTGTTTGGTTTGAAAAAGTGAAATATACATTCTTCAACAACACCCTTATTATGCTTCCAGAACACTCGCCACTTACCACTATAGAGATATTGAGTATTTGAGTGGTCCAAGTACAGGCGTCAGGTCTTCAGACTGAATTTAACTGATTAAAAGAATTGTCTTGGACAATAAGGAAAACATTCAAAGGGCTCTTAACAAAAATTATTCTCATTCGGGAATTACGTTGAGAAAACGTTTGCACTCAACATTTCCACTTGAAATAATCAAGGGATTGGCAGATTTGTTTGTGTCTGCTGTTTGGCAAGTGGCGGGCAAAGAGATAAAAAGAGAGAAAGAGAGAGAGATAGAAAGAGAGAGAGGGAGACAGAAAGAGATAGATAAAGAGAGGTGCCGTGTGACAAAGTGGCTTGATTGTGCCCCTGGAGTTCCTCTTTGTCGAAGGAGAAATAAAACGCGGCTCTCAGTGTGTCAGAGAGAAAGCGTACGCTAGTCTTGGTACTCTGACCATGGAAGTGGTGGAGAGAGAAGAGGAAACGCCCTCTCAACCTGTCCGTCTCTCTTCAATCCCAACGGTGATGCGCAAAAGCACTTAACCTGCCAGCAGGACGGGTGGCGGGGGGTCTGTACCTGAACACAGGCCCTGTCACGAGAGGGAGGTCTACAGGGACCACAACACAAAAGACTGGGAGCACGCAAGGCCAGGCACAATCTGTCTACCCCTTGCACTTACACCAGCTGACAAGTCTGACAGGAAGATATGTGTGCATGTTGTCATGAATTGCCGTACCACGCAGATGTGTCAACGACACAAATAACCCAGAGAACATACAGACGCTAGCTGTCCTGTGGCTTCTTAGAACCGTTCACGTCTCCCAATGTTAGATTCAAACATGGGAAAAGGATTATTTAAATGTATTCATCACGTCGTCTTTAGAAATAAAGGTCTGGATGTCTGCTTGATTGGTGAGGTGGTGGATGATTGGGTGAATAATGTGCGGTGAGAAAAATGGACTGAAATACAATAGCATTATTTTCCTTGCAAGACACATCCTACTTTCTACACCATGTCTGTGCATGACTCATGTAGTCTGGTTAAAAATTGTTCCAGACTGGTTCTGTTCTCATGTCCTTCAAGTCATACTTGATACAAACAGTGTGTCAACGAAGTGTTAGTGAATATGAGATCTTTTACTTCAGATAGCTGAGGTCAGAATAATCACATCTGACTTGGCCGTTACTCAATTCATTTTAAATAAAGCTGCACTCAAATGTACTGAAAGTTTACTTGTAATGTTGCAGAGAGAAACAAAGCATTTCACTTAATTAATATTTTATCACTGTCTGGGTATGGATGAGTGGGAGCAGTAAAATCATGAATGCTGAACATGGTGTGTGCTCATAACCACAATGTACCATTAAATCAAACCATGACTGAACCTATCAAAGTCAAATTAAATACAAAATGTGGCTGATTTGCAATAGCGCAGAATGGGATGGGCGATGGTGTAAACAACCCCCACCACCCCTCTACCCCCCCCCCCCCCCCTTTTTTTTACCCAACACCCCCCTACTCCTCTGCTAAGCCTGCAGCTGAGTCCATCCCTCCAGGGAGCTGGTCTGACAGAGCTGTTCAATCGCCAGGCCTGATGACTGACAATGAGGACAGAAATAGAAATTAGAACAAATAGAATAAAGGCAGAGCACAGTGGATCATCTTCATCTCGCATGGAGCCAAGACCAGTCAGAACACCAATCTGCTGCAGCAGTCAGCATCGGCTAGCCAATCAAAAGTGTAGAAGGTCACTGTCATGGCCCAATCAAGCTCTGTTCCAACTCAAGAGTCGGGATTATAGGTATATTTTCAATAACCTGATAAAGTGCTGTTAGTTTTTGTTTGTTTGTTCGTTTTTTTCCTCCATTTAAATTATAGAGGCCACACATTTTTATTTCCCCCAATTCATAGCAGGATAAGAAAACATTTGCTCTGTATAGCAAAATGGAAAATGGAAAATTAAACATTTCAAAAGTCTGTATTGCTAATGTGTTTGATGATGGATGGGAGAAAGGCATAGAGGCCTGTGCACACCGGCCAGCTGCCCTGATCACACCAAGCAGCATCTAGGCCATAAAGATTCAGATTCAGGCAACTTTCATGCTTTGTGATTCAGATGGGAAGGAATGGATTCATATGCATTTGGAAACATTGCTTAGGCAAAGGGCACTCTGCCTTATTGGGAAACAGGGAGCACACAAGCCTTGGCCAAGCAAAGAGGATCGAGGGGGTTTTCAGTTTCCTGTCTTGTCCGATTCATCACATTTTATTGTTCAAATAACATTTTGAATGTTGCAGGCTTGCTTGATATCAGATAGTCCCAGAACTCTTTATAACACTTTATTTACTTGACTCTGTAATTGTTCTCTACTGTCTTAAAGACTGTGTGAGGAAACCTAGCAACTTATAATGTTTAGGTTTTTGCCTTCAGTATTCTGTAAGATACAGTAATGTATCACATTTGTGTCTATTTTATATTTATCCTATGGACAACAAAGGACGTACATTTTATACTTACTGTATACCACTGTATACAACATATATATTTATATAAAGATATATATTCCTGTATTATAGTGTATTTTAGTACTTATTCCTGTGTGCATTGATGTGACATTGAGCCGCTGTAACAAAAGAGTTTTACCCTGGGGATCAATAAAGAAATTCTGAACAAGATCGCCTGAAACGTATATTATTGCACATTAACAGCATTTGCAATCATTATTTTTAATCTTGAGACAGATTACAGAAAACTATTTGTGTGTTCTCAGTCCTTGCTCTGAGTTCCTTAAGCTTCTTAAAGCTACACGCTGAAACAACAGATCACAAATAACCAGACAGGGAGCAAAGCATGGCTCTTTCTTTTGAAATCCCATCTTCAGACATCTTTCCTTCCTAACTCACCCTGTGGTGCCTCGGTCATGTTGCAACCACAGCACTTCCCAAAGTAAGAGCCCGTAAAGTGACAAGCTGGGCCTTTTCATTGCATGTGAACTAACATCAATACCTGAGCCACTGTCCCACCTCTGCTTTTAGGAAAGAAGACTTTCCAGATGAATATGTATATAACAAGAAGATAGAGAACAGAAATTATGTTAACAGAAATTATAACAGAAAATCTGTTTAACTATTCTCTTCTGTAGAGCCACCAGAAATGTTGGCAAATTCACAAAAAAGAAGAAACCAATTGCTGCACCAAGAGAGACACCTTCTCTAGACCCAGCACATTTTGATGTACAAGCAGGCCAACATGATTGAATTAAAATAAAGGCACTGTGCCCAACTTCTAAGATGGAGGTTTTAAAGTGACACAACAAACATGCCCTTGTCTGTATTCCCACCTCCACAGGAAGCTGCATTAAGTATCCAGGAAACCACAATCCTCTTACTAGAGTCTCTCCAATGAAGGTCATAAAGTGGAAACCCAGAGGCAACCTGAGCAGAATAGAGGAATCACAGGAGGGAAAGAATTATGATGTTTTTTGAGTTCGGAGGAAGAAAGGTGGAAAAACAAAAGAAAAGAAAACGGAAAAGAAAAAAGAGAAGGAAATACCTTTTCTCTGGTTACAATGGTGTACAGTATGGGGTTAGAAAAGTGGAATCTATTTTAAAAAGTTAAGTGAAATTTCTTTGGTTTCTTCGAGACGTGAAAGTCTGGTGCTGTAATTAAAGCCCACATGCTAATCAAACACTGTCAATCCCAGGGGTTTGGCGTGGTGTGGTGCTATGCTCAGTTCAGCTCCCTGCAAGAGAGCATGCTTGGAATATTCAAATGTTCATAATGCTATTCATCTCTAAAGACAAATGGCAGTGCTGTGTATTGTTGTTCACATACTATTAACCAACCATTCATTTCAATTGCATGTGTTTCTGACATGTCATGGGATATATAAAAAAGGGACCTGTGAATATTCAATGTATTCAATGTATGTACTATAAAATGTTACGTTCCATCATATCTCCTTAAAATGTTTATTTTCAAACACTAAACTAGGCCAAACTTTTTATGCTCAGACATCTACCCAATTCAAATTCAGATAAAAAATGATAATAAGCATTAAGTTAATGGTTATAGAATCACATCCTCAGTAAAGCCACTTAAAATTTGAAACCTCGTGATTTCAGTAACAACATGGAGATAAACCCTGATAGTACAAAACAAGCCAGAGCTATTGTCTTGACACCAAAGTAATTGCAGGGGAAACGCTATTGGAACAAGTGCGCCGATGGTCCCCATCCTCTGTCGCATGTACAACCAGAAGCCCAGTGGAGCTTGTTAGGGAACCAGAGAAGACATGGTAAATAAGGTTAATTGGCCAATCTGTCAGAGCCAGGAAGATGCCGGCGCTGACATGACACAACCAGAACATGATTTCATCCCTCTATGCGATCGGTGTTCATTAACATTTTGCAGGAAGGGAGCGTCGAGGCTACAGCTGTGATAGAGATGACGGGAGGGGGGGGGAGGGGGGAGGGAGGGTGCACTAAGACCAAGAAGTCTGGAACAGAGCTGGGTACAGAGTAAATTCTGACTGTTGTGTTGAAGGTAATCACACCAGATTACTGATAACCTGTTTCATTAACATAACCCAACCATGGACTTCAATGGGAATCCAGACATGCCCCCTCTGAGGTGGCTAACTCATAAAATAGAGAATTAAATCATGCGCTCTGTCACCTGGTTTATAGATGCATGGCGAGTACAACAGTTCAGTAGGCAAGTGCACTTGACAGAGAAAGAAGAAAAAAACCCTGTGTTAATGAGACTGATAAGACAATTATGTCCAATGCTAACTCATTAGCTTTGAGTGAAAAGCCAAGCCAGGCCAAGTAGACCAGGACAGGTTGGTTAAATATGTATGGCATCACCTCACATGACTGAAAGCTTTCTATAAATAAAATAAAAAAAGAGACCTGTACTTAATTGTAAGCCACAGTGCACTCCCATGAGGCATGTACTATATTACCAAAAGTATTTGGTCACCCATCCAAATGATCAGATGGATGGGTGACTAAATAATTTTGGTAATATAGTGCATCACTATGGGGGTTATCATGTTGGTATCTCCTAACCATTCCAGGGTCCATCAGCATCTCATGAGAGAATCTAAAAAGAACATAAGTAGGGGTGTAAATCCTAGTTTGTATCCTTTAAACGGTGCTCACACATCCGCTGCAGGACACCACATTAGGCTATAGGCCCAGCACCAATGCACCGGAACGGCACCTCTTGCTGAAGGCAGTTAGCTAGCTAGATCGACGGCTTAACTGCAAACTTCCAGCTCCATGATTGCCCAGACAGGTTATCAGATCAGGAAGTGCTCCATCTGGGAACCAAACCCACGGATGTAATTATTGGTCGCTGGCTCATTCCAGACCTGGCAAACACTACTAAGTGGTGTGTGTCAACTCCCATTAACACCTTCCCTTAATGTGTTGAACCTGGTCTGGTAGAGCGACAGGGTTATCTCTAATCTGTCTACTGCTCATCGACTATTTACATTCCACCAGTTATAATTAAAAGATGTTCTAGCACCTTAATCTTTCATAACCACATATGACTTGATGGGCCCTATTTACACCAACTAAAATGCAAGTGTCAAGCATTAGGCCCAAGTAGCTTTGTGGGCGGGACTCTGGAGCTGTTGCTATGATACCGGCGGGATAAATGACTCTTGCATCCTACGCAAAGCTAACATGGGTTGGTCTGAAGTGGGTAATTAGTCATAGGTGTGGTTTGGGTGTAATAAACCAATCAGAGCGTCAGGTCTCATTACCTTACCGTAATGTGAACAAGTCAAGCCTGTGCCCTTAAAATACCATTTGAATAACTCGCCACTGACTTTTAACCACCTTTTTCCTGGTCAGTTGCAGAATGTTTTTCTGAAACTGCAAAATTGCACCAAGGAACGTTTGTGCCGGAACACGCCTCCTTTTCATTCAAGCCATTTGCGCTGGATGCAACATAGGAGCTGACGTTACAGTTTGTGATAAGAGGCCTTATTTGTGATGTATTCCTATATTTGTGAACTCCATTTGTTAACTCAAGCCTAGACTCTGGTATCTAACCACCTCTGCTATTTCCAGGCACCACCAAGTCTTATTAATGTTACCGTCAGTAGCATTATGTATTCTACCAGGGATGAGTCTCATAGAACCTTCACCATTACACTTAAACGTTGATCTGCCTTTGATGTTAATTTATACTCTTGGAACTTTGGGTCTCCTCTGAGTCCCAGTAATGGATTTTGAGCTGACGATCAAAGCGACCCCAAGAGTTCTCCCCCTCTCTGTCTCCCCCTCTTTCTCTCCCCACTTCTCTCTCTCTCTCTCTCCCTCTTTCTCTCCCTCTCTCTCCCTCTCTCTCTCTTTTTCGCCTTCTAGAAAATAATCCGCTGCTGTTTAAAGAGTCCATGTTGAACAAACTTCTCAGTTGTATTACTTGCTGCCTATGTGTTATGTGCTTATGTGTTCTGTAAACCTTATGGAACTTGACACTTAAAATATTTGAATGCATTGTTTGTGGGTTCCACAGTGTAAATGAGTTTGCTTTAGTGATAACCCACACATTATGGACCACAAGGTTAACTTTGCTTGATTCAACTTGGTACTGCTGGCTGAGAATGAACCCTCAAATATGTTTGTGAGTATATACCTTATTTTACAATGCAATGAGTTTTGTCATGTCAGTTTTTTTGTATATTATTATATATTTTTTGTCATGTGCTCTATTATCCAGTGAGTGACCTCCAATAACAACACAACCATACTCAGTTGCAGGTCTGAAATGTACGAGCTTCATCATAAATGAATTCCTTCTCACCAGTATGACATAAGAAAACAACAGAGCAAGCAAAATGTCTCGCAACCTGAATGTTCATCTAAATCATTTTTTAATCAAGTTAGTACGTTCCTCCTGGTAAACGACCGTGCTGGGAAATGGCTCAGTGTGGATGACCTTGGGCAGCAATGTATCCTTCATAATACAGTCATTTATGCACCCTTCTCATGACCGTGCATTGATAAATCACAAGGGTTAAGTGGAAATACTCACACGCTTTACAAAAGACAAAGTAGGTGGCCTAGTGTTAAGATGGTAGAGTTTATGAGAAAAGGGGGGGGGGGGGGATTCCTATGAATATGCCTCTGTTTCAATTCAGTAAGATTAAAGGGGATGAATCAATACTGTTGTTAAAAGTTCCAAAGTGCAAGACAGTCACTATGATCATGAATTAAAGACTGGTTGGAAACCATATAGAGACTAATGTTATCTGACACAATATTGGACAGGATTGTAGTAAGGTTTTGCAGATACCATATTTCCAATAGGCAAGTTGTCTTGTGTTTTTACCTTGAGGTTCAGATTCAGATTCAAATTCAGGTGTGAAGCTTGCAGACGATGAGTGAGAGGAATGGTTGATGGATAGACTCTAGATCAGATAACTTTTTAGAAAGCAAGTTTGCACAGTACTTTCTGTTAAGCACCCAAGGTTAAAATGGGAGTTGAAAGCTCATGGTTAAGTGGGATCCTCCAAAAGGCTCAAGGTTTGAAGACTGAGTCACAATCTTCACTTCACTACCTTTCAAGAACATTCTGTCATTGAAGGAACACACTACTGGTCATACTGCATACTGTGCATGTTCAGACATGAGGTGAACATATACAAGCCCAGTTACGAAAAAAAGAATTGCACACGTTGGCAGTGTTTAAAACACACAGTTTTGTATGCATTTCTAAGGACTTGGTGTGGAAATGGTTGTAAAATATTTCAATGTCTTCTTTCAATGTTTCTACTTCTGGTTCCCAGTCAGGTCACATGGACCTCTGAGGTTATTCATCCAGTTCACTCACTTCTCAATCTTTCCAAATGTAAATGTCCTGCTGTTATATTTCTCTGGTGGGCGAAGGCACCAGGAAATAAGTGTGATTATGTAGCCACTTAAAACCCTAATGTAAAAAAATATATACAAATATTCATTAATCATACTGTATTTTATGTTTATAAACATGTTCCAAATTAATTTTCTCATTCTCTCTCTGACCATATATTCCTATAATACAACCGCATAATATAAACTGTATATTTTAGACAGAAGTATTTGATTTGCTGTAACAAATAGCAGCAGCCAAGTATCCTGTATTGATTCATCTCAGCAAATCAGGCAATAATATTCTATTTCTTGTGCTGAAATTCATCATAGTTTCCTTTAAGCTTGAACTCAGTAAGGTCTGATAGAACAGGACATTGTTGTTTGAGAGCTCAGCATGTGGTCAAATGATCAGCATTTTGTTTGGTGTTCACCACAGTGTGAAACACCATCCCATGCAGGCGTCACTAATAACAGCAAATCAACTACAGCTAGTGGGGATCCTCAGTTAAATTTCTCAGCGTCTCTCTGTCAAAAGCAGCTAAATGGAAATTCAGCAGCTGGGACACGATGCAGGTATCCAACCTGAACGTTTTTCTATGATGAGGTCTAGCTCTTTATGATGCTAATGATTATAGTTTGATATCTAGGAGTCTACAGTATAATGCTACATTGGAAGTTGGTCTTAATCTACAGTGTAAATCACCTAAATGTAAGTCTTTGGACTGGTATGAAGAGTGTGATTCATGTATTCTAGTCCTATTCTGATTGTTGTTGCTAGGGTTGGTTACACTATTGGTTTGCTTGTGAGTGTATGTTCCCAGGACATCAACAACAACACAAAAAGCTTTGTTCAGTCTTACTAATACCAAAAAGCTATTTTAATCTGCTTGTGTGACATTAGTTCAGATAATATTTTTGAATCAAATAAACCTGCATCATGGTTTAATTGTCTTATGTAAGTAAAATTAACAAGTGTCAAAGAACTATTCTATCCTCTAATGTTTTAGTTAAAGGGAAGATCAGTTTGTGCATACAGGAAAGATACTACTCAAATTTAAACGTGAAAGTACAGTTAAATACAAATGGTTTCAATATTTCAAGGTACTGAGTAAGAATATTAAGAGAAACAAAATATGTATGAATCTATAATTTGAGAATATCACTCTACCTGTTGAATTAACTTGGATCTGTGCTCCTTTCCTGATTAAAATGTATTTATTTAGTAAGATACATAAACTTTCATGAAACTTCAAAGATAACAACACAAATCTGAAAGAGTTAATTCAGGAATCATTGCCTTTTTTCTAATGTATAGAAAAACATTGTCCAGTGTACAGCTTTCACGGTTATCAACCTTAAATTAGAATTTTTCTCACCATGAAGCTAGTCCAAAAACAACATTCCATTATTGATTATAACGCCAAGTTCATTGATCCAGAGATTTCATCTAGCTGCTATTCTGAGATAAGGGTACATTATTCACAGACACACTTGATTGTAGAGACCCAGATGAGCTATGTAAAAAGTCCAGATAGAATCATTTGTTCTGCCTGCCTTGACGATTTTTATTGTTTTATGTTCCAAAATACCGTAGTAACTTAGTACAAAATGGGAACAAACAGAGTTCAGTGAAGAACCAACTAACTTATTCTCTCTTTTTCCCCAAATGTATAGCACTACCAAGAGGTACCGAACCTCTTCTCCTAGACATATAACTGGATGCAAATGGAACAGCATTTAGGATGGGTGAAAACACCCTGGATTAGATGAGTGTAACATTGTTGCTTTTCTCATTATATATATTTATATAAATAATATATATATATATATTTAAAACTTTTACATTTAGAATGCAGCTGAAGATGTTTGCACAAGTCATTCATTCATTCATTCATTCATTATCTATCGCTTAGGCGGGGTACACACAAGTTTGCACAAGGCACCATCTTAAAATGTCATATTTGATCCATTAACACACAGGTATTTGTTTCATGTATAAATTATGTATTGTAGAGAGCAGACATTACCAACATGTATTGTAGGTAAAAAAATAAAATGTCTAGGATCATTGAGGGTGCATCCAAAACAACACTATGCAGCCTGTTACTTTGATTGATTTATAAATGTATAAACTTACCCCCTGCACTGTTTCTGGTGAGGAGTTCTACAAAGAAAACACAGAAAAGATCCTTTCACTAAAGCAGTGTATTTGAGGCTGTTTGCCAAGCAGTAAGTTGGCATTCAGCTGATTTGGCTTTAAACACTGCAACGTGGCTTCTTGATGTTCAGTGTCTTCTCTGTGTAATTTACATTAACATTAAGCGAGGTAACGGTGATTTTGGCTTCAGTATTACTGAGTGACACACACACACACACACACACAAAAAAATCAACCAGAACACTTAGAGAAATAAATATCAAAATGTCAAACCTATTATCCTTTGTATTAATATTTACCAAGTAAGGTTACTTAATTGCCTAGCCATTAAGAGGTCAGCTTAAATTTTTTTTGCATAATTAAGATATTTCAAACAACCTCCAAGGAGATAAGCGTGACATAATCTAGCTAGAAAAAGAGTTATGTAGAGTTCCCTCTCTATTTTTCTCCCTGGAAGGTCATGGTGAGTAATTAGTTTAAAATTTATTATACTATAAATAAAGTCGTTTGTGAACTTTTTTTTAAACTGCTATGCAAATTGGAGCTACATTTTTACCAATATAACTTTACTTATTCAAGGTACTGATGCTTAATAACTTAATCTTCATTCATTTCCACCTTTTGATTTTTAAAAAGACCCACTTCAACCAAGAAAGAAAGTTGAAACTACTGTAAAGCTATACTTTGTTTACATTTGTTTTAAGTGAAAATAATGAATACATGTATCTCCCATTTGACTTTCAAAATGATTTGCATTCCATACAATATGGCATATGGCAGCTACATTTCTCAATGGATAATTCAAAAAGCATACATAGTGGTTGTACAATTCAAAAGGCATAGCTGATCAAATATTGGCAAGACTTCCATGCAGATGCAAATGAATCTTATCCTGGGACACCATGAAAGTAAATTAAAGGCAAAAGTCACACATATAGGAGCTGTTGATTTGGACTTTAGTCAAATATTGATTGCGTAGTTTGGTAGATGTGGTGAAAGTGCTGAGAACTCCTAAATCCACTGAGTGGAAAAAGACATGGACGTCTATTATTTAATGATCACTTCCTTGGGTGGAATCAACTCACCAATGAATCCCTGACAGCCTCCACATGACTGGAACCAGTCTGAGGATGCCAGGGCTGGAATTAGCAACTTTGGCTTTCTCTCATGTACGCATTGCTGCTCCCTGAAAGCAGTCGATCTAATCCATCTACTGGGAAGAATGCAGAACCATTTCACCATGAGTAATGGTGCAAGTAATGGAATTTATCAGCAGAAGAGCTTATAAAGTGTATAAAAAAATGCTGATATATGAAAGTTTGAAATGGCATATCAGGACAATAAATTGAGAGATCTCTAGAATGGATTTTCTCCTCTCAAATCCAGGTCAAAGTACACAATCTCTGAAGAAGGCAGTAACATCTCCAGAGATGTAAGCAACGTCTGGCCATGTTTTTCAAGGTATATAATCACAATAAATCTATTCTTTAAGCTTGTATTCACAGTCTCTTCCTCTGATCATCGTCTTGAGAAGAACTGGAGATCTCAGTCATCTGTGTTTTTAGGGTCAACATCGCGAACACACGGTCAAAGTGAGCACTTGGTCAATGCAGCTTGAACTGGTGACCTTTGGTTGGTCTTTGACTGGAGAATTGAGTGAGAAACTCAAAAGAAGAGCTGATTCCCAGTCTTTGTAGCTATATGAGTGTAAACTCCATGTTGGGTCATGCCATGCGGTGTAATACAGCATTGTTGTAGCATCTAGGATGCAAAATACACAGTATACTTAAATGTTGCTTTGAATACTCAACATGTAGTTTGCAGTAGCAGTAAAAACTGTAAAGCATAGTTATTCTGTAGCTCATTTGTCCAATTCTACCAGCAATAGTACTGAAATAAACTATGTACATCACACACTGCATGAAACCACTGATCATTAGTTTTTTTTCTAAGGAAACGTTTGCTTAATAGTAGTTATGAATACTCAAATTCTTCTCTTAAAAAGGATTGGAATTTAACCATTCTGCACTTATTGTGAACTGCACGTCAAAAGATCAAATGCATTCAACAGATAAATAAGTAAACACGTTCTACTTTGTATTCTCTGTCTGTGAACATGCTGTGTCCTTCCTTCTCATACTTGCCTTTCAACAAGGTGAAAATATATAGTTTTTGCATTTGATATATCCCAAACCAGACATTTGAGTCATCAATAATAGAATGTGAGATTTCATTTATATTCAATAATCAATGGGGTCAGAGACTCCAGAATAGTTTTTTTTTATTATTATCTTTTATGTGTTAACGGGGGCCGAAAAAAGACAAAAGTCTTGAAAAACCCTAAGCTGCCCTTTCTAAATAAAGCCCTATAACATAACAGAGTAAAAAAAATAATGCTTTTGTTCTCATACCACTTAGAAAGTTACCGGTGCTCATGGACTAGATAGAATCAAGCTTTTACAAAGGGTCTTGTATGTGAGATTCATCAGCACCATCAAACCACAAATGGACGCACCAAATTATTGTTTGTTTCTTAGGGCACAACCCCATACAAATACATTTGACCCTTAGAAAGAAACAGTTCACAAACAGGTTATATTGTCCTCCGCTCTTATTCACTGTGCTGTCAACGTCCCACACAAACACACCATAAAGTTGCTCCCTTCAGTATGTCCATGTTGATATCATGATCCACACTTGACTTCACCTCACCCTTTAACCTGCCAACATATGTTTTTTCTCTTTAATTTGTCATAGTTATATGAGTCACTCTTGAACACAGCTGAAAGGACTCCAGCCTTTCTGACTGAGAGCAATTAGCGAGTCCTGCATTGAACAGTGTGAGGTCCAGACTGCCAGGGACAGTCTTCACCACTTATTGAAGAAAATCTATGACAAGTCACCTCCTACAACTCTTATTATTATAATAAATCACAAGTGCAACCACTTTCTGACACTAATGGAAGCATGTTCACAAGACCAACTTTTGAGTTTCATAAGAGTCAAAAATGACAGCGATGGCAGGAGCTGTGGCTTTTTCCATTTGGCTATAGAAAACAATAATTCATTAACAATAGTTAATTTTAACTGCAGAGTTGAACATGCTGAACATTGCATTTTCCTGGAACTTGCTAGAACAAGTTGATCTTAAGCCTCAATCCACACATCTTCCAAAATGTCAGACTTTGAAGAATAAATCCAAATCTATGCGTCAATGTTCCCTTGAATATGCTATATATTAAAAAATCCTCCTTAGAGTGAACCCAGAACTTTGGTTTTACGAGTAAGAAACTATATTTCAAGTGAAGTAAATTACAGTAATAAAATGGTGGTACTTCCGCAAAGAGACATTAATGAGGTTAAATAATTGGTGGAAGATGTTCTGAATCCACGTAGTGCATGGTGTTACCACCAGCTAAAAGTACTAATTTGTATTATAGCGAAGTTTGGAAATTGTGTGTGTACTGAGACTAACCAGTAGTCCAGGGGCTGGAAATCCTGGTACTCATGATTCAAACAAATGGGTCGTTATAAAGCTCTGTGGAGGCCTGATGACGATCATTCATTAGAATCAGATGTGCTGGAGCAGGGAAACATCGAAAACCTTCAGCACAGTGGCTCTTGAGGACCAGGATTGCCCATCTCTGCTTTAGGCCATACTTGCCAAAATACACTCAAGAAGCATGGCAGCTGATTATGTGGCTGTATTGACACAATGCTCAATTATTCTGACCTAGTAAGGAAGTGATTGATCACATTTTAAAGCAACATACTTTTAGAATAAAAACTTTTTAGATGGAAGTGTTTAATACACTGTGATATAAACTGGACAATATATTATCCAGTCAACACACTTATGCAGATTATTTTACATAACAAGGACACAGTGAACATATTTTCACAATGTCAATCAGTTGCGAAGCAATTGTTCTTAGAATACATGTGCAATCATGTCCGTGACTGTAACCCTCAATTATATATATTTTTTCCTGTGAGAAAGGCAGGTTGGGAGGTAGCGGAAAAGCTGTTTTAATGCATTTGTTGATTGACCACAACATGGGAAATCACAGAATAATAACCCTGTGATGCCAGCAGCCAATCACAGGGAGAGACAGGGCTAAATCCATCCCAGGGACAAATGGGAAAGCTGTTTCCTTGGCATGCCCCCGGCTCTGAGATTACATGTGCCTATACTGAGCAGCTACAGCTCATCCAAGCTGGCCATGCACACCCCAGATATAACAAATCATGATACTTTTCCAGTAGCATGCCTGCAGTGTCAACATACACAGTGGTCCTCTGTTTCCATAACCCTGAGGGTAACACTACAGGAAGCTGTATATGATATATAACAGTAATATGGTCGAATCGGATGAATTAATGGTTCTTTATTACCAAGAGCAAATAGTTGTAAATTATGGTATATTACCAGCCCCAGGAAAGAAGGAAAAAAACAACTAACTGAGAGCAAAAATCCCGAAAGAAAGCAAAAACCATGTCTGAAGAGTTTCTATGGCTGCTATGCAGGTGAACTACGTATATGAAAAGTTAAGTCCCCGAGCTGCAGAGAAAATCTCAGCACCTATCATGACATAAGTCTGCCACAGTGTCTTAGTCTTGCTGCTGTGACTGGGAGCTGTTGTCTATTCAACAATACAGTCATCACACGCCACCACAGGTTGGACCCCAGTAACTTCATCTCACCAGTGTCTGAATGCCTCCCCCCTTTGCCAACTCCCACTAAAAACCTTTGATGAACACCATGCTAGCAGATCCCCCCTCCCCCTCGCTCCACCTTCACAGCACAGCAGACTGATCTGTGGACTCATTTTGCAGAAGGCCGATATGCCAAAAAGAGCGTGCTGTTGGCTGTCAGAACAGATCAGGAGGACACACGTATAATATCAGACTTTGAGAGGCTTTAACCCAACCTTCCCATCAAATTATACCATTTAGTAACTAAACTGCTGATAGTCTCAGTTTCCTTATTTTTTTTATATTTTTTTTATATTTTTTTTAAGAGTTCTTAAATTGAGATGTCATTTTACCTCATTAACCTGCGTTAAATCAGTCTTGTTGAACTCACCTACTGTTCTTGTCTTTCAATAGTACCAAGCTTTTATGTTCTTTTAAAGAGGTAAAAAAAAAATCATCACGATGGAAACCAGAATGGCCAGTCTCACTCTAGTAAGCATGTTTAATCTCTTTCATTAGGTCTGCATTATAGCTCCGACCAGCTGATGAGAAGCCTCATTCCAAGTGCCTTCAGTGATTGTCGTTAATGGCAACGTGTACTGCTGGGCTAGAGTCAAGGCTTAGCAGTCCATCTGCACTAGTGGCACAGTAGACCGCATGCCTGTTTTAATTACAGTTCCACCTCAGTCGATGTGTCGAAGTGTTCACTGATCAGTGTGCCTATTTGTGTTGTGACCAACCCCCATCCCCTCATCCTGGGTTCCTCTGCTCCTGATTGTGAGAGACTTGATTATGTGAGGAGGTTTAATCAGAGATTCCTCATCCATGGCTATAATAATGTCTACATCAATGAGGTCTTGGTATCAAAGTGAACTATACTCCACTAGAAAGAAACTCTACAAGGCTGAAAAGCATCAGTGCGGCCTGGACAAATATAGTCTTGTTACTTATTTTTGAAGCCTGTCAGACCAAGTAGAGGGTGCTCTGTCAACCACTGTTACCCATCTATCAAATGGGGCGTGGGTTCTGTTTGGCCTGCACAAGGTTACGTGTCGTGTTTTTGCCTAGTTAACGTTGGCTATGTGCACGAAAATTGGACATGAAAATCATCTTCATGTTAAGATTACATAGGTACCTTGTCACTACATAAAATGCTTATAGTAAAGATATTTTTGTTTATTACAAAGGAACTGCTATTCTGAGGAGGTGGGTGATAGGGCAGAGCAAACAAGAATTCTGTGCTTCTAATTGGGCCAAACTTCAACAACCAGACCCAAATACTATATTGCCATTTCTGGTGGGATTTTTTTGTGCAAAAATATTTTATCTTGGTTTATAAAAAAGAAGAAGAAGGAATTCACAATGCAATGCATGGGTTTGTTATCAGTATGATTCTGAGATCGAGCAAGTGAACCAGCTGGATTGCAGTGAACCAGCTGGATTGCAGTGAACATGCTGGATTGCAGTGAACCAGCTGGATTGCAGTGAACCAGCTGGATTGCAGTGAACCAGCAGGATTGCAGTGAACCAGCTGGATTGCAGTGAACCAGCAGGATTGCAGTGAACCAGATGGATTGCAGTGAACAAGTTGGATTGCAGTGAACCAGCAGGATTGCAGTGAACCAGCTGGCTTGCAGTGAACCAGCTGGATTGCAGTGAACCAGCAGGATTGCAGTGAACCAGCAGGATTGCAGTGAACCAGCAGGACTGCATTGAACCAGCTGGCCTGCAGTGAACCAGCAGGATTGCAGTGATCCAACATGAATTGCAGTGTAACAGCTTTAGACTGTTCCTCTCATTACAATACCTTGGACAATGGTTACCCCCTGGAGGCCAATCAAAACCACACATTAAAATAATTTAAATGCACACCAATATACACATCAACTCCGTGTGCCCTTCATCTGAACGGTGTAAAAGCCAAAACGTGACGCGTCCACACAGCTGATGACAGGTTCCTAGTCTTGGCTGTTACAGTGTCTCAGACATCTCAGCTGGACCTGCTAGCTCCCTCAGGACTGTCTGGTATTGTTGTCTGTAGCTCCATGGTCTGGAAGGAGGCACACAGGGCATTCGATTAGCTCTCACCACTAATGAGAGGCACACCTGGGTCCAGATTGTCCTGTGAGCCCCCTTAGCCACTCTGGGAAACAGAGGACAAATAAATAAATAATAAATAAACACAATGAAAGAAGTCGCAAGAGAAAAGGGCAGAACAAGATCCAGAGGAGAAGGTTTTCTTCATGAAAGACTCTTGATCATTCGCGTCAGTTGAGTTTCTTTAACCCTCCTGTTGTGTTCCGGTCAAAAGTGACCGATTTACATGTTTTCTCTCAAAAAAAATGTAGTGAATTCATTCTGATTGCCATGAGATTCCATGACTTTGTTCACACAGGGTATCTAAACATCCAAGAGAATTTTTTAAGAATTTAAAAAAAATCTGGGTGTTTTATTTAACTTTGTTACACCCATGATGTTCCCGGTCAAAAATGACCGGTCATTCAAATTAATGGTTAAGACAAAAAAAATTGTATAATATTTTGTCCAGGCACACACACATTCAACAGATGGACACACTTACACTCCCAGCCCCCAAAATGCACAAACATACAACATACACACACATTACTCCCCTTCTTGGCTTCCATTGCTACCCCCACGAGACCCTTGCCCAAATAGAATCTTTCACCCATGGGAACCACACCCAGATAGAATGTTTCACCCATGGGAACCATGCCCAAATACAATCTTTCACCCATGGGAACCAAACCTGTTGGATTTGCTTATAATTCATGCTATGGCAGCACGATGACCAAACAGTATTCTGTATGTGAGGCTATTGATCACATCTTTGACCCTGGCCCTGATGAGTGTCAGTAGGGAGTTTCAAAATGGGAGTTTGTCCTGGGGTTCATCACCACCTGAGAGGAGAGGTTGACTGTCGACAGAAAATGTCATCCGGATGACCCCAGGGCCAACCAGATAGGCCATGGGTGTCCAATCCTGGTCCTCGAAGGCCACTGTCCTGAAGGCTTTCGATGTTTCCCTGCTCCAGCACCTGATTGTAATGAATGGGCTGTTATCAAGCTATGTGGAAGCCTAGATAATGACCTTTCATTTGAATCAGGTGTGCTGGAGCAGGGAAACATCTAAAACCTTCAGGACATTGGCCCTTGAGGACCAGGATTGGACACCCATGAGATAGGCCATTTCCCAGGTTGATGACATCAAATCCTGCTTGGAACTGTTCCCCAGTCTCCCAGTCTCCTGCCTGCTATACTAACCTATACATCCATCTGCTGAACTCATTCTATTGTACAATTATTGCCGTGACGCTTGTGCGTCTACTAAAGTCACCGGGCTCGGCTTTGCTAACAGCCTCAACGTCCCAAAACAAGATGAATATTTCTGGCTCCATCACACCTGATTCTAATGAATTGGTTGTTATCAAGCTATGTGGAAGCCTGGATAATGACCTTTCTTTTGAATCAGGTGTGCTGGAGCAAGGAAATATCTAAAACCTTCAGGACAGCGGCCCTTGAGGAACAGGATTGGACACCCATGAGATAGGCCATCTCCCGGGTTTATGACATAAAATCCTGCTTGGAACTGTTCAGAGTCCATTGAAATGATAATCATGTCCTTGTAAGGTCTTTATACAAAGTAGTCTATCATAAACAGAACAATATTTGTCATCTGGGTACTTGTTATATTCAAAATAATCCATAATTTTGCTGTTTTCACTCAAAAACGAGTTGCATGTACTTAGGTCAATGAGGCCTAGAGACCATAAAGGGCAAACAGAAGTTAAAAACTTGTAATATTAACAAGAACTTAAGTTGCTTAAAACATCTAACACAACATTAGTTGATAATATATGTATTATTATGGAATTATAATCAGCTATAATGAGGCGGTCACTTTTGACCGGGAACACAAAAGTAGTGACAACAAACGAACACAACAGGAGGGTTAATTTACACAAACTCCACACTGATGAGGATTCATATAGAAATATTTAAGTCTATCAGGTAATCTTTACTCTAACCCAAAAAATAAGATAAAGTATGATAAATCTATTCGATTTGGGATACTAAATCAAGATTAGTGACTTAAGGAAGAAATTGTGAAGAATAGCTTGATGTTGAATAAATTGTAATGCATATGGATACCTTCTAATATCCTGAGCTTAACTTGAAAAGTAGCCTCACTATTAAAAGATAATATCTAAGATCCAAAGGTGATTTTCATTCTTACTACAAGATGCGTCAATTAATCATATTTACAGTCAGTCACAGTGAGAGTGTAGTTTTCATACTGTCACATTAATAGCTAGCATCAAATGTATTGCATGTATTTAGCTGTATAAAAATTCCAGTGTCTTGAATAACATTAAAACATGATTTACAACCAGACTTCCAGGTGTTTAAATTAGAAAATTCAATTCCACATTTTCATTATATTTTTTTTATATAGGACCCAGATTATGATAACAAATATAAATGAGTAAAATCAAGCTTTTCAAGTCACTTTTTTGTAACCTGGACACGATTTCAAACTAGTTCACACTAAAGCCTAAAGCCTCAATCGTTGGTCAAAAGCAATTAAAAAGGGTTAAAACAATAGATGTGTTTACTGAAAGCGGATGTTTACAAAGAAGCAGTACTCGTTCAATTTGCTTGTGCCAGTTAGGGGGTTACCTCAAGTGGTGCTTCATTCTCACTTTCAGAACAGAACATCAGTGTGATGCTTGAAAGCAGGTGAGTCATCAACAGCTTTATCTTAAAATAGATATTTATTAAACGACTGATCTAGTTGACTTTGTAGGGGTTCTGCTGCAAGGTACCACAACTTCAGTGGGATGTCCAGTGAGACCACATGCCTGCATCAGAGAAAAACTACAATCTGACATTCTGAGGGTAACATTTCCACAAGGTCAAGTTTGTTGTTGGCATGGTGAAACTGCAACTTTTAACCTGAACTTGTCCCTTCTGTTAAAGCAACACAGTGCTCTACACTGTCCCTGTGCATGTCTGCCCTGCCTATACCCCACCTCTAGCTGAGAGAAACATGTGCCAAGAGGATTAAATGTGGAGTTCTCCTGGGCCATGGCACGCCATCTGGACAGGGGCAAAAGCTGAGAGGGGTGGAGAGACCATGGCAGTAGAGTGTTCTAAATACAGTGCATCATAACTACAGTCCTATGAGGCTTTAATATCAGAGAATACCATATGACCCAGAGCCTATGTTTTTGCGTGAGTCCGTCCATGTATCTGAGAGCTAAATTGCGCCGTGAAGGTCAGGATTAAAATGAAAGGGTCAGATTGAATGAGGTAAAAGTATTGACTGAAACAAGCAGGTAAAAAAGTGATCCGACACGAGTGTGATGTAACTATGTCTCTGAGTATAGAACAGATTAAAAACAGACTAAATCTGTTAGTTTTTTTCATAATGTGTTGTTTGCAGTAAATATCTTAATATGCAAAGTGTTCTGGTTCCAAGAAAATATAAAAAAAGTAAAATCTGTTGAAGGGGTTATTTATAAAGTCTCTCCATAGTCGACCAGATAAAGATTTTATTAGTGGACTTGACGAGTTTACTCAGCAGAGAGATCAGGGGAAAAAAGGAAAACAATACAGTCTATTAGGAATCTGCAGTGTAATATCCAAAAATGTCTTACAGTATACACTGGAATATTGGTCATCTTTAAGACAATCATACTGGGATATAATAAAATGCTAATTGCTCCTCACACATTTTCCCATGAGTGATGTGTGTGACATCACCTTAATCTGTCATATTTCAGACTGACTTCTAAAGGTTAGATCTCTGGTTGCAGCTTCAATCTGTCCGGATGAGTTCAGATAATATTGCATATTTTGCAAAGCAAAGCAGAAGCAAATACCAACGTTTTTAATCATGCAAGACATGGAAATACACCAATTTAGGTCACTTTCAACTGAGACTGAGAGGCCAAGGAAGTTCTGCTCTGTGGTTTCTGAGGGGTGAGACAGATGGAGGGGGGTTCTTTATTAGTTGTCTTTACACGTGGGGTTATACGCATTAGTACAGCCCAGCTGACACCACGGAGTCCTATTAGTGTTCAAGCCCCCCAGCCCCCCTGCACGATATCGCCTGGTCCAGAACACAAGTTAATGCGTATAAACATGAACATTCACATTAAGCACACACACTCTTCACTCACTCACTACTCCTACACTTAAGAATTTGAAAACACATTAGCTTGGAGAAGACACTATTCCCAAGTGACACTGTCTCTCCGATTAGAATATCCCTCTGGTGACCACAGCCTACATCACTGAGTCTCTGTGGGGAGGAGGAGGAAGAAGAGGGAGGGGGGGGGGGGGGGCTCTCTGACTCGCTCTAATCTGCTTGATGAAGATCCCCAGTTCTCAGGGGAACAGGCAAAGGGCTGCCTCACACCAATCACAACTGCCCCAGCGCCTGGCGCACACACGAGTCTCACCCCACGGAACCAGTCAGTGAGTAGGGGCTGACAAACCTTCTCTCTCATCCCCCCCCCCCCCTGCTCTCATCCCTTCGCCCTCTCTCTCTCTCTCTCTCTCTCTCTCTCTCTCTCTCTCTCTCTCTCTCTCTCTCTCTCTCTCTCTCTCTCTCTCTCTCACACACACACACACACACACACTCTTTTTCACGAACACATACATCGACGCTCGCTTCCTTTCATTCTGCTGCTCAGAGAGTCTCTCTTCACCGCTCAGTCCTGCTCACAGCTCGGGTCCTGCTTCTGTCTCTGTTACCTCTTTACCGGGTCCTGCTTCTGTCTCTGCTCCCTCTTTACCGGGTCCTGCTTCTGTCTCGGCTCCCTCTTTACGCAGTTAAAGGAGAATGTAAGAAAGGCACCAAAAAAGATCGAGAGGGTAAATGAGAAAAGAGGGAATTAAAGGGGAGGAAAGGGAGGAGAGAAGAGAAGATCCCCTTGTATCAGACGCTGGAAGAAGCTTGGAGGATTGTTTGAATTCATCAATGTTTGGATTAAATCATATTGAACTCGGTCTTCCCTAAATGCGCTTTTTTTCAAGGTAAGAGACTCCTTTACTTGTAAGCAGTTTGCAGAAGTGTTGAAATGTATGCAGAAATATTTGGTCTATGTCAGTGCTAAACAAACGGAGTTGTATTAACTATATATATCCTTAATTAGATGCTTTGGCTTCCCATGAAAGATTTAGTCACAACGAAGAGAGATTCAACCATAAAGCTATATACATTTACATTTATTCATTTAGCAGACGCTTTCATGCAAAGCGACTTAAACGACTTATAGACTAGGCTACTGTAGTAAAATGACCAAGTCACAGTTTCAGGTTAATGTAACAACAACTATCTCAGGTTATGAGTTCAGATCTATGTCTTTTATTTGACTCTGCTTATAGGTCAAACTGGTCATTTGCATTTGAAAGGGCTTTTCAAGTTGATGTTGGAAAGTGTTGAAACGCTCTTATCAAACCTTGACTTGTGTCAAATTGGTTTGAGGAACATCAATGAGCTGATTACAGCCACTGAGGCTGCCTGAGGGAAAACTCAACAACCAACATGAATTAATAATGTTAGTCATTGCAAGAGTGGACAAAGTAATTTACAAGTAACGCTGGCTAAGTTTACAATGAAGGAAAAACACAGAAATTGGGTTTGCTGAATGTATAGTGGATTGAACAATCTTGTACTGCAGTTTCGAGTAGGGGTATGTTAGTGTGTGTGTGTGTGTGTGTGTGTGGGGGGGGGGGGGGGGGGGGGTGTCTGTGTGTGTGGGTGTGTGTGTGTGGAGGGGGATGGGGGCGAACAATCTGAGACTATATCAAACAGACAAGCTCAATCTGATTTGCAGAGGGACTATAGTTCTCAAGCAGAAGCCCTTGGCGCTGCACAACAGTAGGATCTGCTTATTCAGGTGTGCTGGAGACGAGGCAGGAGTTCAGATGAGGAAACATACTGTGGGCTTTAGAGAACAATTATTTGAACTTCTAGTACTCGGTTGATTTGTTGGTTATACATCAGTGGGTTGTATAATATCATTGTTAGTATTCTGATGAAGGTTCTTATGTTGATATATTCATGATCAGGTCAGACTGAAGAGACAGGGTTGGAAGCCCATGGAAAGCAAATACTGTTGTGGTTGTAATTTTCTAATGATACATTGTGGGACTAGCACCTATATAGTGAGCAGTCATAACACAGTGGAGCTCATACAGGTTTATGCACAGACAGCTAAGATCAACAGTGTTATATTTCCCATAATTATGCACATTCAGTCAACCTGACCAGAACACCCGTCTGCATTATCTCAGTGTGACGAAGCTGATGTTTACCTACCCTGATACATCAGCCGGGAAGCAAACACATTTCCTCCCACTGTCCACCCACTACACCTTCAGGTTGTGCGTGTACAAAATAAATACATATTTACATATATTGACATATACATATATTATATATATAATCAAAAAGCCCAAATACCCGAACAGCTCCAAGCAGCAGCTGAAGCCTGAGATTCAGATTAAGAAGGGTTTTCTTATCAGCATTCAACTAGGAACACCTGCTTTGGAATAATCACAAGATGCTGCTAAGAGTCCACTCCCAGAGCAAAGGTGATGGCCCCCTTTGGAGTAGATCATCTAAGGCATCCGATAGAGACTAAGCATTCAGCTTAGTCAAGCAGCCAGTCAGGAAGCAGAACCATGTTAGAGGATATAAAACAGAGGACTGCAAGAGAATAAGAACTTATGAGAGAGATACTACCTTCAAATCTGGCCACAAGACCATCTTTTCATCAGCAAATATTTAGCACATAAATCTAGGGAGTAAGGTGGAATCAAGCTAGTAATCAGAAGGTTGCCGGTTCGATTCCCAGCCGTGCAAAATTACGTTGTGTCTTTGGGTAAGGCACTTCACCCTACTTGCTTCAGGGGGAATGTCCCTGTATTTGCTGTGAGTTGCTCTGGATAAGAGCGTCTGCTAAATGACTACATGTAAATCAAGAGATGAGAGTTTTCAAGTTTTGTTGTGGGACATTTAAATGTATTAATTTAACAGATGCTTTTATCCAAAGCAACTTCCAAGAGAGAGCTTTACAAAAGAACATCGGTCACTGATCATAGCAAAGTTATAGTCCCCCAAACATAGCAGGTTTATATATTATGAGACATAAATCGTGAGAACCAATAAGTGCAAAGCGAAGAGCCATAGAAGCATTCAGCAAAACAAGTTTACAAATTTAAGGCAAGCATCTCCGATGGGCAATAGTGTACTTGTAGGAAGCAACAATAGGGCAACAACAATAGCAGTGCACCTGACTGTGAGTACCAAAAACATATGTAGGTTTAGGACCGTCAAAAGGACCACAGGTCCCCCAGTAGGAGTCATTTTGACCCTGGGAGAGAGGCTGTTATTAGGTACAGCTGTTATTCCTAAGTGCCATTGAACTCACGGAACAAGTGAGTCTTGAGCCTTTCTTGAAGGTGAGGAGACAGTCACTGTTTCTGATGGAGGTGGGGAGTTGATTCCACCTTTGGGGAGCCAGACAGGGAGAAGTGTTTCATCTTGTTAAAACTATATAAATAAAAAACTTTGGTTTAACATCCCCTTTCCGTGAGTTTCTAGCTGCCTAAGAGTCAAACATCTGCCACAACAGCAGAAAGACACTTAGCCCAGCTATGACATCCAATATGAACCCTTAATACAAAGTCAACCACTCTTCTTGACTCACATCCATGAGTCCCCATCTCTCACTCGCTCCTTCTCTCTCTTTCTCTCCCTCTCTCCATATCTCCTCTCTCTGTGCCCCATGTAATTTTAATGTCAAGATTGAGTGGTTCGCAACAACAGCACGTTCATCGAAATGACATTCGCCATATCAACTTATCTGCAGGCCGGTCTGACCGGGGCTGTGGATAGGGTGTATTTATGGTTGTCTGTGCATCCATTATCGTAAGCAGAGTGCCGGCGATCACTCATCCGGATATGGCACCTATCACCGCCATCTGCGGAATGTGTCCATCAGGAGCCTGGGGCCTTTAAATAGGATCGATACCTGAGATTATGTGGACTCTTTGGACTCTCCTTACCTTAGGCTCTTCAATCTCCTACCCTATACGATGAACTCAACAGGAAATTGTTCCGAAATGAAGTACACAGTGTGTGAGAAACAAAGTCATAGTATAGTTGTTTCTAAATTAAATTAATAAGACTTTCTCCTCTGATTTTCTCAGTATTAATTTAACAGTTCTTTAGTTCTTCGTATTCATGTATTAGTGACGCAAACCGGAATCTAGTCTGGAGGTACATTTACTGACACTGAGGGATAATGGATTGTTGGATGGATAATGGCTTACTCCTTTGAGAGCCTGTTTGATCTCACCTCTTTTATTTAGATTTACAGTGACATTGAACAGGTAAAGAGCCTCAGGCCAAGGAAACTCTGGCAAGACCCCCACAGACACTGAAGACAAGACTCTATCCGCCTCTCTGACAATCAGCAGCATGAGTCCTAAACATCTCAAATTAAAGTCCTCCAGTGATGGATGAGTCTCTATCTCCAGGAGATATTGCACCCGTATTCCTTCTCTGAATGATGGTTACTCCTCTCCAGTGCACTTTGCAATTATTTATATAGATTTGTCTCCATTACTTTGGCAGGTTTTTCGAGGTGGTACATCTTCGGCAAGTAGGACGCTTTGGGCAGAGGGGCGGGAGAGTTGGGGAAAAGTTATTTTTTGCATCACAAACAGAATGACTAGCAGCTGACTTTAGGTTGGTTCCGATCTTCATTTTGCATTTTAATGAGCAGATAAGCGAAAGCAGTAAGAGCTCCTGGGTGTGATGGGAGGGAGGTGTGTGTGGCTAGAGTCTAGAGAGATGAATCAACAGGGGAATAGCCACACTGCATGATACATATGCCAATTAATATATTTAATGTTGATCTCAAAAAGTGGCCAATAGGCCAGCGGAATATGGCAAATGTTTAATATTCACTCGATTATGATAGATGGCACTTGTGTGTGTAGATAATGTAATAATATATAACCACAGGTGACATCTGAAGGGGGTCATGTCATGAACAGTATCATGTTTCATACCTTTATTAGACTTTGTTTACCATTAAGCACCACATTACTTTATTTAGGGTAACATGCATGGTTTTCCTGTTTCATAAACCTAACCCTTACTGTGCACCAATCAATGTGCATGCTAAAATATATCTGCTACATTTGTTCTTTATTTCGATTAAATTACACACTGTATGGAATGGACTACACTTGTCTGGGCAATTGTCAGGATTAAGGTTTAGCATTTTGAGTTTGTGTGATCAAAGTTGTAAATGTAATTCATGGATTCAGACTATATGAGACCCTCAAAACAGTCAATATTCTGGGATGCATATGTATATTATTGTGGATATTCATTTTTTATTGTTTCAGTCAAATCCTGTTTCAGTCAATCCCTTGTAAACCTGTTTCTATATGAAAGATACAACCTTTAGATTTAACGAACGCGAAGGGAAGGAAACTATCTTTCCAATCTTATACTTTTTATTGTATTCATATACAATCATTGTGTTTATATGCTTTTGAATACTACAAAGCTAAAACTGTAGAAAAGCAGGTACAGTAAATTCCTGAAAGCCTTGTGTGTCTTTGGATCTAGTTGTGGCGCCTAAGAAGCTCACCACACAATCACAGATAACTGTCAGCAGAAATGGTGTTGACCAAAAACTCACCAGAGGCCAAAACTAAGCTAGAGGGATGAAAAAGATTTATCAGCCAACCTGCATCCGTTCTATCAGAGAGTCCTACACCTTTGGATCTGAGTGGGTTCATTTCATGACAGGTTCAACATCGTCACAGCAATCATTATTTAGATAGACAGGTAAGGTATGTGTGGGTCATTATTCAGTTACATAAGTGGCCTTGCATCACATGGCTGACCTGTGTCTGAGAATTGATGGAGAAGAAAGAAATGGAGTGTGTGTCTAATCTCTAGCCCAGTCTGCAGAACTGGCTGTCACACAGGTGAATGACTATTAGTTTACTGACCCTCGAGTTATTGGGAGATTGTAATGATTTCTGGAGAGGAGACTTCAGGGCCTTTCATTTATTGTGTGCTGTATTGCTCAGCTAAACAACTGCTACAGGAAGATAGACAGGAGGCAAAAATAGAAGTCAAATAAACCCTTATTCTGGTTAATTTATATAATCTCTCCAACTGACTCAAATGCGAGAACAAATTCTTCAGATGATAATGTAATGTAGCACTAAGTGCAAAATGTAGATAATTCATACCGTCCTGTTATTCATTATGTTTAAGTGTTGCTTATTGAATGTCAAGACATCAGACAATCTCTCCAAATGAACAGTTATTTTCAGTGTTTATTTTAAATAGCTTGGTTGTCTCTCTATATATATATTTTTTTTATAGCACACTTACCTTAGCACTGTATTGCTTTACATGACAGGACAGTCTGAAATGACATATTCCATTACTTCCACATGAGAAAAAAAATCCATGCAAATCCACTGCTTTTTATTGAGAAAGTCGACTTAGCAAAGTGGCAGGGCCATCTAATAGGAGAACGATAAGGGCTGGAGTACAGTTTTGTGTCGGCCATATGTGAAGGATCTCAACCTATTTCTGTCTCAGACAGCTTTTCTTCCCAATCCCTGCTTCACTTCTCACCAATTAATATTTCATTCCCAACCTTATGTCACATAGAATTTGGAGTTGTATTCATCCATGCCCAAATTCATCTTCATTTCATTAAAGAAGAACATGTTCCTTTTCTAAATGCATTATTTCCCAGTGCTCTGGACACCAATTTCTTGAAAACGACCTCACACACTAGGAAATGTAATAGTTTGCCTTGGAAAAGGTAAAACTATTACTCTTTTACTGGATACTCTCCACTCTGGTTCCTCTTATCTGGCAATTGTGTAAAAGTAACAAAAAATAAGAAGAAATAAAACTCAAAGATGCAACTTAAATCACCTGCACCACTGCACCACCAACACATAATAAAGAGGAGGGCAGAGACATCAGTAATGAACAGGCCTCTATCGTCATCGCTCTGTCCAGCCCCTCCAGCCAGCGTGAGTAAGCCGCTCTTATCCAGAGCAACTTACAGCAAGTGCAGGGACATTCCCCCCTGAGGCAAGTAGGGTGAAGTGCCCAAGGACACAACATCATGTTGGCACAGCCAGGGTTCGGGGATTAATAAAGTATTCTGAATGAAACCAGGTACCTTATGATTACCAACCTGACTCCCTAAAAGCTCAGTCACATGACTCCCTCAGTATCCCATGAGTGAACACTAATACAGTAATGCATTAGAACAGTACTAATATTAGGATAAAGATAACCTAGAAGAGCTCCCTGACACAGCAACACACGTTCATCCCCAGTGCCACAATTAATGTATTGAAATAAAGCTGTAATATTCACAAATGCCACAGCATGTTGGGCCTTCAAAATTGATCATGACCCCAATCACAGCAGTATGATAACTCATTGAAAGATTCAATGTGACTCATTGAAAATAATTTTCTAACTATCCCCAAGTGTACTGTTATAGTACAATTAAGTATAATTAAGCCTGCAGAGCAGAATGATGTGAATCCATGCCTGAAATCTGAGAACACGAGGACAAGCCAATTGTTTTGTCTTTGCCTCCACTCACTCTTATCTATGGCAAAAGTCTTACTAGAAAAATGTCATTGAAAAGATAAAGCTGTTGTCATCTGTTTTTTACTTGGCCATTCAGAAGAGTGTCGGTTTAACATAAAATTACCCATTCCACCCCTCCTGCCCCTAAATCACCCTGACTGAGAAGGACATCTTCTGGTGTACGGTGCTTTGACTAAACAGCTTACCATTTCAAAATGGGTTGGCCCCTATTCTTTCTATAAACCATGAACCCCTGGAGTGATAAAGCATTGCAGTTCTTCCATTAAATGGAATAAGAAATCATTTTGACAGACCCTACATCTTGGCCTGAGAGTGTCTTCTTGTGAACGAGACTTCCTCAAGGTCACAATACTGGTCATACTTTCTTCAGCATACAGGACTGTCTGTGATGAATTGGGGAATGAGGGGTGGTTGGGTGAAGTGGGTTTGGGTTAGCAGGCAGGGCTGGGGAGAGAACAACCATGGGGGTTAATGCATTGTGTTCATCTGTAAATGGAAGCTAGTACAGAGTTCCTGCATCACAGCTGTGAGCGAGATTAAAGATCCAGTGAGATCCGTTCAAGGGGAAAAAAAGATAAAACACATAATCCTGCTTTGGGAAATCTAATGAGTGACATTGCTTGTGCTCATGAAACAGAACCAGCAAACAAACAGAGTGGACTCAACTGTGTGGAAGCATGTTGTACCTCCCATGTACACACACACAAACACACACACACACACACACACACACACACACACACACACACACACACACACACACACACACACACACACACACACACAAACAAACACATATAAAGCTTTTACATTGTCACAGCTGAATGAGGACAAGTGACTTCCCGATAAGAGAAGAGTTGATCACCTCCCACACGTCGAGTTTTCACTCTGTTTGTCCAGCCAAGGACGGATGGAGGGAAAATAGAAATAAAAAACCAGCCTGGTTCAAAACTAAAGGTTTGTTCTGACAGTAACTGCCCAGTCTGTCCAGTTGACTTGACAAGCAGGGGTCCTTCCACCTCATTGTTGAGGGAAAGTCAAAGAAATCTGATATCCAGCTCACCCTGCTGGCAGTGTGGTTCTACCAAAGCTTCATGTACCTCCACAGTCAAGTCTGCCCACAAACCTTTCATCTTTTTTACAGTTTTTTTTGATTGCTTAAGCACGATTTTCAAAACAGGGCCCCTGTTGTCAAAACACTACACACAATTAGCACAACCACACCCACAACTAGCAAAACACTACAGATCCTTTGCAAAACTTAACACTCTTGTAATAACGATACACTTCTTTTGAAAAACCACACTTTGTTACCATAATAAACACACATTACTTCACATTACTATACCTTGTTTGCACGAGTTACACTCTGCTGTGATAAACCTAAAACACTTTCAGCATTTCTACTTCCCTAAGATTAGAGTAGGCTACTATGAACAAAGTACAAATGTAATCTAAATTCACCAAACAAGACCAATGTTGCAGACTGAAGACACTCTTTCTCAACATGCCCAAAATGTTGACATGGAGATTCATAATACTGTAACAAAATGTCATTTTACGCCTCATCCACATAAATGAACTCATCCTGGATCTCCTCTCCACCCCTTGAAAAACAGTGGCAGGCAAAATTGTTCAGTGTAGATCTAGTATACATATTACAAGACAGTATGCAAGATCACACAGCTAAAGTCAATACATACCTCTGCATAATCATGCCACAGTAGCTTCACCCTTTCCGAATTGTGCTTGAAAGGCACTTGATAAATTTATTTCATTTGAACATGTTTGTTTTTTAGCAGACGCTTTTATCCAAAGCGATTTACAGTAAGTACAGGGACATTCTCCCTGAGGCAAGTAGGGCCCAAGGACACAACGTCATATAGCCACAGCCAGGGCTTGATCTCACAACCTTCCAATCATGAGGCCAACGCCTTGACCCGTTGAGCCATCTGACGCCCTGGTTGACAACGTGGTCAAACAGTGTTGCATGGATCTCACTTGTCAGATTCAGTCCTCTTTGAGCACCTTCTTGTCTTCCTCTACCTCTACCTCCAGCACGGCCTCCATCTCTTCCTCTGTTGATTCTCCTTGTTCTCCTCCTCTTTCTCCTCTTTCTCGTCCTCCTTGTTCTCCTCCTCGTTTTACTCTTTGTCTGACTTTTTCCATTGTGCTTGAAGACCGATGAACTCACCTGCTGCTTTTTATGGTGTTTATACACCTGAATTGTGTGTCTACAATTAAGCAAACAAGTGTTTGCACACCTGATGACTGTGTTGAACCAATTGGTTGGACGGTGTGGTAATTTGACAGTCAGTGCTTTGGTATTGCAATGAAGTAACTTAATGATAGATTTTTGTGTGTATGTATGTTAAGTGTGTTTAGTGTTTTGCAAATCACTGTGTGTAGAGTTTTGCAACAAGTGTGAAGTTGACAATGTGCTTATAGTTGTGCAAATATGGGCTGATGTTTTGCTTCTTGGGTGTAAGGTTTTGCTAATAGTGTACTACTTTTAATTTTAGTGTTTAAGCAATCAAAAAAAACTGTAAATGGACCCAGAAATCATTTGGAGACTTGGTGGACAAACGGTGGACATGCGTAGTTAGGGACGGGTCTGCACAATGGTTGTTGTCAGCAGAGAATGAGGTTACCTTAGAATTCACAGCTATTGCCAGTCTGTCCTCATTCATTTACGTTATCTTTACATTCATTCATTCAGCAAACACTTTGATCCAAAGTGACTTCCAAGAGAGCTTTACAAAAGATCATAGGCTATATACGACATGTATGTCTATTTTATGATCTTACTGTTGTAAACCAAATCAATTAGATGATGACATATAATGTAGGGACATTATGAGAAGGTCAATGGTAGAACATGCACAGATATTCAAGGTACAGGATTGAAAGTGCCCAGCTAGCATTAAACAACATTTCTTGTTCTTTGTTGTTAACACCTTGTGGTTAAGTCTTGCATTTAATTATGTATAACTACGCCACCACAGTTTTTTCAAGGAGAAGAAAGTTTCAATTTGGCACAGTTGCCAATTTGTAAAACCTTACTTGTGCTTGGGATATGACATAGATGCAAAGCTGTGACCTAAATGAAACACTATTAAATACTATGAAGTCATAAAAAGTTCATTATAGCCCACCATTCTTTATATACAGTAGGATGGCACTACAAAGAGAAACCTGGAAAGATATTATTACATTAGGAGGATGTATGAATCCCAACAGACAAACTCAGGAACATTTGACTCACTGAAGCCACATGGATGGGAATGCTATCTTTTAAGTAGCATATTTTACATAATTAATAATTACACCAGGGAAATCATGATTGAGGCCTGAAGCTTAAGTGTGTGTTGGGTGTGCGTCTGTGTTGGGTGTGTGTCTGTGTGTGTGTGTGTGTCTGTGTGTGTGCGTTTTGGTACCTGCACATTAGAGAAGCAATGCTTCACTTTGGCTTCTCATCACCTCATCACCCAGAAATCCATACTTTCTCATTTTAATCCAAGCCTGGAGATTAATTCCTTCACTTGGTCGTACTGACCAGGTAAGTGACTCATGCATGTAACTCCTAAAGGTGTCACTTGATTGATTACTCTCCGTGTTCGTTCACAGTTTATAAGTAGTAATCAATTCTTATTCTAATTATTTTTTATATATAATATGAGTGGTTATCATGTTACATTACCTGTGCAGTCATATTAAGCTCCCATACTCGAATCGGACGTAATCTATTATTGTTACAGTATTGCTATGTTGGAATCCTCACCGATCCAGCTTTGCAATATCTTCTAATAAAAGAAATGATGCATCACGTTTTGTAAGAATTCACATTGACCTGCAGTGCAGAGACATAGAAAAAAAAGAATCTTGATAAGAACTGAGAGTTAATCCTGGGACTGAATCTGAACTATAAAGTGGATAGAAAACTACACGCAGAGAAGAACATGTTGTATATAAAGTTATTCATCTGCCTTTTATGGCTATTGTCAGCATTAGACTCTGGCTATTCAATATTTCAAAGGGACTTAAGAGTGAGATAGTAAAGGATAGAAGGGTGAGAAAATGAAAAATGGTCTTCCCTATGGGGGCTTTTAAGGCCAATATTGGACTCAGACATTCCTGAGACAGTCACTGCATCCCAGAACAATTCCTTCTAACTCAGACTTGTATAATAGTTTCTTCGTGCCACAACACATTTTTGTCCAGTCATTCGTATCGTAATAAGAAATCTGATCCTCCGACAGCGTAGCTCCTTTTAATTCAATTAAATGTAAAAGCGTATACAGTGAACCCTCGTTTTTCACAGGGGTTACGTTCCAAAAAGAACCTGTGATAAGTGAAATTCGTGAAGTAGAAACCATTATTTATTTTTTTTACAATTATTATACAATTAAATACTCTGTTATATATTACAACCAAAGAACAAACCCTTTTTACAGGCCCAAGCATTTGTTTAACAAATAAAAGTACTGAATACTGTAAACTGCAACTTTATTGATGCACAGGTTTGTGTTGGAGAGACAGTTTAGCCAATCAGAATGCAGAACACAATGCACGAGGCAAAACCGTGAAAAGTGAACCGTGATATAGCGAGGGTTCACTGTATATTACATCGATGCCATAGACCGTGCAGACAAGACAAAATAAAGGTACTGTATTGTGTTGCAGTAATATATGGAAACAGGTCATGTGTAATAAAGAGGAGAAAAGCCTGACCTAGATTAGCACATACTATTGGTGATGATTTATTGTCATAACAATATGCACCAACATGTGTTCACACCTGTTAATCACCCACAACATCATCATCACCAGTGTGATAACAGATCAACAACAGGTGCTTGTATCTAAAACCACTGGGCTGGTATAACTGTAGTTTCATCATAGATTTCCATCCAGGATAATACTTTATGTACCTTTACAAAGCCTCCATATAATAATTATGTGATTGAGACCTAACTTGAGTGCCAAAATTAGTCCCCCTTTAATGTCTGGGAGAGTGACTTCGCTGGCACAGCCTAAAGAAAGCTAATTTGTTGAACTGTGATGCTTGATTATTAATGCTGAGGGGCTTTCAGTGGCAAAGGAGACCTCTGAGACCCCAAAGTTATTTATTCAATAAAGGCAGAAAATTAATTAACCTAAATACCTCACAATATATTCTAGTGCACAGGACCTTCTAAACATTAGTCATTGACTGTGTTTGAGCTGTGTCTGATGAATACAAAAGCAGTAAGTAGAAAGCAGCACTGTGACTCATTAAAACATTCATTGTCGCAGCTGCCTATGTACCATTCATCTACTGCTATTGGCAATTTAAAGCAAACATGCTTAACATATGGAGGGAACATTTCAAGGGTATGTCATCTTCATAAATACTTCCATGAAATGCTAAGAGTTCAACATCCCATTTTGTTTAAGTGTTAAACACGCACATGTTTAAATGTCTTTACAAATGTCTTCGGGGGCCAGGCCACTCTGAGGAAACAGAAGACCAGTGGAGTGTTCATTAGGTTATCGGCAAATTGAGGCTACGACTTCACAACTTAAGAGGACAATTCAGAAAGGGGAGAGCTGGGCTTGTGAGCAGTGGGCCAGGCAAGAACTGGGGAATTCTCCAAGGCACTATCAGCCTTATAACGAGGTCTGTGCTAGCAAGAAATGTCCATGTTTCCTGTCTTTTGAAATCCTTGTTCAATTCCAACGGAATATTCAGGTTTCTAGAACCTTCCAGTAAATCACAGGGGGGGTTAACGTGCGGAATATACAGAAGACGTCTCCTTTCATTGAAATCACATCATCCTCTGCAGGCCAAACAATCTCAGTCACCTCTGTTGCTACCATTGTTTTCTGTATCCAAAGCCACGTAGCAACAGTAGCAGCTGTTCACAAACACAGGGCTTCTTCATTACAAGATGGAGGCCCTGTAAAAGACCACCTCTACCCTTTACAGACTTCACACTGTGCTGTGGGAGGGGTCAAGCAGGAGGTCACGTTTTAAAAGGATGTCATCCACCATGGAATCCTGATGAAATATAGTCCTCTGTAAATGTTAGTGTTGCACAACATAGGAGTATATTGGCCCTTGTACTGAGATATTCTGGAAAGGGCATGAAGTGAGATATGCTTTAAAACACTCAACATGGCCAGACAACTTCCTCAGGCGAAATCCCGGCCACATTAACCTCAGCTCGCATTCCTTTGATTTTCTTCCATTAATTCTATTAGATCATCATCAGGATGATGTCCTCTGTGTGCAATGCCCCATTAGATAGTGGTGTTGAGATCGGATGACCGACTCTCCCATCTTCAACAGTGAGAGTCAATGATCTGCTATGACGTAGCGTTAACAGCTCAGCTTGTCACTCTGGGTTGTAAACACGCTGACACGCTCTCCATCAAGGAAGAAGCAGATTCAACACTTCACACGCTCACGCACACACATATACACACGTAAACACGTGTGCCAACGCCAACTGGGATCCTTGGCATAAACAGGAGAATCCTGCAGACGTTTCTCTGCTTCTCAGGCCTCGTTAATGAGGCTTAGTGTGACTAATAACGCCTGACGCCACAAACAAATATTAGCTTCTGCATCTAAAAACAAAAGCGAAAATGCTGCCACAGGAAATAAGAACTGGAGCTGAGGAAACACAGAACTCGGCCACAGTCAAGTAACCTGAGTCACGTGACTTCTCTCTGCTTTGTGACTAAAAAGAAGCCACAGTGCTCTCGTATCAGTTCCTGATACAGTGAAAAAGGCTGATTCACGTCTTCTGAGCCCCCCACAGACACCAAGGTTAACCACATCATTTTAGGTTCACTGACTTGGCAAAATCCACTGTTTAAAGAAATTAGGTGCAGAGTAGCTTCCTCGGGTGATTCTATTTCAAGGGCGTAGTCACATTGGACCTCGAACTTGCTGGAAACTGGGGAAAACCTCCTGTTTTGCCTTCCTATAGTGTGCTGTTTTAGCCAATCAGTCCAGAGGAATACCATCATTACTGCCCTCGAATTAGAGATGATCACGTCTCCAGGCAGGTCCATAAATAAATAATAAAGGGAATTACCTGTGTCTTCTAGATTACAGATAAAACTCCAAACCAATGAATACGTAAACAAGGGTAGACTACGTGACTTAAGTAGACCTTTTGGTCTCATTAGAATTGTAGATAAGATGTTTAATAAGGATAAGATTAAGTGTGAAGAGGGAGGAAACGAAACAGAGAGGAAGGGAACATCAATCATGATGTTCTTTATTACTTAATTCAATAGGCACTGAGCTGTTTTTTTTACAAGCATGTAGCTGCCATTGAATTCAAATCTGATAATGTGTTGCTTTACTGCCACTCTTTCCCAGAAGTCAGTCTACTGAAACAGTAACTGTCATAGAGATAGGGTAGTGAGGAGGATAATTAATTCGGCCAATACGGACGTTTCATTCCAAAGATAACATCACATAATATTATTTGATTTTTTACATATTCTTTGTTGTTTTACGTATTTCAGGATGTGAATATGTGGATTGGATGCAGAAGTATGAATGTGTCGATTTAGTGTAAAAAGCTATGACCAATCTGACTGTATACTGCATTTTATACACTTCAGTGACAGTGTTGATAGTGTTTGATCTATCCAGTGTCTTTATACAGTGTCTCAATACAGTGTCGCTATGCAGTGTATCTATACAGTGTATCTATACAGTGTCTCTATACAGTGTCTCTATGCAGTGTCTCTATGCAGTGTCTCTATGCAGTGTATCTATACAGTGTCTCTATACAGTGTCTCTATACAGTGTCTCTATACAGTGTATCTATACAGTGTCTCTATACAGTGTCTCTATGCAGTGTCTCTATGCAGTGTCTCTATGCAGTGTATCTATACAGCGTCTCTATACAGCGTCTCTATACAGTGTCTCTATACAGTGTCTCTATGCAGTGTCTCAATGCAGTGTCTCTATACAGTGTCTCTATACAGTGTCTCTATGCAGTGTCTCTATGCAGTGTTGACAGTTGGTCTGCTGGTCTGTTGAATAATACAGTCAAGAGTCATTTAACTATTCTCCATGTCCCTGCAGGTCGTCATCTCCAATCAAACAGATTTTCTATACCCATAATAATCCGTAGGTCACATGGTTCATCATATGTTAAAATGACAGTTTCTAGCAGCCGCAGTGATAAGACTTCTCAGTGACCAATTAATCATACGATATCTCAGCCACCCTCCACTGTCCTCCATGTTACATTAGGATTTGCCACAAATCACAAGTGACATGCCATGGTGAACAGGGAAATGATAGTTCAACAGAGTCTCCTTATCATAGGATGACATGTCAGCCATCTTGTTTTCCTACCCTGTCCGTGTTCATCCTTGGAAAGCATGATTTGTCTTCTCAAAGCTGCAAAGCAGGTCAGAAAAGTGGAAGTCTTGGCGCTGTTTCAAATTCAATACCACCGAACCACCTTGTGTTGGGACAAAACGTATCACGGTTCTCTGTGATGTCCATTTTCCAGGTGTGTTGCAATGCAACAAACCTTTGTCTAGCCTGTGAAATGTAGTTATTCGAGGTTTCCATTATATTTTCTCGCTTTATTCCTTAGAACGTGGTTGCATTACACTCTCCATTATTGTGTACATACTGAAAAAAATAAATAATCAAATACAAACACTCACTATAGCAGCATATCCCTGTTACATGTATTTGAGCATATTCGTAATTGATTATTCCCAGTCAAATTATGGGCAGTGCTCGCTTGTATGTGATGGCGGTCTTGTGAGACAAGTGGGTGGGTGAGTCTCATTAACGAAGAACTCAATCAAACATGAGAGGGAAGCTCAGTCAAGGAGAGGCGGTTAAGCATTCAATACAAAATTGATTATGGATCTGAACATGGTTCTTTATTGAATCTGAAATGAAAGCTTTGTTTTTTGTCACATGTAGTTGCATTTCATGAATTGTATGAGTCAATATATGGTGTATTTAACCATATCGTGTCCCAGAAAATTCAACTTGGGATGCTTCCCTTTATGGACTTATTCTCATGACTTCCTTCTCCTAAATGCTAGGGATATACTGTATGCATTCGAGGTAAAGTGGTAAATCCATTTGTGGGTTTTAATTATTCAGAGAACCTTTCTCCAAGTTAAGGTTCTGACATTATTTATTCAAAATGCTTATTGGACCATATCGGACCAGCCCCCATCTGCAATTACCATGGATTTTTACCCAAGGTGAAGCACTACTTTTTCAATAGCAGCATATCCCTGTTACATGTATTTGAGCATATTTGTAAATACAAGATCCTACATTGATCTACAGTAGGTTTTCCGTCCAGATCCATATAGACATATGCAGGCTAGAGTATATAACACTGAACCATTGAAGACAACACTACCACTAAGCTATTACCAGACTGACACACGTTGTTAGCATTCCCTGACAAACCATTTAACTTATGTTCCAAACAAACAGCAGATAACTTACGTAAAGGGCAGGGGGATGTCTAATTAAATAACTTCATCAGAGTGTGCAATGGGACAACATCATTTTTTAAATCAAGTCGCCTTTTGTTTGAGGAACAATTAAACAAAGTCACAGCAACAACAGAAACAAACCTATATGATTGATGGAGCTAATTTGAGGCTGGTGGGTTGCATGTAAACTTAACAGCACATAAATTGGCCGCTTGCGTCATTGTCTTCCTTGTTAACACAGGAAGTAGTTCACTGTCCAACACAGCTAACATGGATCCAGCTGTACAGGTCCCAGAACTTTAATAGATGTGAAGTGATAGGCCAGACTATGACAGGTGTTTCCAGGTTCACACTCTAGTAATCATTTACTGCTGTGATACCAAAGTGAAACTGCGTACCAAAGCATAAGCGACAATGTGTTGAGGAAGATTATTGGTATCAGCACACCGTAAAAGATTCAGCAGACAGGTTATGGACAGACAGGTGTGGCCATGCTGTGTTATGGATGTGTTTACAGTCAACGAGAGAAGGAGATAGGAGGAACAAACTCAGGCCTATGTCACTCAGGGCTAGATCCTGGCAAGGGTAGACTGATGACTGGAGCAGAAGGGAAGGCAGACATGATTAAGCCTTTCACCGTCACCATTTTTATAGGTGGATCCTGGATAGATACAGCATCCGACCCCTATGTTCCTTTCCTCTGCAGAGCAGAAAAGATCCCGGCTGACTCTTCTTGTTAATGTCCAAGCCACTGCTGCTGTAAATCCAATGCAGTTTACAGAGACTGTGCCGGCCTTTCACAAATGACTAAGATCTGAGAAAGAATGGTTTTAGTTCGCTTTTGAGAAATATGAAGACCAATCTTTACAGGTTATTTTAGGAATTCACAATAGATTGTCAGTGTGTAGCAGTATAATGTTGTTTTAAACTATATTTCATACCATCTTGGATGTTTGTAAATAAATCTCCTAAGTCGCCTCATGATAAGTTATCCCTGTATGAGAAACAACATAGCGTACTAGGACCCTGACTACACCCAGACTAGACCCTAAGTGAATACTTTGAATAAATGTAGAGCCATCTTGGTTATTTTTGGTTCTTAGGAAATGTTCTTTCACTGATATGTGGTAGCTGACCCACCCCCCTCTCCCCCCCCACCAAAAGCCTGACATTTCTTGATGCATGTTTTTGCATCACGTTTACTCAATAAGCTCCTCCTCATTCTTGATTAAATTCCCATGAAACACAGAGAATGGGGGGGAGAAAGCACATCTCAATTCTGGTGCCAGGAGCATCATCCTGACTGAAAAAAGGACAATTAGAATTTGCATTTAGATTACCGTGGTAATAGAAAAACCATGGCGATGAATCTTGCTCTGGAAAAGTGACTAATGTGCTTTTATTCCGAATGAAAATGTTCAAGTTAAACACTTAAGGAGAATCCTTATGAATGAATTTCAAAATAGAGTAATCATTATCAATCTATCAAATCAATTCATAACTAGACAAAGAGGGAATGTGTTAGAAAACATTGGACACTAAGCAGACTGAGCAGTAAGGTCCATCAAAACATGATGATGTGTAACAGTGCGAGTTATCAAACACAGCATGCAGACGCAGGTGAAGATGCTATGCCTTTAATGTTATCTCTGTTCATATGGTATCATTCATAGGTAGAGAGATGACTTGAGGATGCACTGAGCTCATTAGGATTTACCAAAAAAACAAGTGGATATGGAACCTTGTTTCTCTGAAGATGCTCCTCAATATCCATACCGTGTTTAACCTTTCCTTATATTCAAACATGCAGAAATCAAGACAAATCAACATGTAAATACAATGTAAAAAAAAAAATTATGTGCCAATGCACGAGTGGTAATTTTCATGTTGATGAGTGCTCAATTGTTTGCCAACAGCATACTCATACTAAGAAGCCATAATTTGTCTTAATTCTTCCCACTTCGCCAATCTGCAGTCCCCAAGTGCCAACATCTCCTCAGCATCAGAGGTACTTCATTAAGTCTCTACACAGACATCAACCACATAAAAATCTTTGCCAAATCAAATCTCAAAAGAACCCTTGACTAACAAAGCTTTTAATTGTCCAATGCTTTAGTCACTGAAAAACAAGAAAACAAGATTAAAAAAGAGGAATCCCAGTGTTGAGAAGTTGGAGGAACATCCATCACTGTTGTGTTCTCTGCATGCCCAGTTGCGCTGAGCTAACACTAAGCAGGGCGGGTGTCGCTTGTTTGCGGGTGTTTGCAAAGAGAATGAGGGCGATGGAGTGATTAATTCCTCTGCGGGACATGGAAGGCAGACCTGTTGCGCAACAGAGAGCCTGTAAATGGCAATCAGTGAACTGCCAGACAGCATCAGGGTTCAGTTGACTGCGGAGATGAAGATGTTAGCCCTACTTCAGCTTCAGAGGATAACAACGCTGCGATACTCACCATTCATATTTTAGAGTCTCTAACTTTCAAAATGAAAGCATGGGTGACTTTTCACTGGGGGCATGTTAGGTAAAAAAAATTCTATTTCATAGAGGAGGCACAGTGAGACATTACTGTGGGGGAAGATTAGCTAATTATTGGATTGTTGAGTAAACACGGGAACTACAGAGGGATAGTTTGTATATTGGATCATTCCTTGAGAATTTAAGGCCTTATAAATAAGCACAGAACTTTTATTTCTTTCCTTAAAGCGACTGCATTCATAAATAATAAAATGTACCTGATAAATAAACTGCTATGTAAAAATGTTGCCAGCAGGATATCTTCCAGAAATCCATTTGACCACTGTTGATTAAAATGAAGACTGGCATCTTCAAAAAAAAAACTTCTAAAGTGAACATGGCCGTGTCCTTTTGTGGCCACTATGGAACAAGGGGATTGTATCTGGACCACTGACTCTGCTCTCATTGTTGTGACTCTTCCTCTCCCCTCTGCTATTTAATTCATTGCCATCTGCTGTGCTGGAGTGTAAATCTGAACGTAGACTGACTTGCTCACCCAAGCTTTCAGTGTTAACGTTTGGCAATGTCTAATCATGTGAAAACTGGGATGAATCGACTGGAAAGAATACAGCATTCTGTTAATGACAGTCATAACATTTTGGGATATGTGTTTGTGACACTATGCAAATTGACTTATTAGATAAGGGTAATTAGTGAAAGACAAACAGCTGTAATGGCCAAAGCTTTTCAGCCATGATTAAAGTGGGATCATCATCTTCCTGTACATTTCTTCAGAAAAGAGGGGACTGGAGGACAAGGAAGGTCACATTCAAATACAGGACTCCTAATCAATAACTATGACAGACAAGGTCATTAAAGATGTCTGTGTTCTGCTCTAATAGAGACATCTGGAAATGGTGGTCATATCGGATTATACTATAGGACATAAAAAAATCATTTAAACATATTAAAAGATACAACAGGTGTGAAACATGGTAAATAACAATGACCTTAACCATGAAAATTCAGGTACTGCGAACTGGTATATATCACAAATACTTACATACAAAGGAGGACACAAAAAAATGCTTACTAACGAACTACTGCTCAGAAACCGATTCTAAATCCACACCTGAACCTCTTGACCTTAAGAACAACTTCCTCTGAATATCTGTCTGGCCTGTGTTTGTTTTTGAAGCTGATAAAACAATAAAAGATAAAACAAATATAAAACAAACCAAAGCATATTACAGCAATTATCATCACTATGTTAAAGTTCATCTGACAAAGCTCAATGGGAACATTGGTTTCACGAAAGATTTTTCAAGCACTTTATTTCTGAGCCAGCGTTTGTTGCGACTGAAAAAATTAAATAGACCACCGATTTATAAAACTGTAGTGAAGTTATTTGCAGACATGAATGGCTAGTCTAGAATGTTAAAGTAATGAGTTAGGACTGAATTACTGGCACAGGACATTTTGATTCTGGATATTGTGAGGTGGTTGGGAGGTTGTGATAATTCACATAGTTGACTCCCAATGGATAAAATAAATATTTCATAAACAATTTTTTGGCAACATTTTTTTGTTTGCCAGTGAAATCTTTAGTCAAGGATGCATTGTGATTACATTTGACTGAAGGTATTTGGTCAGAATCAAACCATGATTATCAGAATCACCTTGTGATTTGTTCACACATGGATGTGTGTGAGTCAGTGGTACAGCCTTTGACTACAGATCAACATGTTTGTAGGCTCAGATCTTGCCAGTACTATAATTTCAGGAAGGTTGAATTATTATGATAATGCAGTTTCAGATGTACAAACAGGCTTATGCATCATTTTCTCTCTGCCCAGTCAAATTTGTTTTCTTATTTTTGGTAATTACTAGTTTGGTGTGATTCAACACCCTAGTTCAGCTCATATATCATGCATACCAACATGAATGGTGCATGAGTGTCTCTGCAATAACTATTATAATCTGAAAGCTCTGCCAAACCCCTTTCTCTGTCTATGCTTCGCATCTCCGACAGCATGATTTAATGATGCATACAAAAAAAAAAGATTCAAGGGTGAAACCTTCAGTTGTGTTTTTAAACTGTCTTCTTTAAAATAAGAAGTTACCAGTCAAAGCCAGAAGTGAAATTCAAGTCTTAGAGGTGCAGAGTCAAGCGTTTCTTTCCTGTCAGTTCAGATTGTATTTCACAGTCTAGTCCTGTCTCTATTTTAGGCCTTTCGTATCCAAATAAATCCCATCAGATCTCAGAAGTCTCAACAGCATGTCTGACCTGTACTTGGCCTGTTCAAGACTCATTTGAAAGATACAGAATATCCCTGATGTGATCAAGAAAGTCTTTTTTTTAATAGTGTGTACAGTGTGTCACTGAAAGGTTGATACCAGATAGACGGAAACTGAATCCATAATTCAGAAGAACCCTGGAGCGCTAAAACTAGTCAACCTTCCCTTTTAATCGCCAGCTTTCATTAGAAGCGTATCTGTTGCATCATAGACCTGGCTGGCACGGCACCCAGACACGATCCCGCTGGGGAGAGCTGAGTCAGTGTGTTCCTTCCTTTAGCCTCTGGTCATATCTGTCTGAGCAGACGAGCCTTGAATATCCGCAGGGGGTGTAAGTTCAGTCTCCCTCACAAAGAGGCAACCTTCGTTCAGTAGGACACGCATATAATGTAGTCTACTTCTCTTGCTTGATAAGCCTTTGGTTCAGATGGCATTTTAGGAAAACGTTTTGTCAAGTCACTTTGTGGATTGGAGAATATGGAGGAATTTAGGAAATGGATAATCTTTTACTTTCATTCCAAGTACTGCCAAATGATAACAAAATAAATAAAAAATAGACAAAAATCATTGGGACATTGCTATGGGACAAAGTGTTACGAAACATTCCCAAGATGAACTGGTCCCAGCAATAACCAACATGATTGGCATTTAATCCTGTCAACCTCATGGCCTTAGGGTTTAAGAGCCATTCATGAGCTCAGTCTGCCATAGTCCTCTCACAGCTTTAGCAGGGAACTTTCTCATCCAGAAAGGGGCCACCAGCTTGCTGCCTCTACAGTCTACAGTCCCATATGGTACAGTTCAGGGGTCAAGGTCAAATATGAGCTCCTGCTCCATACGCTCCCGGATCTCTCCGTCTGGACGACAACAGTTGTGTGAGCTGCTCACTGACGGCTTTCAGCTGCCCTGGGGGTAAATACTCTGACTCACAGCATATCTGCTGCTGTCTGTCTTAGCAGAATGAGATCAACCATGTCTATGGGCTCACAACATATCTTTATCTGTTCCGATTTAAGATGTCAGAAACATGATAGAAGATGAGGTGAACATGACTCAGTGGCAGGAACCAGACAGCTTAGGGTCTCGCAACTCAGTTTTCCCCCTTCAGGTCTGTGATTGGTGTTCTGCAACCAGGAGTCGACATAGTAATTTGATTGCTGTTTAATTGCGTAGTTATGAATCAATACCCAACAGAGTCAACCAAGCGCTTTTTAAACCAGTTGTAAGCATCTTGTTCTGCAGACGTAGCATTTGTTGCACATCAAAGCGCAATTATCACAAAAATAGCTGCTGCAATGTAAAAACTGCCATTTTGCACTATTGATAGCATTCATTTTAATGAAGGAACTTGCTGCTTATGTATGTTAAAATAAGACTAAATATACCATTTCAGCCTTCACACAAAGTATTAGAAAGTATAAAGTGCAGTAAAACACTCAGTCTGCTACATGAGGCGGTAACCCGTTTTCCAAACATCTGGACTTGGACAGAAAACATGCAACCTGTGTTCCACAATCAAAGCAACAAATCCTTGCACTGAACATTGTCTATCAAGGTGCAGACCAAAGAAATAGTAATAAAGAACTGTTTTGTACCGAGGGAAGAAGAGAATATCTTCTGGGTCAGGGCCCTGCAATGGCCTGAGAGCTGTCCATGTGCAAAGCTTGCTTGCCCAGCTGGAGTCCTCTAAGTCTGTAGTGATATCAGCAACTTTAGATTTAGCATCACTTATTCATTAGCTGCTCTTGGATTATTTATTTATCTTGGCCAGACGTGTTTGTCTCTTTTTATTACCTTATTCGTCCTCCAGCTAGTTTATCCTCCTCTGACACAATGTTCTCTTTGACTATCTATTCAACTCTCTAACTTCTACGCCCACCAGTCTTCTCAATGCTGGTGGGTAGTATTACGTGTCTGCTTTGGCCAGCAACAAACAAAGCCAACAATGAGATCTGGTTTGTATTTTGATTCTGTTCCCAGTGTCTGCAGAGTACATGTTTACTCAGTGAGTCGTGGCACTGTTTCCCTTGCCCGTCCTCGTCAGGGAATAGAGAATCAGAGGAGAGTGAGCGTTAGGCTGGGTGACAAGCAGCACAACATCTGCTGCCATTATGAGATGAGTTTTTACAGACTGCAGACGAAGCCTTTAAATCGACCCTGAAACAACATTGTGTTCGGCACCAATAGCATATTGTAAGTCTGACATGAAGTGTCAAACACACAAACACACAAAAAAGCGTAAATCGATGATTCAAATCACTTTACTTAGAAAGCTCAAATGTCATTGTCTTCTGTAATGTAATTGGCTAAATTTGCATTGTTTTACTTTTCTCAACAATACTATGTACTTCCAGTAAATAAATTATCAGAGAATGTACGTGATAATCCCATAAGACTTCATGATAATATAGTAAAATACAGAGCTATATACTGTATCTGAAGAGATCAGTGTCTCATCACCTGGACCCGGGTCCAGATGGGTCCTTATTAAAACTACTTTGACTTATAGAGACCTTAAGTGACATATCTGTCACATAATGAAACACCTGTGATTGTGACACAATGAAAACATACCCCTGCACATATCTATCATCAAAACTTTAACGTATGCAAAAGAAGAGCAAATCCAGATGATGTTTTCCCTCTCTGCTATTCCCAGAGTCAGCGCCGTTTATCTGTTTGTCATGTTTACGACAGGCCTGACATCCAATAACTTTCAGAGAGAGCTGCTACCATCTGAAATGTACCCCAGCAGCTCGGTCAGCCATATGTTCTTTAATTATTGGAGGTGATGTGTGAGGATGCTGACAGCCAAGTGTGTCCAGTTATCTGAGGCAGACACGCGGGTCAAGGCTTGCTACTGAGAGTCGACACATGCTAATGAACTCATCTCATCAAATATGCATGGAAGCTCTCCTGGAGCACGCAGTGGCGGACGCTAGATTTTCAGGAATTATGGGAACAGTCATTTTCTATTATGTATACGTGAAATGATTGGTGACCTGCTGGAGCCACCAGCTGACCTCATGTCAAGACAGATCCTCATGCTTTAAGAGGGAGAACTTGGCAGATGGGTTTGGGCTTTTTAAAGATAGTGTAGTGACAGTAAGTGATAATGAACATAGGTGCTCAGATGGTCTAACCTTGGTGAAGGTATGGGGTCTCTTAGTTGGTCCTCCAAGTCTATATCATTAATCCAAGATCATGATGTCACAGAGGGCCTGCTTCTAAAATTAGAGTCAATCTGGTTAATATAATTGCGTAAATTCATTAGGTCAGTTCATATCTCTCTGATCGTCTCTCCCTTGCTGTCTGGTTTTGCAGACGTGCACGTCTTGACAAATAGGAAGCGTCTCAAACATTACAATCACTTCAGGTGTAATGGTGGCTTTACAGTGCTATGCTATTATAGTGCTATACCAGTTTATTCTCTTGTAAGAAGATCATGAATCAGTTTACTCCAAACCGTCTAGCATTACATAATACACCATCATTCATCCCCTTCTTTAAATAAAATATGTTTAATTATTATTTATTCTCTTTGGTTTGGAGTGAGGCAGATTAGATTAGCCAGGCACATTAGAGAAAGAAGTTCAAATAAAATATTGGTATTATTGCATAGTTTGAGTTGAGAATCTTATCAGGAGTTCTTGTTTGAAGGAATCTACAGCTGTCATATGACAACATTTTGATTGAGGGTAACGAGCAGTCAGCGCTGTCAGCTAGCTGTCAAAGCTCAGCTGCTGCTCTGGGGAGATAACTCTGAGGAGAGTGGAAGGATCATTTGAATCAAAAAGCTTTGTATTGACATGTGTTTCTCAGGTTGAATACATCTCTGTTGTGTCCTTGGATTGGATTTGACTCAAACCTTTATTATCAAATCTATTGTTGACTCCTGTGAAGAATGAGCTCCGCTACAAACACAAACAGAAAGCAGATAATTCAGTCTTACATGATTAAATAATGTGTCAGGTGCTACTTTCTGAAGTTACAGTCAGTCCAAGGGGACATTTTGACAGAGTGTACTACAGCGCAAACACCTACACACACACACACACACACACACACACACACACACACACACACACACACACACACACACACACACACACACACACACACACACACACACACACACACACACACACACACACACACACACACACACACACACACACACACACACACAACCATACAATAACAACAGAAGACTGTTGGTTCCAGCATGTCACACATCATCATCCCAACATGTACGGTGCCGCCAAAGTAAAGTCGGGGTTTGCAAGTCTTGGATAGTGAATACAATTTATTCTGATTCTGATTCAGTTATTTGCACGCAAGGATTTTATTTTGCATTTTTTTCCACAATCGTCCATTGAAGAACATTTATTTGTAAAAGACTAATCAATCTTAATCAAAAACACGTGTGCCACATGAGTTGGTATGACCCAGTTTGGGTTTCCAGACAGACGCTTGGTAATTATCCAACAGTGATCCATGGTTTTTTTTTGGAGTCCTGATTTGGGCATCTTTAAGCATATCTTTAACAGGGGCAGTGTACAATATCGTTTTAACTGATGATTTACTTGATTTTGTCCTTGCAGGTGATGTGCACAGTTAATCATTAAGAGGAAACGAAGATAGACCGGAGGGACATTGGTGTCTGTGGTCCGTCTCATCCCGTCCCTCCTCTTCCTGTCCCCTGGGACACACCCACATCCCTCTGTCCTCCCAGGGTGGCTTGGCTCGTGTCTTCGAGACCTCCACCCTACAGACCGCCAATGCTTACAAGGAACTGCCTGCTGCTGTTCCTCTGGTTTCTCATCGACATTGGTTCCCTGTCTCCGGTGCGCCCGCCCACCCCACCTCTGAGCAGGGGCAGGCTGGGGAAGGAGCATCCCAGGAGCCTGGTGGGGGCCCCCCTGAAGCATGGGCCTGCTGGGTTTCAACGAGTCAAGAGGGGCTGGGTGTGGAACCAGTTCTTCGTGCTGGAGGAATACATGGGGTCGGACCCACAGTACGTGGGCAAGGTGAGGAGTCAAACGTGTCTTGATTGTTTCTAGTGCTGCAGGGAATTATCATGAATCACATGGGAAGTATGGAGGGAAATATAGTGAGAATAAGAGAGTGTGGAGGGAATTAAAAAGGAGAGGAGCTGTGTGTTTAAATCAACACACAGCTACATCATACCCCTCAAGATAGGTCTTGCTATTTTAATCTCATAATGGTCTGGGAATGTTAAAACCGCCACTTCATCACTGTTATCACTGGAATATTATTGGTTGGAGTCGTACGAGGAATCAAAGATCAATATTCTGTTTGGAGCGTTGCCATTTTGTGGATGTTTGACTTCCATATTGGCACCCACACATACTTTTCAAGTGGTGTGGTAAAAGGGATCAATGACCTGGTAGGAATATATTTAAAAGATCTCTTGTAAACCTGTCAGGACAACACATTTATTATAGCCATGGAACGCTGACAACGATAAAACTGATGAAATCATATTGAATGAAACATGCTAACACATCCTTTCAAGGAAATTTACAGTTAGTCACTTATCAGACGCTCTTATCCAGAGCAACTTAAAGCAAGTACAGGGACATTCCCCCTGAGGCAAGTAGGGTGAAGTGTCTTGCCCAAGGACACAACGTCATGTTGCCTTAGCGGGGATTCAAACTTAACCACTCAGCCACCTGACTCCCCATAATGCATGTCTTTTTTTTCTTTTTATATATATATATATGAATTGTCAGGACAGGTCTGAATAATTGGGATAGAGAGAGACAGTGTATGATAGGTATTGTATAGTGGAGGATGTGCAAAAAATAGCTGAGAATGAAATATTAATAAGGCTCCTATAGTAAGGCCTTAGATCATGTGATAGTTACTGTTAACCAATGAGCCACCAGAACACCTGCAATTTGTCTATACTACCCCCCCCCCCCCATTACATCAGGTCTGACTTTGACAGACATTGAATACATTGAAAACTGAAGAGTGTTAAGGCTGAAGCTGTAATTTAACCCTCTTGGTTTCCATAGAATAATGTAGTTGGCCTGATGCACTGCCCCTGTGCTGCTGCAATCAGCCTTGATATGTTGGAACTGTTTGCAGAAGCTTCAAAGGCTGAAATCACAGAGATGGAGAGATGCAGGCTGCTTTACTGCAAAGTCACTTAATCTCCAGCCGTACTCAAAGTCATTGACTGATTCTCGACCAAATACAAGATAAAAGGCATTTGTAGATTAGATCCATGGCCCTTATTTGAGACAATGTTGAGGAGTAGAATATATTGATGCTTATAATGAGTCAGGTGGCTCAGTGGTTAAGGCCTCATGTTCAGGTTGTGAGTCCAATTCCCGACTGTGGCTATGTGATGTTGTGTTTTTGGGCAAGGCACTTCACCCTACTTGCCTCAGGGGTAATGTCCCTGTTCTCGCTGTAAGTCGCTTTGGATAAAAGCATCTGGTATTTTATTATGATAATCCTTACGGCCAGACACAATAAAATGTAAACAACCACAGTAATAGTTGGATGTTATAGAACAGCTCAAAGTTCATCTCAGCTCCTCAAATGAGGTTCAGTCATGGACACATGTGAATTAGAGCAGGGTGGTTTCTAATGCGCTGGAAGACAATGTAATGTGGAGCTGTTTAGTGTAAAGAATCCCTGCAATGCATCGACGTGTAATAGCCTAAATTAATTCACAACAGAGCATCAACACGATTATCCTCCATTAATTGCAAAATAGTGTTCCAGACAATCTTTTATAAATGCAAATAGTAAAATAGGGCACCTTTTAATCTCAGTAGCTCTTCAGAGGGTACTCTGTAACCAACAGAATATATAACCACAATACAGCCCTCATAGTCTTAGACTGAAGATCACACAATGAATAATAATTGTTTCCCCTCGTTAGCGAGCAGTTTAAAGTGAAATGCCAGGAAACGGCAAGACTGCATTCAGAGCGGTGAGGACCATGGATCAGGTCTTCACCCTGCTTTCTTCTCTGTGTTTACTAGCAGATGAGAGGGTCACACAGCAGCATGAAAGAGCTGCTTCTTGTTAATGATTAGAAGTTTGTTGTGTCAAATCAGTTTAGTAATTTTAAAGGCCTCTGCCTTAGATCCCTGCTGGGTTAGTAATGATTGCATGTTGTGAGCCTGCTCTTTAGATGGAGGGGTGAAGGGACACTCTTAAGAAGCCCACAAATAACAGGAAGTAGGAAGAATACAAGATCATGTTCTATATTAGTCAGACTGTCAGTATCCATTGAGTCTGAATCTTGTCCAGAACATAAATAATGTGGGGTTTTCATTTTTTGACTAAAAGGGTTGGATTTGCTGCATCAAAATGAGTCATGTGGCACAGTTGGTTAGGTCCCTGGTTTGAACCCTGGCTGCATCAATATGACGTTGTGTCCTTGGGCACTTCACCCTACTTGCCTGAGGAGGAATGCCCCTGAACTTGCTGTAAGTCGCTCTGGATAAGAGTGTCTATTAAATGTAAAATAGTATGTTTATCGTTGACATGGCTAAAAGGAAGAATATGAATGTTGAATCACTTGTTCAGGATCCCTCATGAACTGCTCGTCTATTTTAGCTTCATGAATGCAAGCAAAGCAGAGTTTGTTTTCTTTTGTGACACCAGAGGATGAAAGGTCTTTGTTTGCATTTCTGCTTATCAGAGTGTCATAGGAATAAACACACAAGAAAAACAGTTCATTTAGTTTTTGGTAGGTATAAATACATATCATTTGGGGCACAACATGTTTATATCGTGCAAAATAACACCAACGTGGTCATGTTTAATTTATTGCTGAACTAAAAGAAAAGTTTGAGCCCAGTGTCTTTTACAGCACCTTATCAAGGCTGCATTATGCTGCATGTCTGTTCTCACCAGACATACACTAACCCTGCCTTTTGACCCACTTAAGGCATCATTGAAGCTTGACTGATGCTTGTAAGTAAAAGTGTTCTTGGATGAGATTCATACAATTTTTCTGCTGGTTTGGATATTCTCAAAACAGCCATCCTGCTAAAATATTATAGCAAACAGCTTTCCAACTTGGTGTGGGAGATAAACTATTTGTGAACAGCACTTCCAAGCACACGATACTATCAGTATTCTGTCTTTCGACGAGGATATAGTTTCAACTGTGTTGCTTCAATGTGCACACAGAATACAGTATTCCCTCTCTTTAAATATAGCTCTTTTGTTTTGTGAGCTACAGGGGACACAGACTAAAAAACATTTTATGCTGCTGGAAAAATTACGTCCAAATATCTCTTGGAAGGAATGCAAATGCGATCACTGAAAAAAAAGTATGATGTTCGAGTAGGAGTAATATTGTTGTGACATTATTCTTTTAACACCTATTCTATGTGTTTTCTCCAGATGATTTTCTCTAGAGGATGGTGTATTTACACATATCTAACGTGATGTGAAGTGTGGATGTTGCAGTAAATCAATGGTTTCCACACAAAGGAATGTGCTGTTTGCAATACCTGTGATTTTAAGACTGCAGTCCAGCTCCACCACCATCCCTCAACGCCTATAGTAAAGGTTGCTCATTTGAATAAAAGTCAATAAAAGTTTTTGTGGGAAAGGGCAGCCTTGATTCTGGAACAATATGTTTCCCCTACAGCTTCCTATAGCCAGCAGGTGACGATCATTTCTCTTTTTATTGATGTCTCCAGTTCCCTCCAACATTGGGTCCAGATTTATTACCATCATTGGGTCCACAATTTAATCTCTGGGGGAGAACCTTTCATTAGATCATAAAAAAATCTTTTCAGCAAGTTATGATTGATCACCATGTCCCAACAAACAAAAATCTCAGTACCTGACCCAAATGAACTCAGGCCTTACTTGGGTTAGCTAACCACATTCACCCACAATGCCCGTGGCATTGGTGTAGCAGAATAGTAATAACTGTAGTGAGCAACCTCTCATTCTCTGCATACCCATAGGAGGCTTGAATCCCCTGCACACCATTTAGCCGCTATAGCAAGGGTCACCCTAGTAAAACCCTTCATCAGAGACCTTGATAGTCTGCAGTTACAGCAGGATCACAAGCTCCATAGCTTTAAACTGCCCTCTGCCAGTTATATGGAGAGTCCTAGCCACTGACCTACAAGCTAATCAAGGTTACCACATGTAGACTCTCAGCAAAGTGCCTGACAATTATCCTGTTGATCTACCAGTGAAGCGTACCTAACAGGGTCTGATGCCACTTTAATGGCTGTAGCAAACACAACACAGGACCAGATGTGTGTCAGATCCACGTATGGACAGTATTATCACCATGTCTTTATACCTTTCAGTATGTAGCTAATTTACATGTAATTTAACACCATGAGTGTTAATTCCATTTAACAACCGGTGCTAGATTAAGAATTATGGAGATATGTTTGGAGGAAGGCTGAGATGCCATAATGAATGTTGATTAGAGTCCAAATTGTATAACAGCATACTCATATAACACTCATACTTTTTTTAACGTCTTTCATATCAGTCTAGTTATTGTAAAAAAAAAAAAATGCGTGCTAAAATAAGTCATGGTTGCAGACGTGAAATAATTTTAATGGATTACTGTACCTAAAATTATGCATCCGGTTTGCCAATAGTTCCTTCGCTCATTAGTGCGCTGGAGCTGGAGGGATTTACAATTGTAATGTATGTTGATGATGAAAATGGCACAATTCTGTGAAAATGGGAGTTGAAATGAAAGATAATGATGTCATTTATCTACCATGCCATTATAATACTTTTTCTTTCTTTCATACTGTATATAGATATCTTGTTTTTGTCTACCTTGATAATGGAGTTTTCACTTGAGTTGGGCCACGAAACATATTTCAACATTTTTTATGTTCACATCAATATCACTTACTGAGTCACTCAACATTTTACATTTTGTCCCCATATGATGGACATTATAACTTGGATCCAGGACAGAGAATGACATGCAGTAATAACAGTATAGTTTTAACCATCAACTGTGATGGACAAGTGGATCTTGTCACCGCACCAGCATCTAAGATCAATAATCCTCCTTCAGGCACAAAACCACAACTAAGTGAACCAATCAGAATGACGATGCAAATGACGATAACTGTTCATAATGGAATACTCTTCAATACCCAAAATATTAATTACTTGAAGTAACCTTTCTCAAAATAAGAAACATGTTTTTGCAATTCTCTAAGTTGATAGGTGTCTTATTGGAGTCTGCACGTTAATGTTGAATACAGTGTCTAATTTTATCATAAAACCCATCATGGTGCATTCACTCCTACTACGTAGATATCTCTCATGTCCTTAAGCACACACTCACAGAAGCACTTATTTTATTACGCACAGCTGCACAAAAACACATCGTTTGACTCCCACACAGTATAAAAACCATCACCAGAACCATGCACACACTCACACATCCTGTTCTTCACACATCTCATGTTCAACATGGTTGATAGATTTTTCTAGTTATTCCACAATATATTCAGTGTATTCATCTTTAGCTGCTAAGCCATTCCTTCACCAAGACACAAGACATGTCACATGAGATGATGTCCCAAATGCTATCCCTGCATGAAACCACCTTTAATCCAAGTTTCAGGATTCCAATTATATGGCATTTTCTACAGAGGTTGGTTACATTTACCTCTTTAATCACTCAAATGAATCAATATACGGGCCTACTGCATGACCAATGAAAGATCAGGCCCAGGAAATCCTATTGGCTTTTAGTTCCCTTGTGAGCAGCTCAACAAAGAGAACTCATATTCCTCTTTGATATGGCCACACAGTGTTAGCACAGTGCGCTAAGTATAATGGTATTGATGGAGAGATGCTTGTCTGTTGACTGCGCTTCATTGAAAATAATTCATCTGGATATGCATTGCTGTATACAGAATCACAATCAATCTGCAGTCAAGCTGTAGTTTAGGGTTTAAGATCATGTTTATATACAAAATATTAGTTTGTTCATCCATCCCAATAGTAGCTGAACAGGTGTGTTGAAGCTTGTTCGTGTATGGGTGATGTTAGAACAATGTTTGTCTGTGTACTGTCCTTTGTTCAGGCTTTTCAGAAACTTTAACTCTGAAATCCTCAAGTGTCGATATAGTATTTTAGATTTAGCCCAAGAGCATAAGCAATCTATCTCTCCCTCCGTCGCAACACTTTCTGTATTTCATTCTGCAAACCAAATTTCTGTTAGCCTTTCTATGTTTACATAATATTAACGCTAATGTTGTCATTTGAATGCAGCATGCACAAAGTAAGTTGGAGTGATTAATATTTAAACCTAGTTACAAATGGTTTGAGGCGATCCTCTGGTAGTTTGGTTCTGAATAAGTCTTCCCCATAAAGAAAACCCATTAGTTTCTTCTGAAATACTGTACCAGTAACAGACTTGGAATCCATGTACATGAAGTAATGTTGCCTCTAGTCTACGATACCAAAGGGGCTATGTGGTGCAGTTTAAGTAAAGGTCTTTCTCTGCCCTTCCCATTAATGAATCTCTTTGTATAATTGATTACCATTGTTAACCTAATGGAATTTTTAATTAGGATCACCCAACTTTTCAGATCTAATTAATGAGGTAATATGCCTCTACTTTCTTGGTTTGTTTTCTTTTTTTTTTAATCTTTAATTGTGTAATGTTATGAATCGATTCCTGGCAGATAAGCAGCCCAGTGTATCTTGAATTGCATAATGGTGTGTACTGAAAAGACTGTTTTTTATCGTAACATTTCTCTCCTAAACTTTTCATTCAACAACTGTATAGTGTTTTGTTGAAAAGGACTTATTGAACTATGGCAGCCATGCTTCACACAATGAAACACTGATCAATGGTTTACAGCGGATTGATTAATCAATATGTCTCTCTGGGTTTGATTGAGCTCTACACAGTTGACAAAGGTTTTATGTGGCAAGACTTTTATCAAATACATATTCTAGATATTTTACACTATTTCCTTGAGGTATCTTTAATTATAAAGAGACACTGTAACCAAAACTGCAGCTATCGTGTACAATTTTTACTGAAGAGACACTTGAACTAAATATCCATTGACAGCTTTAATTTGTGCACCTTTTGGCTGGTCTGTCTTGTTAGAGTATAATCTCTTGAGACATAATAAGATGTCTCCTCCTTGAACACCATCAAGCAGCTTTAAGTCTGTTTATTCTTTATTCTGTTAATGTTAAAGTCTATTTACGGAACTGTGAATGTTGCTTCTATTTCAACAGGTGTTTTATTTGATGACAAGAAAGTGCTCCTTTAGAAACTGTTGAAATCTGAAGGGTTGATTAGATTAGAACTAGATCATAGAAGCGTTTCCTCTGTCTGAAAATGTGTAGCTTAGAAAATAAACACTGTTCACCACTAAAATCAATATCTGGGGCTTTATAAGACAGTAGAGTACAATGTGTGATGAATATGTTTGGTCTAATATTGGTTTTCTTTGCAGGTACTTGTCATTCAGTACCATACATTCACCTGATGAAGTGCTGATGGAGAGGCCTTTACTGGTGCGCTCATTGAATCATTAGATGTGTCGTTGTTTAGACTGAACCTGTCCCTTCTCCTTCCTGTCTCTTAGCTTCACACTGATCTGGATAAAGGTGAGAGCGTGGTGAAGTACACTCTCTCGGGAGATGGGGCTGGCTCCATTTTCACCATTGACCAAACAACTGGAGACATCCATGCCTTAAGGAGTCTTGACAGGGAGGAGAAGCCTTACTATACCCTCCGCGCCCAGGCTGTCGATATCGACACAAACAGGCCTCTGGAACCCGAGTCTGAGTTTGTCATCAAGGTCCAGGACATCAACGACAATGAGCCCAAGTTCCTGGAGGGTCCTTACACGGCGAGCGTCCCGGAGATGTCACCTGTTGGTGAGGAAGCTACTGTACAGTCTGTGGTTTTGTTTGCATGTGTGCACATGAGGAGATCAATATACATCTTCCCTAGTTCTGTAGGTGGATCAGGGGGGACTTGTTCAGGTAGAATAAAAAGACAAGTATAGAAATGCGGTCCAAGCTACCCTCAGTAAAACCAGGAGCTTTTGACATTAGAGCTAGCCGCTTGTACCTTGTGTGGGAGAATGCTTTGCAGCGGCTTGTCTTAATGCGAAGTCCCCCAGGGAGAACAGATTCAGGTAATTCAGAAGGAGATTGGATCCCCTTGATCTCAATGGCAGGGAAACATCTACATAGTGGAGAGCAAATCAGAGCTCGTCAGCGAGATGATACAAAAGAAGGAGAAAAAAACAGGAAGAAAACCTGGCAAGCAGCATGGACACTGCAGAGAAGCAGCAGTGAACACTTTAACAATCGGCAGGGTTCCTTTCTGTCGAGATTTAAACACGACAGTCTTTAGTCTGACTTGGTTTCCTGAACTGACAAAAGAGTTATGTCTCAGTCTTTATGTTTCAAATAGAGATTGATGGGAGTGCTGCTACAGCGTAATTTGAAATACAAGAACTGATTCCTGCAAAAGAGAGATTGAGGTTTTGTGCTTTATGATTCATTATGTATTATTCCATAGAGCAGTGTTTTGTGTTGATAAATGGTTCACTGGTGCGCTGATAGATGATGTGATTAAAAATGAAGAATCTCAGCTAATTACATTGATAATTGAATACAAGTTAAACACTTCCTGCCCAGAAATAAGAAGAAAACTTGACCAGTTACTCAGAGGTATTAATGAGCCAATGGGACCTTTTCATTCATAGTCAAGAAAGCATCTCTATGATGGATCTACCAAACTTGGCAACTCACACCAAAAAAATGGTAGATGTGCTGAACCTGTCATATAAAATGATTTCATACTATTTGAAATACGGTTCAGAACCCTCTATAACTAGGAACATTGATTCATAATTTTGAAACATTTTATGACAGAATCTATATGAAAAGATATTCAGTACAAATATTCAACCAAACAGATGTATCTGCTGGAAGAATACTGATTTACTCTTCAAATGAAACTACAGTAGTAACCAAAGGACCATGTTGGTCATATGGGTCTGAATACCCCCAACTGGGGTTTGTGCTTTGTTAAACAGGATTAACACTAATCTCTCTCACCTACCATTTTAATACAATTGTTACCATATGCCGACATTGTTAGAATCAACAAGCGGATTATCATGATTCTGCAGTGGCAATTAATTTGTACTGCACATTTTTTCTTTGTCCTGCTGTATTCATGTTGCCATTCCGTGTAATGAATGGGTTAATTTTTTTTGTAATCTAGCTCAAATGGCTTTTACTTAACTAAAGCATAAGAAGTGTGCTTGCTAAATTAGACTAAACCATAGACACTGCATGGGGGTAGATTAAGACAAAGGTCTTCTTAAATTCAAGCTAGTTTAAGGAGGATGAGCCTTTCTTCCAACAAGCCCAGTAATTACGATGTCCCTGTTGTAGAATTTCTGGAAGTGAGCCATCTTGTTTCCATTTCTGCTGTGGGTTTTTATTTGTCTAATGGTAGCAGAACTCTCTGAATTACTACCCAAGGAGGCGTTCCACCTTTGATTTATGTTTCTCCTAAACATCCACTTAGTAAAACTACCAATGTGTATTTGGCATTGTGTAGCAGCTCAGTAGTATTCCAAACAGATCCCTTGTCCTCAATCTCCCTTTCCCCCTCCCTCCCTCTCTCCATCTCTCCCTCCCTGGCTCGCTCGCTCCCCCAATCCCCTCATGCACCGACCACCAAATCAAGCTGACGGATGTTACCAATTTTAAATTCAAGTGATGAGCTGTGTTTCTGTTCTACAGGGACCTATGTGACACAGGTGACAGCCACAGATGCAGACGACCCCACCTATGGGAACAGTGCTAGAGTTGTGTATAGCATCCTGCATGGTCAGCCATACTTCTCTGTAGACCCCAAGTCAGGTAAAAGACGCACCTCCATTTATCCACATTGTTACAGTGTCATGTGATTGTTGAAGGTTTCATATGAATAAATATTTACAACTCTGTTTTCGAAACCTTCGATTTGCTTTAGGGAATCCCATATGATATATTTTGTTCTGTCTGTTGCATCCTGATGTATTCAAACAGAAAATCTTAATGGTTTCATACAGTCAAATCCTACAATGCTGAAGATGTATTTTGATGTTATCACAGGCTACCTAGGGCATTGAATCCATAACAGGTACACTTGTACAGTTTTGTCCTTGTGAAAGAAAACCACCTCTTAGACTGTCTGGCCTGAAAAAATAAACAAGTGAATGGATGAGATAAACGAAGGCTCCATTTTCCAAAGAGTAGGATAAAGGAATTTCAAATTGCTGCATGTAATTGGGCCAAGGTCGGTTTCTGCACGGCAGTGCGTACTGATATTGCCTATGTAGTAGTCTAATCAAATCCAATATGGGTGCAGTAGTACACATTGCTTTGTCAACTGTGAAAATGTAAATTGTAAATCATGAGCCATTCATGCTGACTTTGTGCAGTCCTGGTGTCTGCTGCATAACAGGAGGACAGAATCACTGCTGAGGATCAAACAGTAGAGATGTTTCTTAAGATGATAACAACTCAGAAGGCTGTCTCTCAGATGGTCAAAGAGAGCAGACCACAGATGTGACACCAAGAGGGCTCACCGCTTACGACGATAACACAGTTCAAAGAGTGTAAAAATAGGTTCATCTCTGTCACGCGGAGACAAACAGTAGACTCCATCACAGATTAAGCTGTGCCACCCAGAGGTCCACCAGACACTGACACTGGGTCTCAAGCTGACAGGAGGAAACATCAAACTGTTAAAACAAATGTTTGCCCTGCTGGTTCCTGCCACCCTAGTGGATCAGACACATCATCGAGACGAACAAACACTTCTGGGAGAAAAGAAAAGGGGGGATGAGATGAGATGGGGGGGGGGATGCAAGTCTTTAGCAACCTGCTCTTTACAACATTGTATTTGTTTGGAAGATAGCAACATAAGAACGCATGATGAGACCCGGTAAAATACCGTATGTTATCAAACATGTCTTCTTTTATAAACAATAGTGTATGAACGAGGCGAGAATGTACCGGAACTCTGGGAAGCTTTTTTTTAAATGACCCAGCTCCATTCTGATGGTACTATTACTCCCCTCTATCTTGACTGGGATCTCAAGGGCTCAGATTCTCAGGTGAATCATTACACAGTCTGCACTAAAGTTAGGTATGGAATGTCAAGTGTTTCCAGTTTGTGGAATGACCCCTATTTCAGACACAGCTTGAGCTCCATTAATGTGCGTCTTGGGGCAGGGTCTTCTAAGTGGGCTTCTCACCGGCAGGTCATTTGTACATTTGAACTCTGTGGCAGGAAGTGGGGAGTGGAGCAGGACATTAATGCTCACCTTTTACCTCACCTTTTACCTCACCTATTACCTTGTTCTCCCATTCCTGGTTGAACTGGGCCACCTATAGGGGTAATAAGGACAGCCTTGCCCAACATGGATCGGGAGGTGAAGGAGCAGTACCAGGTTCTCATCCAGGCCAAGGACATGGGGGGCCAGCTGGGGGGGCTGGCAGGGACCGCCACCATCAACATCACTCTCAGTGACGTCAATGACAACCCGCCACGATTTTCCAAAAGTAAGACCTCTTAACATTGTCTTTATGTTCATACTCATTGCTAACAAACCATGACTGTGTTTATGGAAGATGTTGGTACCCTTGTGAAATAAATGACTGCATTGTGCAGATTGATGTTAGCAAACAACCGTCGCACAATAAGAGGAGGGCAGGCTGGATTCATCATGGAGTATGATTGGCTATGATTACTTGCATTATCCATTGTTATGTGCACAGACCTGTTTACGTGAATAGTAGTTATTTTCTTCAAGTAAACAAACAAATGTAAACAAGACATTCTGAATTGTAGGAGGCCTTTTTTGTGATATTCTGGCCCTATTGAAAAGGATACAAGGGGCTAGCTAGCTTTTTTGTGTGTTGGTAGTGGGGACAGATCTGAGAGTTGTAGGATTTGCTATTCATTTAATTGCTAATGCGAGCGAATAGTACCGTATTGATTCATGAAAATCTACTGTGTCATCATTAGTAGACCTCCGATATTGTTTCGCAACTTCATATATCTTTATTAACATGTTAGGACATGTTTGTTTTTTTTTGGAATGACAGACATTTCAACAGGAACATGACATTCAAGAGGGAAAAATATATGTTATTCAACAGTAGAGGGAAAAGCTATATTTGTAGATCATTGCTCGTTTTCTTTTAAGCTATCAGGATGCCATCGAGGGATCCCTGCTTAGAATCCCAATACAGGCAGTGAAGCAGGGAGAGATGATATTTCCATAATGCTGTCCCAGCTCAGGCATCCAGGCCAAGGATAGTGTCTACTCTGTGGCTTTGCATGTCCGCCCTCTACCAGTCAGCTTCCCAACACTCTGTACAACTGTCCCTCAGATCTCCATCCATCACTCCCATGCACAGACCCATCCTCCCCTTTCCCTTTGTGAGGTCAGGCAAATGAAAGGAGCTGCTTATAAATGAATGTAACGTTGTAAGTGTAAGTGTAAGTATTCTATGATACCAAACACGCAATGTCATGTAGCTGAACGTTTAGGGAGTCGGGCTAAAAATCAGAGGGTACCTGGTTCAAACTTTGGCTGGGTCAACATGACGTTGGTGTTCTTGGGCAAGGCACTTCACCCTACTTGCCTCAGGGGGAATGTCCCTGTACTTGCTGTAAGTCACTCTGGATAAGAGCGTCTGATAAATGACTAAATGTAAATGTCCCCTACATAGCTTGACGAAGTGTGTGTGGGGTTTTGTGGCAGGTTTCTATCACCTGAAAGTTCCCGAGTCTTCGTCGGTCAGCTCGACTGTCGGAAGAATAAAAGCTCATGATTTGGACATCGGTAAGAACGCAGAAGTGGAGTATAACATCGTACCTGGAGACGGAGGAACCATGTTTGACATCACCACGAACCAACACAACCAGGAAGGGATCATCATTCTGAAGAAGGTATGACCTCTGACCTCTGAGTGATGCTCTGCAGGGGGTTAGCAGTGTACTAGAGGTCTGCACTGGGATTGGGTCCCGCTGGGTCCCGCGGGACCCAACGCAAATCTCGCGGGAACGGGCGGTTTCAATTTAACTGCGGGCGGGAACGGGCGGCTAAAAAAAAATACTGCGGGTTTGTGCGGGATTGTAATAGCTAGGTACTAGTGAGTCATGACTCAGTCAGCCAACGAAGTAGAGCAGAACATTAAACAAGTTGTGTACACCATTAAAACTAAACAAGGCAAGTCTGACAAGCGCTCTCAAAGCTAGCACGTTTCATCCTCAGTATTCCCGCATCTAGTTTAGTACATTTAGTGTCTGTGGGCGCATCTTGGAAGAGAGACGCACGAGAATGGGGCCGCAGTCGGTCAGCAACATTCTCTTCCTCCATAGCAATATTGGCAAGTGATTCGTTAAATTCATTTATTAACTTAGTTTATTTTAGGCTATGCTACTACTGTTTGAGCCACTCAGCCTCTCGTTGCCATTTGTTATTGAGGTCATAGGCTACATAAAGAGGCGTGTTGGCGGTGTTACTAGTAGGCTGACAATTTTCATATTTATATTGTGATTTGCAAAGCAGCCTGTTTTAGGTGCCATGTGATTATGCAAGGTTTATATAAAAGGTATTTTAATAAAACAAAGTTATATTTAAATGCGTGTTGCTTTGACTATTTATGTTCCCATTAAAACGATTGTATAGTAGCTCATTCAAGCAGCCCTGTTGGTAAGAGCTTGCTAACTATATTGGAGACACATCGCGGGTCTGGGCGGGCACGTTGCGCACACTTTGCGGGAGCGGGCGGTAATGGTCAGAAATTCTGCGGGAGCGGGCGGGATTGGTCAGAAATTCAGCGGGAGCGGGCGGTAATGGTCAGAAATTCAGCGGGAGCGGGCGGGAGCGGGATGAAAAAAACAGTCCCGCGCAGTTCTCTACAGTGTACCGTCCACGCAGGTGAATTAGAAACAGCAAAAAGAATCAGAGGTCATTTGGGCTTGGTGAAATATTCATCCTGAAATGTGTAAAGGGAACCACCGTTTTCGACTACATGGGGATGTGGGTGACAGTGATTGGTAGTGAGGGTAGGTGGACAGAGGGGGCAGAGGGGGACAGAGGGGGACTGCCATGCCTCCAGGAGCCAGACAGAGGGGTACAACAACCACTTTCAGACCATAATTGGACAGAACAGCATATTCATGACTTCAATGCCAGATTTGGCTGAAATCTTTTTCCAGTTTTAGCTTCTGTAGTGTATGCTTCATGACCCAGCAGAGATTATTATTTATATCCTCTAATATTAGTTTTCAGCATGGGTGTGATCCATTATGGAGTGGAGTGCTGTATAAAAAACTTTTCTAAGTGCCTTGGCTACACGCTGTACTGTATACTTTCACCAAGCATGAGGATTCATTTAAAATGCCATATGGTCACTTAGCTAAATGGATGAGTATGCCCAGGGCTTATTTGACCTGTCAGAGTCGTCCGACTGACACACAACATATGCTTCCTTCATCCTCTGAGCAGATCCATTTAATCTCTCATCCCACTATTAGCAGATATTTGAAGCCAGCATCATAAAATGCCCCAGTGATAAGTCATGTGTTGATATTTCATATTAGGACTTAATTGCAGTTCAAGACTTTAGCTTTTTAATATTTGTATGTCTTGTCAGTTTGTTTTACTTTTACTTTTTAAGCTCAGCAGATTTCACCCCATGGCTCAGCTAATATGTAGACTAGTGTAATCAGAGCCAGTCTTTCCCTGCAGTGTTCTCAGTTTGTTGGGATGCTATATTGGCATTGTGACGCATGACTGTAAGAATCAAATGTTGCAGAAAAGTTTGCATAATGTAACAGCAACAACATCTGGTATTGGTTTCCAAAGCAATAGATAGGCCTTTTATTGCTCTCAGATGAGGTTTCTATTGGTTTAGAAGGATTGTGATATCCCCCATGGAAGAGTGGTTTCCCCAACCTTTATTACAAAAAAGATCTATGACACATGGACGAGTAAAAACAAGTGGAATTAGCTCCGTCCTGATACCTTTGTGTCAGAGATAAAGATGTCCTTAGTGCCAAGAGTTTCTAGTTCCCAGGAACCAAACAGCTATTGAGGCTGAGATGCCTCCTAATGCTTTGGGAGCGATGAACCTTTGAGGATCTCAAGTGGTTCAAGGCTTCGGCTTCATGGGATGAAACACATTTGTTTCATGTAAAAACGGCAGAGATTTCCTACTTGAAAAGTCGTTGGTGTTCTGAATGTGTTCCAGTTACATGAGAAATACCTGTTATTTTATCATATTCAAAGGTAAAGTAGAAAATATGGGAATGTTTTTTTGTTTTTTCCAATGTCTCTCAGTGGTGGTTTGAAGACAGTGACTGAATGCATCACATGGGAAAATGGAATCCCTGATCTGATTGTCTGTTTTATCAAATTGTGACTCTCTAACGGGTTCATTTTTAGCACATGTCCCAGCTGTAGAATAATACAAAGGTACGTGCTCTTTTGATCTCCAGATACGCTGCAGAGTAAATGTTTGATTTTGTGTCTCAGCGTGTGTGTATGTGCGTTCCGTGTGTGTGTGTGTTCCTTCAGACAGTGTGTGTGTGCATGAGTTTGTACACAGGCACTGATGATGACGGTAGCATAGCCATAGATCATTCTCAACGCTGACCTTCTTATTGTAAATAATGGGATTAGAAAAACGTGACAGGGACGGATTATCATGTAAATGAGGACATTTATTTGTTTATCGTAAATACTGTAGATGGATTGCCCAGGAAGGCTGTCCCCTCCATTGTTTTACCACAGTATTTGATCCAGTGCCACAGAAACAATAAGCCAGTGTGATGCATGAGCTGGCTCCCTGGGAGGCTGTACAGCAGAGAGCCACAGCGGAGGGGAAACGTTGTAAGGAATCACTCCAGCTGGGGACCCTAACTCCCCCATATCCCTCCCCCACTACCCCTCCACCAAATACACACTCCCACACACACACATACACAGTGTAATTTGCTCAATTACATGTTCTTCGACCCACGAGCAACCAAAGAAGGAGGAAGAGAGAAAGAAAAAAAACATTTAGCGGTGGGAAGAGAGAGAGAGAGACTATGAAGGAAACAGAAGGTGGAGGAGGGTTGAGATAGTCTTTATGGAGTTCTTGACCACACAGCAAGTCCTGCCCATGGAATGTCTCACTAGAGAGTTCAGTGTAAATGGACCTAGTGTTTCCATTTCTCTCTGTTTCTCTCCCTCGCCTTCTGACCTCAGTCAGCTGCAGTAGGGACCCCTCTACTGGGGTAGGTGTCCTCCTGGCTGGGAGATGGGCTTTAACCACCAAGCCAAGTCTGGCAGACCCCAAACCAGGGACTCAGCAAGGTTTGGGACATGATAAGAGGATCAGGCTTGGTAATGGGTTCAGGGGACGAACGTCTGTCCCCTGGTCTGCTGATACACAGAAGCAGAAGAGGGTGGGGGGGGGGGGGATTCCACTCTGTAAAATACAAGATTATGAGAGACAATAGACAAATCCAGCACAGGAATCCCAGTGAGGGAACACACACACACACACACAAAGCCTTGTGTACCTACAGTACACTAAACCTCAGAAAGGATACATAAAATCAAATGCACACATACTGGTAGAGAAGAAGACAAAATGAGCGACAGGAGTGTTTGTGGGGGGGGGGGGGGGGTACTGCTTGTAAGAGGCTTGTTGTCAGATTTAATTTGTTGATGGGTATTTGTCTGCTTGCTTGTTTCTATCCATCTTTCTTTGAGCATAGACGAGTTGGCTGGGCTACGGATATACATAATTGAAATGCACTGAGCCAAATGGAACAGCATTGTTTAATGGCAACATGTGCGGCATAAGCCTTGTTGGCATGGATCCAGAACATTCATTTAAACACATGGGGCTGATGTCTGTTCTCTACAAACATTGTGTATCCAGATAAAGCATTAGTGTCAGTTTCAGTAGTCAGGATTCAATGTGTGGCTTTCCCAAAATTCCTGTTAGGGTAAAAGCAAGGAATTGATGAGCTAAAACACTTGATACTGAGGATGGTCAGCATCTAAGACTTTTGCCCAGTTGAATTTTCTCCAATTCAGCCCCAATTTGACTTTTTCCAAAGTCACCCCACCGACAATGTCTTGCCTGTAGCCTTCTTTAATCCCTGTGCCATCAATTAATTTTTTAATTATAATTTTTTGGTCAAAGCCAGACACCGTCAGCATTTTAATTCTACCATCAGAAATGTCATTAGGAGGCTGTTTGAACAGTAAATCATTTGAGAAACTCCTAACCATTAAAGCCTAGTGGTCTAGATGAGTTACTACTACGCTGTAAAAAAAAAAAAAAGAGGTAATGGGCAAATGGACGCTATAGCTGAGCAAATGACTCGACATCTTCAGTGAGATGATGGCTGGTAGAGGGAATTTGCTCTCATTAAAACCAAAGAAGGACAAGTTGAAATGCTGGAGAGGACAGAGCGCCCCCACAGGACACTTCAGAAGACTGTCCAGTTTCATCTTGGAACTGACAGAAAGTGGCAAATAAATCACGCATGTTTCTGGTCGAATGAAAGAACTCAAGGAATGAAGAGTTTAACTTCAAACAATATGTCCACCATCATTCATAATCACCTGAGACGGTTACAGTAATAGATCAGGTTGTAAACTAATATTGACAGAAGCTTGACAGAAACACCAGGGGGAGGGGGAGGGGAATGAAACGCCACATGTGACCTTGTTCACTTGAGATACTGTACAGCCTCATATTTCTCAATGTTTTAAGGCAGGTGGGGGGGGGAGTGTGGTTTTGAACCTGCAGAAACAAGAGTTGATGTGAGTTATTTTAAGCCATTGTGTGGAAGCTGGCCACAAAGGGAGGGAGGGAGGGAGGGAGGCAGGCAGGGAGGCAGGCAGGCAGGCAGGCAGGGAAGGAGGGAGGAGTAGGTGGAGGCAGTGATGCAGCTCACTAGCAGGAGATGCGGTAAAGGGAACCCAACACTGACAAATAACACCTCCACCTATATCCAGAAGGGGGTGAGTGAGGCAGAGAAGGAGAGAGAGAGACAGAGAGAGAGCCAGGGGCAGGCGCCTTTTGTTATGGGTTGAGCTTGTTCCTGTGTGCTTGTCTGTGTGTGTCTGTGTATGTCTGTGTGTGTCGGTGTGTGTGTCTGTGTGCATGTCTACTTCAGAGTATAACAGGGAGAATTTCAGAAGGAAAGAGAGAAACACAGAGTAATGCAAACGGAGAGTACGTGGGAAAAGGGTGAGACGATGAGAAACACTTACAATGAAGTGCGGTGGCCCGGGGCTGTGTGGGTGTAATAGATTAGACCAGTGTCTTGGGGCCTCTCTCCTGGCTAACCCCCAGCCTGTTAGAGTGGCAGGTCCACTCTCTCACCCTCACTCCTCTTCATGGCAGTGTGAACAGGCTGGCAGGTTCCCTCAGACGCCACATCACTGCCACAGGCTCAGGGTGGTGGAGGTGGGGGGGGGATAGAGCCGCAAGGACAAGGACCAATGTGACTGATGGAGACACAATAAACTGAGCCTCCCTGCTCCACGGAGGCTGCAGAATTCAATGGGACATCTAATAGACTTCCCAGACCCCCCTGCAAGCACTCCTGATAGGCCCATTGTGCTTGTGTGTGCAACTGACTGGGAAGGGGCGGGGATTTACATTTACATTTGGTTTATTTCATTTAGCTGATGCTTTAATCTCAAAGCATTGTGCAAAATGCTGAATATAGGAAGTGCACTAGCATCAAGGCAAGGAACAGATTGTAGTTACATTGCAATGTAACTGTATCTCAGCTACTAGGTGTGATGGGCAAAAATATTAAACCAAAACAATGATGATTGTAACATCGTCAAGTTATTTTGTCAGTCAAGTATGGCTGACACATGAAAGCTGCTCTCTTAGAACTAAGACAAAGACTAGCCAAAAAGCCCAAATCACCAAGTGTACTTTAGGGATACTTTGTTGACAGGGGTAAGGAATTCTCTGCTTCACATTTCTAACATGATGTATTCTCTGTAGTTTCTTCAGTCTTGCATTGCCGTAAACACACTGAATTAAAAATGTGTCACTGCAGTGTTGTGTTTACTGCCCAGCTTTGATTTGTCTGCTTGGGAGGAGAAGTTAAATGGGAGGAGACGTGAAAGATTTATGACTGACATTGTACATACATAATACCAAGTAGGATTTCCAGCGTATTAAAGATTTAACAGGATTGTTCCATTTCCAACCAGCCTTTCATCTTTAGCTTGTCATCTTCAGGTAAATACACTTATGTTTTACACCAACGAGTGAACATGGCCTAATGATTAGCTGTAGCACTAGGATTACTGAAGTATGGTGGTGTTAATGTTTGGCCGTCCTCTGTAATAGACAGCGAGAGGACGGGCTTCAGACAGGAGGGTTAGACTGTGGTATTAAACGACACACAAACAAATGAAGAACCTATTAAAAATGTATCATTTATCTTCCGTTTCCAAAATAAAGCACAGGGGAGATGCAGTGGGGAGGGAAAAAACATTCAAAATGCGCAAAGGGAGATAGATCTGAGGGATGGGGGCAACAACAGCCTCAAATCAAAGCCAGAAAACTCAGATGAAAAAGAATCGCTTTTGACATTCCCAAATAAACCATATGTTCTTTTTTGAATAGCCTGCAAGAGCTGTGTTGTCCTTAATGTTATGCGTTAACACACATTAAACAAAGGGTAAAAACACATTTCAAAGCACATTTAACCGAGTACCTCCATTGTACCCAAGAGATTATGCCACTGATTAATCTCTAGAATAAAAAATACAAAAAAAGATAGAACAAATTCCCAAGGATCATAATGCCCTCAATTGAAAAACCTTGGTTTTTCCATTCCGTTGCACCACCAGTGCAACAAAGGTGTACATTTACATATCAAAGGGCACAGCATCGCGTCTAGAATTTCAAGCATATTCTGTTGTGATGTTGAAGAGCAGCCACACTGACATGAGAGGAAGTATGTCTGTCCCCCTTTTACAAATGTCTCTGTACTGAGCTCATTCTCTTCCTCAGGGTGTCCTTTACAGTTGTCAAATGTACAAGACACGTTCTAAGGGGGTAAACTGGGCCATATTTACCCATAAGACTTTGGTCCAAGCGTAAAGTAGGGCATTTGTTAAAGTAGGTGGAGGGATACGTTCTGACAGGCACCAGTGATCAGGCCATCCTTTCTTTCCTGCAAGAGAATCCCTTCTGGCTCCTTGATCTTATTTGATTCTTTCCAGCTGAAAGGTTGACACATTAGCAGTGCTTCTTATTAACTGAGACTTTCTCTCATTACCCCTCTTCACCCCATTCTGTTCCCCCGATTTTTCTTTCTTTTTTTTGTACAGAAAGAAGCCGGTAAGGAAAGATACAGTACCAGCCAAACCTGGGTCCACCATGGAAGTGAGACACATTAAAAGGCCAGCGAAGCCCTTGACATCTTTTCTTACCTAACCTAGCTAACCCATGTTAATCTATCGGATTTCATCTTGACATTTAATCATGGTGGATGTCTCTTTGTTGTGACGAGGCTCTTAAAATGACCTCTTCCACCTCCATCCCTCAGCGTCTAGCTGAGGCTCTAATGATGAGGGTTTGGATGACATCATTTCCTGTGCAGACAGTGTGTCACTAGATGCTTATTCACTTCAGGGAACCCGTACGATGCGTGTTTACAAGCAAAAACTCCTGACATTGAAAAATGCTGAGGATGAGACTCAATGAAAGTGTCCCTTAGCTGAGTAACAATGTCCACAGAAGGCACGGCAAAAGAAGTTGAGAATATTTCAGTTAGACAGAGTTCGTAAAACTACCGTTCAATAACTCTAGTTCTAGACAGGAGTCAGTAATTCTGCTTCTAACGATCCTGAAAATCTGCTTTTTCCAGGTTTTGTTTGACATACTTAGCTACTCATGTGTATTCCTGCCAATGCAGGTATGTAGTTGACCTACCTGTCTTCATCTTAAAGTAGCTGCTTTAGTGAGGATTAGACAGAGCTATGGAACGAGAGTGTTAGAGTCTGCATCCTAGTTGCGGTAACACTGTGTGCCTGTGTGTGCCTGGGTGTTTTTATGTGTGTGTGTGTGTGTGTGTGTGTGTAGTTGGAGTGTAGTGTCATATCTCCCCAGGTCTCCAGTGAGAGTCAGTCTAATGAGGCATCATGTATACCTCCTGCTCCCCTCCACACCCCACCTGCGCATTGATTTTAGCTGAGCTCTGCATTGATGCTTCTGCATGTGTGGGCACTGCTACTCTCCTTTCATCCCCCAAAAAAGGGTCATTTCAGCAGTTATTTACTTTACCAGCTGAACACAAAATGTCCTTTTTTTCTGGATGTTAACAATGGCTTCATAAGATCACATCAGTTTCCTTTGTTAATCTGGCAACCTGCTTCTGGTTTGAACTCGAGAGAAAGTGTTGAATGTTGTTACCATGGAGAGCGTGATCTTTCTTGCCGTCTTGTCTATCCCTGGGAGAGATTGAAAGCGACGGAGTGTATTTCCTGTCCAGAGATCCAATAGTAGCGCCCAGTGAGTTACATCTGGCTCACTGTAATCAAACCAATCATGGCGCCTGATAGCCAATGATTGCTCTAAGATTGGCTCTGCTTCACACGGTCTCTTCTTTTTTGTTCGACACCTGGTCTAGATCTGAAGTAACAGAACCGTGGATATGGAGGCGAGGCAGGAACCTTCTGCCATCCCTCTGGCTCAGATCCCTGCAATGCCTCTGATGGTGTCAAATGCGGAGCTGAATGCTGTATAGCCTTGACCCCAAGCTATTACAGACCAACAAGGCAAAGCATAAACGCACCAATCAATATGAGACCATGAGGTAGCCATCCTTGTTTGCTCGCTGATACGGACAAGTATTGTGGATAACCCCTCAACTTCACATATTCTGGGCTTTCTCTTCAAATAGCCTCACTTCTCCTTCACGATTACTTCCTGTTTCCACATGGGTGTCATAGTATAGGACCTTGAATATGCTACAGGATTTCTCTGGGTCTGGGTCGGAGAGATAGCGTTAGCCTCTGTGGTGTTAGTCATTTTGAAATACCCATAAAGGGAATTTCTCTGCGGTGACGGAGGGCCAGCGGAGCGTGACGGCAGGCTGGTGAGCACGGCTGGTCACACATGAGCAGGCAGGTGATGGGCAGAAGCACAAGCGTGGGTGTCACTACCGGCGGATGTTTACACCTCCCCTAGCCTCAGACAAGGCTGGCCATGATCTCTCAGCACAAGCTAATTGACCCTAGGCTGAGATGGGGAGACACAAGGGCAGCAGAACCTGGATGTCTTTGGAGTGAAACCGAACCGCAAAACATGCCAACTCGACGATTTCACGCTCGTAATATCTGATGCTTGGCTTGTGTTAGCTTTGGGACAGGTCTAGGCCTATTTGATGATCCGTGCTTCTTTGTGACGAATGTATTTTAAATAGACTACAGAGGTTATAAAATCTATGGTGTTTTTCAAAAACAAACTTTTTATGTGGTCTGTTCAATAACAATCAATTCCATTCACTTTTTACTATTTACAGTCACATAAGTCGTTAAAGCAAAGTTGAAGATATAACATTCTGAACCAAATGGTTGGCATTTGCCATTCCTCAAAAGCCGTTGACACAAATACTGTTTCCTCGATATCTATTTATGCTGTGTGGTGCAAAACTACTCCTGGGTATAGAGTATATTTTTACTGTGTGAGCATTAAAACAACAAAAGTGTGCAGACTTCCAAAGTGATTTAAAGGTAAAAAGTAATCCTCCTGGTCTGTCTCCTTATTCTCCAGCCTTTGGACTACGAAACCAAGAAATCCTACACTTTCAAGGTGGACGCCTCCAATGTCCATGTAGACCAACGCTTCCACAGCTTTGGGGCTTTTAAGGACACGGCTACAGTCAAGATTAACGTTCTGGATGTGGATGAGCCCCCAGTGTTCAGTAAGCCGTCCTACGTGATGGATGTGTATGAAGACACACCGGTAGGCACCATCATCGGAGCTGTGACTGCTCAAGACTTAGACGTCAGCAGCAGTCCTGTGAGGTACAGTTCACCTTTTAGGAAAAGATCCTCGTGCAAACTGTCTTGTGAATCCCAGCAGGTGAGCTGGATTCGGGGTTCCTGGGAACCTGTGTAATGTGGTTTGTCTTTCTTTTTCATCTACATGACAAAAGCATAGTGGTGCATGCAGACAGACTTGCATGTTCAGTCCACCCAGAGCTCTGCCTTGTAGACACAAATGTCCCGTGCCAAGTCTGCTTTGATAAAACATGTATGAAGGATTTTTGGTCCTCCAGTCTGTCAGTTATTTTCTGCTCAGATTGCCTTTTTGAGTTTTTCTACTGATGATTTTCCAAGATGTACTTCTTTAGGGTTGAGGCACAAATGGCAAAGTACCTCTGGTTTCAGCAGGAGGTATATTTGTTTTAATATAAATATTTAATTCCATAAAAAGACAATGGAAAAGCCAAGGCAGAGGTTATGGTACAAAAAGCAACACTCACTTTTGTTCAGTACTTTACTTTGTCTGGATGAATTTAATTATTCACAAGCTCATTGGTTGACATTGTTCCCTTTTCATCCTATCAGAAAAGTGATTCATACTCTGTACTTCAAAACAGGCCAATGCCACTCCATGCATAGGAGATATAACTTTTAAAGTTGGACTCAACCTACTCTTCCTGATTCTGGAGTGAATCATCCTCCATGGGAAAAACAAAGGGCATGAATATTGCATTCATTCTCATACTGAAATGTTCACAATGGAGACCCTCAGTCTATACTCAGAGGCATTTCACTCACGTCCATCAGATGTGATGAAAGGTCATGAAGATGTGGAGAACTTACATATGCAGTCATAAGCTTCATCTCGTTGTCATCATTTTCAAAGATATATGCAATCACAGAGGAAATAACCCAAATATTTGATATGGAGTCATGCTTTATCTTACTTCACAAAATGTATTCATTTTGTACCAGTTGTTTGGTCTGTAAAGGTGTCCTTACCAGAGCACCATTAATCTTTCACTGTCTGACATTATGTTTTATTTGAAAATAAATCTTCACACTGAAGGGGTATAGTAATCCACATTTGAAGAAAAATACAACAAAACATCAATGGTATGATCCATTCTCATAGGACATCAAGAATTTCTTTACAAGATTTAAACAGACAACTTTCAAATGTGAATATTCATTGAACTCAAATCTGACTGCTGATTGTTGAGATTTACCTTTAAACCACCTTAGGAGCTGTACCCTAAGGATAGATTACAAGCCTTGAAGTCTTTGAACAAGTCTGAGTTATTGTGTAATAGTCATCAAAAAGAATGAGGCTGAATGTCTGTGCCAAAATCAGATCAACATCAAGGCTCCTCAGCAAACAGGGTTAAACAGAGGTCCAGGATCAGTGCTACTTTCACAGAAAAGTGCTGCCAAAACACATAAGCTACACAGCTCATCCACATGTGTCTTGTATACAGTATCATGCATATGGAAGAGGAGGAGGGTGTGGCTATGCCTCTGTCTGCAGATGACTGACACAAGCTTTACACACATCAGACAGAGCCAGATATTATGAATATTCATGATGCCCCATTACATGCCCTTCAAATTCAGAACCACCATGAGAGCCTTTCACAGTGGGCACGCTGAGAGAGGCAGCTCAGAGAGGCAGCTCAGAGAGGCAGCTCAGAGAGGCAGCTCATAAAGGCAGCTCAGAGAGGCAGCTCAGAGAGGCAGTTCACAGAGGCAGCTCATAAAGGCAGCTCATAAAGGCAGCTCATAGAGGCAGTTCACAGAGGCAGCTCATAGAGGCAGCTCACAGAGGCAGCTCAGAGAGGCAGCTCAGAGAGGCAGCTCACAGAGGCAGCTCATAAAGGCAGCTCATAGAGGCAGTTCACAGAGGCAGCTCACAGAGGCAGCTCATAGAGGCAGTTCACAGAGGCAGCTCATAGAGGCAGCTCATACAGGCAGTTCACAGAGGCAGCTCACAGAGGCAGCTCATAGAGGCAGTTCACAGAGGCAGCTCATCGAGGCAGCTCATAGAGGCAGTTCATAGAGGCAGTTCACAGAGGCAGCTCACAGAGGCAGCTCATAGAGGCAGTTCACAGAGGCAGCTCATAGAGGCAGCTCATAGAGGCAGTTCACAGAGGCAGCTCATAGAGGCAGCTCATAGAGGCAGCCCACAGCTCAACATCAAACTATGAAAACCCTGGATAGACGTTTTCTCAAGAATATGTAAATGGTTGTTTTAAACTATTTACGATTCTCTGAAAGACATTTGGTCAGCATAACATCATGTTTGTTTATTATCCAGCTGCTGTGAGTCTGTCAGCTATCTTATTGGGGAAATGGATCATTATTAAACGCTACTTAGTCAAATCTAACCCTTTTAAAATGACAACTAGAAAAATCTATATGGATCCATCCAGGTTATCCATGGTGTTGATGATGTACTCATTATAGTTTATATGTCCCTATCCATGTATAAGTATTGCCTACTTTTAAATCTTTATTTAAGTTCCGTAAATGTTCTTCGTTTGCGCCATCATGCCGAAGTAAATTCTTTGTTTGTGTAACTTGCATGGCAAATAAAAACAAATTCTGATTCTGATGATGTTTTACTTTGTAATCAGGTATTCCATTGATTGGAAGAGTGACTTGGACAGTTACTTTGACATTGATCCAGTGGAAGGAACATTATCCACCAACGAATTCCTGGACAGAGAGAACATCGCCCAGCACAACATCTTCATTGTGGCCACCAAACTTAGTAAGTGTCTTGGTGATGATGATTCATGCAGGTGATGCTGGTCTGCTTTCAGTCCGAATCAGTGGGAGTGATTTAACACGGTTTTCCTCAATCCAATAGTCAATCCCATTTCAGTTGGTTTATAGGCGACCATAAAGTACGATGACTCCCCGAGAGCGAGATGTGTCAGGTCATCGTCTCCTCTAGCTGAGCTCGTCTCTTCTTAGTTTCTTTAACAATGTGAAAGTGCCCTCGCTCTCCTCAAAGTGAATATAGTGTGTTATAAAAAACTATAAAACCACGTTAAAACATTTTATGGATTTGCACTTGGCATGCCAGTGGCCTGGTGAAAGCTGGATGAAAGCAGCATGACATGTGCGGAAGAAATGATGTAAGCCATGACTTTAAAATGTGTCATCAAGGTAATTATGTTTTCATGAAGAAAGTGGAGCAAATTTCCGGATAAATAAGCAAATCCATCGTCATCAAGTCATCAAATCGGCTAAGAGCCGTCAAAGTCATTATCTCTGAGGCCGACTGGTGCTCAATCCAAATTACCCTCGCTGTATATTCATTAGGATGGACTGTGAAATATGGGCCGTTAAAAGTTGGGTGTTTTATTGCCTTGAAACTGGTATTAGTCACTTCCCTCCACCAACCAACCAACCCTGTTCTTAGCAACCTAACCCCCACTCTCAAGGTCACTGTGGAAAAAATGCTAATGTTGTTGAGAAGTGGGTCTGTGATTGGTTAAGGTGCTCAGTGTTGGAGGCTGTGGGTCAGAGAAAGGGGGGGTAGAATTGTTCATATTTGGCATGATGTGAATCTGCAGAGGCCCTCGGGACTGTACCCAACCTCATCAGCTCCCATCATGCACCTGTCCAGGCCTCTGCTAGCTCGCCACCCCGCCCAAACACACTCCCACACTGGCCAGCTTGCTGTCCTTTTTCCCCAATGAGAGGACAGTGCAGGCTGATGTCAGTGTGTGGATGATGACAGACCCTGGCAGGTCCACTACAGTAAAGCCTTAATGAAAGCCATCCATTATACATCAATCCGGGACTCCCACTGGGATCAGAGTTTCGTAGTTCAACCTTTCACTTGAGATTCATTTTCGATGACCTTGCAGCTTGGCAAAGCAGAATATTATGGATCCTTTATGGCTGTTATCAGTGATACATCTCGCTGCCATCAGATCTGTGTGAACTGACATTTCCTCGCGTTATAAGGGCCAACAAAGAAAAGACAATTCAGCCTGGGCCCCCTACCTGGCCCAAAGGAATACAAACTATTATTAAATTATTAACATTAAACTCTAGCATTAAACTATTATTGCTAGAGTGAAGACAGCAAATAAAATGCCAAATATGTATTAAAATGAGTGTGAAATGCAGTCGGAACATCGATTTCAATCTATGTGGGAAGGGAAAGTTATGGAAAAACAATTGCTGGCATTCACATTAATCTCACACATCACAATAAGCGCTCTCTATTACACATCCCTGTTCATTCACTGCATTCAAAATGTGTGTTATTATCCACATCTAAATCTTCCCAGCATATGCGTGTGAAGCTTTCCCACATCCTGTGTGCTTCATCACGGTCAAACCCTCTCCTCTTCTCACTCTCAGTGTTTACAGCATCGGATAGAGTGTGTCCATTTACAGCTTGGTGATTAAAGCAGGCCACATGTTCAGACTTGGGTGACATTTACCTGCATGAACATCTAACCTTGTTTTGAGGAAGCAGCTGGGAGTGGCTGAAGTCTCTCACATGTAACCACTGGCAGACACTGCAGTCATGCAGCAAAATGAGCCCCACTGAATGCAGCTCCTCTGAGGCTCTACGTCTCGCAGTATTGACGCAGGACGTGTTGGAGTAAGAGTGTGGGCTGGAAACACATCAGTTGCTGAGGGAATTTACATCCATTGACCATTTCCTAAATTAGTAGAGAAAAAAAAAAAAAAAACATTTTCTTTGTTGTTGTTGTAATTGACACTTGTATTTCCTGGGACAATGTGTGTGTGTGTGTGTGTGTCCTCATGTTTGTCCTCTTGGTCTATTTGTTGTTTTGTCGTTTGATTTTCGATCCATGTTAGTTATTTTCTTATAACTTTGAGGTGTTGAACTTCATCTAGGTAAACATGCACAAACTGATGAATGAGTCAGACTGGCATGTTTCGAATGCATTTTTTAAATCAGTTAAGTCAGAACATTTACGTGGAAATTACAGATTGAGATATTGACTCATTTACATATAGAAAGGCTGTTTGGGGAGAATGTGTGATAGCTACTTCTCCACTCAAAATTACAAGTATATTCCAAGATCATGTACAACTAATGTACATCTAAAATGCAGATATGTAATAGATAAAAAAGTAAAAGTAGAAGTAATCCAACTATACCACTGCTCCATCTAGTGGGAGTATGAGAACATTGACACAATCAGTTACTTTAAAGCCTTTGTCTAGATCTACACCGAGGGATAATTTAACATTGGACCTGTTTTTCTTCTCTAAAATTGTAAGAAACATATTGTCCTACTGAACAACACTGATCCTTTCATCAAGGTCTATTTTTCCGCCTCCTGTCATCACAAATCTGCAGGTGTTGCACAAAACTTTTGTGAGGCAGAGAGAAAACTGTAAAGGACCTTGATAGGAAGAGATCACAAGGCTTATTCTGGCAGAGCATCAGGGTTGTGGTTCAGTCACTGCCTCACCGCAAATCCCAGACGCTGTCATTTTTACCTGGGTGGGAAGATTGCTTTTCTATCAAGGTCACAGACAGGTTACTAACTGAGCCATGGCTGGATCTGCCCTTCTGTTGGGGAGATGTTCTTACAGTTCATACTACACACACACACACACACACACACACACACACACACACACACACACACACACACACACACACACACACACACACACACACACACACACACACACACACACACACACACACACACACACACACACACACACACACACACACACACACACACACACACACACACACACACACACACACACACACACACACACACACACACACACACACACACACACACACACACACACACACAGCCAGCTCACATGCAATCATACATACAAATGCAAACCACACACACACAGACTCTAAGCCCCAACTAGAGAGCAAAGCCTATTTTCACACTAAATCCATAAAGTTTGCTTTACTTTGACTTTCACATTTAAAAGAATATTTCCCCGGAGCTCAAACAATATTGTAATGTCATTACAGTAAGACAGGTTCTTGTTCCCCTGGGACCTTTTCCTCGATACTTAATATTTGCCTCGCATCTCTGCAGCACTCGTAAAGTAAATAAAAAAATAAAATGTTGCAGAGCCAGTCTGTGCTGGCTTTTAAAAGGACATGCACAGTACAATCGATGCAGCCAAGGCCAGGTACTGTATACTGCAGCCATATATGGAACATTCCATCTTCAGTCAGTGTTTCTTTGGACCATTTTAAGATGATTTTTTTGTTTTGTTTCAAAACATTTGAAGCCTGTTCCAGCTAACTGAATCCTGAAAGGTATGCAAATTCCCAAGTTGCAGTTCCAGAATCTAACCACCGGATGTCAGGGATGTGTAATCAAATTTTTCTTCCTACAATTTCTTTCTCTCTCTCTTCACTTTTTGGTTTGATTTGTTTTGGTAGTCCACTCTGGACTGTAGACTATTCATCCAATTCCTCAGTGTCATTATGCTGCTGCTGTTGTTGTTCTATCATGTTGTTGTACTTCTGTGTATGTATACTAATGTGTTATCCGTTTTGGTTTTGCTCCTCAGATAGTCCTATTCTAACAAGCAGAGTTTCAGTCACTGTACATGTGCTGGATATTAACGAGTTTCCCCCTGAGCTGTCCACGCCCTACGACACCTACGTGTGTGAGAATGCCAGAGCAGGACAGGTATGTTGATTTGATGGGAGAGGGTGTGAATGTGGGTTTAAATATGTTTCCGTGTACTGTGAATGTGCGCAACTGTGCACATAGCTGCGTGTGTGTGTGTGTGTGTGTGTGTGTGTGTGTGTGTGTAGTACTCGTCTCCAAACACATGTCCCTTTTGGTGGGGATGGTTTTGACAAACCTGTGATTGTGAACTGAAACTATGGAAAGGAATTCTCCTTTTCAACCATGATGGTACACAGGTGCCACTGTGGGCCAGATCTGTACCCATCTGTGTCTGTGGCTTAATGCCAGGATGAGTGTCTGACTTCACATGATACTGTATATCTGCGATGCAGCAGAGTATTGCTTATGCACATTGTAAACCACCTGTGCCTACAAATGAGCTTATTAGCAAACATCTACATGCAGTTAACGCTCTGAGCAACAGCAAGGTTGGCACTTGATCAAACAGAGAGAGTCTGTCCAATCACAAACCCAGGACGCCCCCTGCCAATCCTCTGATTTTAGAAAAACATTACAGATAGTTTGTTTCCTGACTCCATATGCGACCTCGTGCTGTGAACACTTTCAACTCTGAACTGGACCGTTGTCTGTCCATACAGGCATCAGTCATGGCTGTTGTTTACCCCTCACTTCACCTGGCCATTCAGGAGGGGGGGGGGGGGCATCTTTGTCTTTATGTGTTTCCCCTTTATACCAGTAGTTTTCACAGCATGAGACCCTGCAGTGTTTTTGCACAGCTGGAAGATAATACAGATTTGCCATTCTCCAGTTACAAAACCCACCATAAGTTGTCCTTGATGATTTGCTTAGCTCATGCTGCTAAGGAGCATATATGCAGGTAAGCTTCTTATTCAGAAGCACGTCTTGCTGTGCTGCAACCTCCCATGAAAAGTAATCTATGACTAGGATGGATCCTGGCGAGAGAGGAAAAACGAAAATGTCCGTGTGAAAAGGGAGTGAACGAATACATGAAGAAGAAGTGAGGCTTCAAACTGAGACGCTCACCTGAAGGATGTCAGGAGTTTGAAGAGGAGAAAAGTTTGTTTCCGAGTTACTTGGACTGGAACAGCACCTACTGAATCAGTGCCACAGCGTTTGCTATGGATATCAAACTACAGATTGTGTTTTAAATCTTCACAGCATGTTACTTTGGTGATACTTGTATTGAGAATCATGCGTGTAGAGTAACTTAAATTGATTTATGGGGGGGGGGGGGGGGGGGGGGATTTATTATACACCTTATGGACTGTATTTTGGATGGACATTGGTCCATAGATCATTTCTCTGATAGTTATTGTAGTGTCTTGTGAGACAGGAAGGAGAGACAGTGTTAGTTATGAAGTTTGGCAGAGCTAGATTATTTATTCACAAGAGTCGATCTGGGAATATATCCACTTGGAAGAAGATTGGAGCAAGATTTGAATATTGCTATTAGAATTTTTGGAAGTATAAATATAGTTAAAAGAGGGTTTCCCTAAAGAAACATAGCCTTATTGGTCTAAACATTATTTAAAGAACAGAGAAACATCTGTTTCTTTCTTGCTGAGGGAAATGTAATATTTTCTTTAAATCCCAGAAAACACATTTAATGGTTATACAAACCAACTAAGCTTTTAATGTAAGTGATTAAGTGGTAAACAAAAGTTTAGAAAGAATTAAATGCTTAAGTAGAATAGTCGTATAGTGCACTACAGTCATCATCTTAAATGTAGTGAACTTTCGTTGAGCACTCATTTCATTTTTATTCTTTGTATTTTTGGTAATTTTGTATTTTTGCATTTTCACAGGTTATTCAAACCATTAGTGCCAAGGACCAAGATCTATCTCCAATTGGGCAGAAGTTTTCCTTCAAATCACCTGAAGAGGAAAACAAGAATTTTTCCATCCGGGACTTTGGAAGTGAGTCTTTACTCATTCTTAAGATTTTCACTTTTAGCTTGTACACAATGTATGAAACAATAGTCTTATTGACATCAATATTTGCAAACAAGTTGCTTTCATCTATTATAAACGGAGCCACTGCTTCAGAATGCAGGACAGTCTCATGTAGTTGTGTTGAAGAGCATAATGTCGCCTCTCAGTTAGAATAAAAGATGGCCTCTCTGAAGCGTTTCAGGCAGGGAGGCTCATAAAAACTAGGACGTGGCGTGAAGACAGATGCATCCCTCCCTCCAGGAGTCCTGGGTCGACCCTGTGATCCCCCAGACTTCATGGCCACACTGTGTGGCTGCTGTTTAGACAGAGGAACCAGATCTGATACACAAGCACAGCCAAGCTCCAGGGGGCAGGTTAGGCACAGACAGGTGGAAAAGAGGGGTGGGGAGTGAGGGGGAGGCTAAAAAACACCTGACCCCCTGTATGTGAGGAACTCCAAAGATCAGAGGAAGCAGCTCTGACAGAGGTCACACAGTGGAGGTCACACAGTGGGGGTCAACTGGACAGGTCTGAGCAGGTCCAGTCTGAACCTTCACCTCCGACCCACGCGACCCCCCCCCCCCCCCCCACCGTGTACCGTTTGTGTATTATTCAGCAGCGCTCAGCTCGCTGTTTCTCTGCAGTTTATGTTGGCCGAAAGAACACATCAAATCACAAGCGTTCCCTTGGTAACCCCTGACTCAGGACCCATAAACTCGGTTATGTGGCAGTAAAATGTATTTTCTAAAAGGCACTTTACCATGTCAAGTTATTCTAGATTTTGCCTCAACAGAACAGTGTAGTTTCACACTTTAAGTTGACACCTTTGAGTTGTCCATGTGCGGTGTTTTTTTTTGCGGGGGGGGGGGGGGGGGGGTCATATTTATTTATATTCATATCAATTTGTGTTCCAGATAATACAGCTGGCATTGTGACCTGGAGAAGTGGCTTCAAACGACGTGAAGCCTACTTCCTGTTGGTGGAGATAGAGGATCGAGGTTACCCGGTCCAGGTCAGCACGAGCACCCTGACCATCCGAGTGTGTGGCTGTGACCCAGATGGAGCCCTCCTCACCTGCAGTGCTGAAGCCATCTTCCTCCCTGTGGGACTCAGTACAGGAGCTCTGATTGCAATCCTCCTCTGCATCGTCATTCTACTGGGTACATTCATTACCTTTTACATACTTTTCTTATTTCTTTTGCTAAACAAAAAAAGATGAAAAACTATTTTGACCTGAAGTGAACCCTTTTAATTCTGGGGACTTTGTAAAGCACAAACACGCCTGCCAGATCCAACCCTACTGCCTTCCAACACACACACACACACACACACACACACACACACACACACACACACACACACACACACACACACACACACACACACACACACACACACACACACACACACACACACACACACACACACACACACACACACACACACACACACACACACACACACACACACACACACACACACACACACACACACACACACACACACACACACACACACACACACACACACACACACACACACACACACACACACACACGTACTCTACTGCCCAAGGGCAGAGTTTTAAAATTGACTCCACCACTTAAACGGAGAACTCATCTGCATAGCACAGACAATGTAAATACGTCTTTATTGCCTCGTTTCAACCGTAGTGTGTGGGGTGGTAGGTTGTTAAAACAATATCTTTTTAATAGTCTAGGTGAAGCGTGGCCTTGACCATGGTGGGGGACAAAGAAGTTAAACCTTAAACTTAAACTCTGCAGCATTTCTTTCCCAGGGACCATTTTCTTTCAGTATGCTGATTAAGACAAAGGAATCTGAATCTTAATGACATTTCAAGCCAGTTACTGCCTTTCGCCTCCTACATAGAAGATGTGGAGGTTAATAAAGTAGGCATACATATATGGATTTGTGATGGAGAAATATGTGGAAAAGGTTGATTAATTAGTGCAGGCCAACATGCCTTCAGGGTTAGGATGTCTAGCTCCAACTATTTTCAATAATGTCATGCTGACCTAAAGACTGAAACTATGCTCAGAGATAATCAGAACACAGGAAGACATTGTTCCTGTTATTGTGGTGGATTTGTCAAGATGACCAAGTTCTTCTTAGCGGGGGGGGGGAATCAAAGTGTCGACCACAAGGACCTCACATCAACAGGAACAGGTTGTTCCCTTCCCACAAACCACACCCCCACAACTGTAGCTGCATTGCTGAAGGAAGGTGCGCACATCATATTGACTTGCCTGAAATAATCACAGACACCACTGGGGGGCACTAGCACACTGTCAAGTCTAGTCAAAATAGATGATTGGAACAGAGCGTGGAGGAAAAAAAAAATGTTCTAATAAAGTTGATTGGGTTTACACTCAAAAACTATTTATTTCCTCATTTCAATATAATCTGTACAGTTCTCCTGTTTGTATATTACTCTAAAGTCTAATATGGGTATTGTTTTCTGTGCTGTATTGATTTAATTAAGAAATGTACCTATGTAGAAGGAGGACTTTCCAATGATACTATTACTAACCCTTGACTCATAGATCCACAGCAGTGTTTATTTGCACTACCATAAGCTCGAAGCATATGTTATATGGCTTTGAGTATGTGAGTATTATGCTGTTAGTTAATGTTATGTTTGCTATGAGTCATTCTTTGAGAGTCCGTCCGCCCCAGGCAGTTGCCATCACCATGTCACTGATTTCATATTCTAACGTGGACTCATTTCCATCTTTCCATCTGCAGTTATTGTTGTCCTCTACGTGGGCTTGAGAAGACAGAGGAAGAAAGAGACTCTGATGACCTCGAAGGAAGACATCCGTGACAACGTGATCCACTATGATGACGAGGGTGGCGGGGAGGAAGACACCCATGCCTTTGATATGGGCACCCTCCGTAACCCCAAGGTCATCAAGGAGAACCTTTATCGGCGGGACGTGAAACCAGAGGCTAAACTTGGATCCAGAGCGCCCGTATCCCAGGACAGTGCTGACATCCGAGACTTCATCACCCAGCGTCTGAAAGACCATGATGTGGATAACTCAGCCCCTCCTTATGACTCTCTGGCCACTTACGCCTACGAGGGAGAAGGTTCTGTGGCTGAATCGCTGAGCTCCATCGAGTCTTTGATCGCAGATGCCGACGAGGACTACGATTACCTCAATGAATGGGGGCCGCGCTTTCAAACCCTGGCAGGGATATTTGGTGAACAGTCAGAGACAGTGGTGAAAGAGAACACACATTGATGTTGTTACTCGTATGCTCCAAACATAGACATGAAATGGAACTGTTTTGGCTTTTCTTTTTTTTCATGGTTTACAAAAAATAAAGATTTGTAGCTGTTTTATTTTCCATCTTGTTGTTAGCTATCCAAGATTGTACAAAACGGGAGTAGTTTGATCAAAAAAACTGGCTTTAAATTACAGTAGCTTTTTATAGTGAATGTTGCTTTGTCTTGTTTTTGTTGTTGTTTTTTTTTTTTTTACTGATTGGGGGATTAAGACAGAAACAAAGAAAATGTTAGTGTTTTCTTCAACATCCTTAAAAGTGCCTCAATAGATTTATTTGGTTTATTTTATTTCTTTCCCTCTGCACATCTATTCCAACTCTCAGAAGACTGAAACATGAAGGTGGTCACCTGACCAGACTGGGTCACCTGACCAGACTGGGTCACCTGACCAGACTGCACATAGAGGCACATTCCTCCCACACACACCTGAAGTGGCCCTAGTTTGGCCAAAGATATTTTGAATGTTATTTATTATTGTATTTATTTATTGGCTGTATTGCCTTTTCTTTGTTTCACATTGTTTATGTATTTATATATTTAACTCTTAATCATCACAGTCTACTTTTTATTTTTGAACACCTTTTGTAATTATTCAAGACCCACATGGAAAATGACAGTTTTAGCCTGTGGGGTCAGTTGTATAGACTTGTACCTGTTGTAAAAAAAATGATAATTTAGGGCTAAACTAAATAATGCAGTTGAGTCATGTAATAACACTGTTTTTTTAAATAAACTCACTTGAAAAAAATATCAAAAGGTTTGAATCTTAGTTTGTGCAGTGTTTATAAAGTATTTAAACTGTTCTTGTACGTCACAGATGATCGGCTTCATAGAGGAGTTCTTGTTGAATTACAGTGTCGTCACAATATTTTCAAATAGATTTGGTGACATATTTATTGTGCACCAATCCTTATCTAGCATAATCTTTGCACATACACGGCACAGCATAAGCTTCTCAAACACCCTCTGCTCTAAATCTACTTATCCCCATCTCGGCAGCTTGACACATTGTTTTATTGCCTGGTTGCATCTCCCCTCCAACTGCAGACACTTCCACAATATAGTCTTGCTTTTACAGGAAGCGTTCCTTGAACCCTTTGATTTACAAGCTCACACCAACACAGACGTCCAGAGAAAGATCAGCCATGGGTCTCTGCTAGTCAGCTAAATGTCCTTTCTTCCTTTTCAGAAGTAACACACGTATGAAAGCAAGATGGAGAATTAGTCAGCAAATATATGCTTGGATTAGTTTCCCCTGTTGCCTTTCGGTTTAGTGGGTTATCAGCATGTCAGGCGGTCTAACACATAACAAACCTCTTCACCATGACAGCTGAAGCCTTCGTTTTTACCGAACTCTGTTTAGCTCTTTTACATTTTCTCTCATTTTTGTAAAATCTGACCAGTCACTATGAATACATGTTTAATGCCAGTGAAAGACCACTTGGTCAGCCTTGAAAGTCCCGTCACTGTGATGATTCTACTTACTGGGAGTGTTCAAACACAGAGAGACTAAACAGACAAGAGCACTAAGGGTGTCCCCTCACACACACCACACGCACACGCACACGCACACGCACACACACACACACACACACACACACACACACACACACACACACACACACACACACACACACACACACACACACACACACACACACACACACACACACACACACACACACACACACAGTCCTGCATGAGGATGAGAGAAACTGGCACATACGAATGAGCTCAGGGATTTGGAGCAGCAAGGCAAAGAACAGTGGAAGGAAATAATGACTAAGACATTGTGTACGTTGGAAAACATGCCAAACGTTGTCTGGAATGAGCCACATTTCCCAACCGAGTCAGTATACTTGGTCAGCAGACTGTTAACTCAGTGATAGTTCACTAGGGAATTAGCTGCTACATCATGCATGCAATCATGACGTGTTTTACATTTCGTCGGTTTGCAGAGTAGGTGAAAAGGAAGTATATATATATTTGTTAACAAATCAATCTAATCAATCATTTTTTGATTTATTGGATGTGGATAGACTTTAAGGAAAAGCAGTCAGAATTGAGAATAGATGGCTTGACATCACTTGTCATAACTTCACACTAAACTATTATCATACCAAACAACAGCTGAATATATCACACAGAGACAATGCTCTGCCCTCATTTCAAAATTTTGATGTGAACTTGCCTCTAATCATTTAGTCTCTTTTTATCAGATATTAACTCTGTAACTGAAAGGCTGACTTGATTGAAAATGAATTTCCTGTTAGATGTATTTCCACTACACTATTTTGGGGCATTTCCTGTTGATTATGTATTCATATGCAAATGTATAGTCCTAACTAACATTTACATGTAGTCATTAAGCAGACGCTCTTATCCAGAGCGACTTACAGCAGGTACAGGGACATTCCCCCTAAGGCAAGTAGGGTGAAGTGCCTTGCACAAGGAGACACATCATATTGGCACAGCCATGGTTTGAACCAGATACTTTCTGATTATTAGCCCGACTCCCTAACCATTCAGCCACATGACTCCAACTAACACTGCTAACCAATTACAAGTATGACAGAGATCTGAAGAAATCTGCTGATCTCAATGGTTGAGAAATGTGCTGTTATTTCCAAACAAGATCTTTGACCTGGTAATTAAAGTGGAGCTGTGTTTGTTTAATGCTGTAGGGTGGCATGGAAGTAAAGCACACTCTCCCAGCGACACTCTGGGGACCTGTTTACCCCACTGGCAGTGCTAATAATTGATTACATTCTGTGAATAAAAATAAAACATTGCTCACACAAGTCATTTAAAGTCGTTTGATTAAAAAGGGATTATTCACACACCTTATGTTTCACACATTTAGAGTCTAAATCCTTTCCTGGAATGGGCAACATCAGAGCAGTTTCTTTAGGTTTCTCTCTGTGTAGCAGGTCCTCAGTGTGGTACCTCACTGTTGAATCCACACAGCACATACTGGTCTGGAACCTGGGCTACCTCAGTCCCTGAAGGAATCCAACATTCAGGTGTCTCAGAGATGCCACAATGGTGGAATGGCACACTACTGGCTTCAGATATGCCCTTCCTCTATCTCTCACGTTTCATTTGTATCTCAAAAAAACTCTGAGTTTTATGTATACGTGTACGGCTTTTAAAGGACTGCACAGTTCCTTGCACACAGTACAGAACTCTAAAATATTACAGAATTAATGATTCTATGATACAACACTGGGTTGTCTGACAAATACTGGCTGAATAACTGTAGAAATCCCACACAGCTCCATGCTAATGACACTTTTAGTTAAAGAGGAAGGTGTAATAAGATTCCCATGTAGGTAGCCAAGGTAAATAATGAACACTGAACACAATGAACCCCCCCCACACACACACACACACACACACTCACAAACACACAAATACTACTGTACCATATATCACTACACAGTAGGTAAAATGGTATTGTAACCTATATAATTTTCTACTCAGATCTACAAGATTAAAACAGGCTTTCTGACATAATAATTAATTTCTCCTTCATCAAAAGATACAGGCAGCATGGAAAGACAGACCACGATAAGATTTCCCCATTTGTATTGTACCTATTATGTTCTACCGCCTATGAGTGTCAACACAAATGACTTGGCGGTATTGTCCTGTGTTTGAATACACTGATCAGTGTCTCCTCAAGGAAATTAAAGTGATTTGTCTTGGCCCAAAGAACCCTGAGTGGTGTAAATTCAGCCATTAATAACATGGAAACTAGCCCATCTTTCATGTCCCTCATTATAGATTAGACCACCCAAAGTATATATCATTTTTAGTGTAGTAGACAGTATAGTTGGTCAAATAGAGGGTTTCAGAATCCTTGTAAATGCATGGCAAACTGTGTCTTATGTCTAAATTATACTGTAGTTGATATGATTTTGTAAGGTCACAGCTTGGATCAAAATCCAAGTATTTCAGAAATCGCTGTTAGAAATTTAACATTTTCAGGGTGAATCATAAACAATAAGTATTATCTGTCAAAACTGAAACTACAGACCACAACAGACATAACAAACAGTAACAAAGACCAAAAAACACCTTCACAGTGTATTGCAGCTGTCTGTCATTACATTATACAGTACTTAGACATGTTGTTTGACTTCTTTTGATATTTTTCCTATTGTTTTACATGTGTTTCTTGTTAAAACAACATCATTACTGTTGTGATTCCTCTCTGGGGTAATGGAGTACAGTTTCAGGTAAGGCCTCAGGCTATTTAGTTTCTGCATCCATGGGATCTCAAACAAGCAGAGGGCCATCATAAGATGACACCATCTGTAAAGAGAGTGATGGATACAAAACTGAACAGAAAATACAAGTTATGTAATGAGCAGATAAATGATCAAACTATGTTGTGATGCACCTGACCTGGTTTATTTTTTGTCTGCAAGAGGATGACAATGTCAGCTCCATAATAGGTGGGAAGGGGAATGTCCCTGTACTTGCTCTGCGTCGCTCTGGATAAGAGCGTCTGCTAAATGACTACATGTAAATAAGGCTCTCTATAAGTCGAAGAAAAGCAAAGATTTGTCAAATAAATCTTCTGCAAAATGTATGCAGTAAATGTGTGCTAGCCCAGCATGTCAGTGTATGGTGTAACACTTCAACTCTGAAAGGGAAGCTCTACTGCTGGGGAGAAAAATTATCTTGACGTTGTTCTGACAGGTTAATCATAGTAATTAAGGCTTCAACTCTCAATGCCATTTGTCGTCAATACAAATCTTTTCATTGTATTATATCCACATAAATGGTCTTTTAAACTTGGGTTCCTTTTTTCACAACTCGCCAAATAAGTATCAACTGAAGTAGATTTGATGTTGTGTCTGGTTTGCAATGACTGATGTCCTCAGCCCTTCAAGTCCAGAAATATACCTGTAATTAAAATGACCATGTTAAAGCCTATTAACCAGCTACACATTCCTTCCCACTGCGTGTTGGCATGGGTAAGGTACAGTAGAAATGGTTCAACATTACATTCCTTCAGTGTTCAGAACCTCCATTAAATGTGGGTCTCATTTCACTTCTTTTTTCCCTGTTGGACAACATTGCAACACAAGCTGTATTTCTCTTAAACCTAAAGTTTTAGAGATCGATCCTTATGGTGGTTTGTCATCTTCCTGCGGATCAGCCCAGCTGAAGACATTAAGCCTCTCTCACAAGCAACTTGATTTGGTCTTAGCACTCTTCCACTGCAATATCTCTCTAACCTTAATGCCTGAAAGAAGGACATCTTGGAGAAATATCTAATATATCCACCCCTTCTTGACTGTTCCACAGCTCAACATCTACGTGTGGATAGAACTGGACAGTTTCTCTTGTCAAACCTCCACTAAATTAGACAGAGAAAGAGGGAGTATTTGGACAACTCATTAGCACATCCGCATCAGCTTCATTCACTGTCTTTACAACCATCTTTACCATCTTAGTGGAGGGGAGGTGGGGGAACGAGGAAACCAACAGAAACAGACTTCTAAATTTAAAATATCACATCAGGAATGGCTGTACTTTATCACATCAGCACCTGATGTACTGTTGTCACTATCCGCAGTCACATCAAATGTGATAAGACAATCAAATGTACATGGACTGAAATGCAGCTGTTCTATGTCTAGATTATCTTAAGAGGAGGATTGTGTCTCACTGTATTTAGTCTTGTTTTACTGTCACATGTTGAGGTCAGTGATATGATCTTCCCAGGTGGGATATCATTTTTTAGTCTCCAATCTAAAAAGTGTTACAGCAACTAACATTTCAGCCATAATGGACGTTAATTCAATCCTTACAAATATAAATATATTTTTTTTACAATGTTATGTCAAAATGTGGCTTTTACACCTTAGTCATAGCCTTGATGTGTGGAGACTTACTATGTCAATGTGTCATGCAAGTCAACAAAATAGGAACACATCAGCGCTGATCTCTCTGTGGCTTCTGTCAGTCAGTTAAAGGGATTGTCCTCAGCACTGAGCCCAAACAAGAGCCCTTGACAATACTTCTCATTGTTGAGATGCTTTGCATTCACATGGGGGGGGAGAGAAACCCCCCAGCAAATTTTCAAATAAATTAACCAAAATAATGCTGAAGCCACATTTTTCTGGCAGTCTTCACGAATTATGACCTAAATCTTCCCGCTTCTTTCTCCTTGACTTTGTTCAGCTATGGCAGGCCCATATCTGCAGTGACAGCAGTGGGTCTGTGTGAGAATCAGCATTAATATGCACCTTCACTGGCAGCAGAGATGGTCTGATTCTATAGGAACTGGCAGGGACAGGGATTTGTGATGCTGACAGCGTGACAATGAGGATAGCGGATTGTTGCGATGGCATTAAATGAGTTACTGTTCTGACCTGAGGAAGTGAACAATCTGTAGAAGTACAGGTCAATCCTAAGGTAAACAGACACGTGTTTAATGCAACACATTGTATTGCTGAAGACACAACAATTAGGGTCAATTTTCAACTGCTGTTTCACAACTTTGTTCAGTCTTATGCGACTAGTGTTTGTTTCAGACAAACACAACACATGTGAAGCCCTGCCAAATCGGGCTTGCACACACTGCACTGCGCATGTAAAACCACTTCATTGTTCTACAGAGACAATCCACCGTCGCCTGTCAGCATCCCTGTAGAGTTCCTGCCACCTGGGCCATCCAGGTGTGGATAAGCATTAGAAGCAAGGTTCACTGGTGTAAGTGGAGCATTGTGTCTCTCCTAGCCAGAGTTTCAGACATCAGAATGAGCGGAGGATTATTCATGGAGCCCCTCATAGCTTGCCTGGGTGGAAGAAGGTGACCCCTGAGACCAAAGCTGTGTTGGGTAGATATGGAGATCAGTGCATTCATCCATGACCAGCCACACCAGCCCACTGCTCACTGTAACTTCCCACAGAAATGGCAGCATCCTCTTCAATGCCCCACATGGTGATAAAACATTCTCCACATTCTCCACGTTACCCCCCCCAATATCTCTCACTGTAAGTGCAGTGTTTATAAATTGACGGTAATCAACCAAATGGCCACTAAGAAACCTTGCTGACTATGATTGCGATTTAATCTTACAGCTCATTTTTCCTTTGAAAAACAGGTAATGGATGTCACTGGGGGTTAAGCCAGTTTTATAGCAATTTCACAATGTACTTTACACAGGAATCTCAAGAACAACAGAATGGTACATGGTCTTTGAACAACTGTTTACATGTAAGAGGAGGCATTGCATTTTGGATGCATTGGCAATCGTGGTGCTTAACTGGCTTAAAAGTATAATAGGACAAAGGTGTTATGTTGAAGTAATAGCCATACATGACATACATAACTGCATCAGACAAAAATGGCATAGTGTGTCCACACATCTATGACTGTTGAATAGCTTCTGCATGCATTTTCACGGTAATCCAATGGAATATATTTCATGTGTAACAATGACATACTGATGCCTTCATACAGTCAGATCTGAGAGCTCACTTCTCTGGTTTGATATGAAGTCATCATACTGCAAGTCCCAACAAACGGTGTCACCACAGACAAGGTACCAAGGTACCCCCCCCACTATGTTGACTAAAACATTCACGCTATAGCTTCATAGAGAGAGAAAAAAGTATATTTTTTTGTCTATGTTCAGACAACTTTGAGATTGTCTCTAACACCCCCCCCCCCCTCCCTTAAGACTCTTTATGAATCTGTGTCAGTGTTCAAAGCAACTCAGACTGATGCTGGCCTAGTTCAGTGACAAAGAGCGCAGAGAACACTGCTGTCTGTTCTGATGAAACAATGATGCACCATGGAGGTGTTCAGATCTTTCTAACCAGGCAGATTCCTTCCTCACTGCAGTCATAAGCAGACCTACTGACAAGACATTCATCAAATAACTACAGACGTGTTTTCACCTTCATCTTTCCGCACCACAGTTGATCAGTGAATGAATTCATCCATCCATCATGCAAACGTAAAAGCAACTATAAGTATCAGACTGATGTTCACATTTGAATAGAAAAATAAATAAAATAAACCTTTACACAGAATATTATTTTACATGAAAATGGTCCAAAACCATTTGACTCTCTACCTTTGGGATAATACGTTCAATTACCCTAACCTCATGAGCTGTATCATTGCATGTAAGCAGTGTAATTACATGTTATCTCACACTGTATTATTTACATAATTTATGGTTTATAATGAAGTCTGTGGATGAAGAGCAATACAATGCTGTTTCTCCTAGAATCCTTTGTATATGGTACCCACTGAGGGTTAGGGTTATATTTACACAACAAACTGTAAAGAAAATTAACATTTATATATTAAGAATGAAATAATCTAATGCAGGTCACTGTATATCACTGAGCTGAGGCAGCAACCTTGTACAGGTTATTTATATGTTTCATATAATCATAAGCTCCAGAAATAGGTAGGAGGAAGGGGGGAGGGGGGAGGAGACTATTTTTGTGCATTAACACACATGACTTCTCTCATGAGAGGATAAAGTCATTTATCATTCTACCTTGACAAATGAGGGGTGACTGGAATAACTAGATCGCTTTTCTATAGTATTAATAGGTTTCATTTTCATTCAAAGTTGATACTATCCATTGATACTGAGAACGCAGATTGAAGAGACAGTGGCATGATTTTTATGATTATACTTACAATTTGATTACAGTTATCTGGAAGAGTTTGTTAATTTATGTCAAACTGGAATTTATTCGTCTTGATTATGTTAATTAGGATTATTTGCGTATTTTCCATGGTGCTGAAATCCCTCAACATGTTCAAGTAAAGACTCATTTCTCACAGGATTTCAAGAATAGATCGTAGACAATGATTCATCATTTCAACCTCTGTTGACGTTCCAGAAGAGGCATGTCAAATCATTGTTTGAATATTTGAAATCTTGATTTGGATTTTTTTGAGTGAGCAGTTACATTTTAATTTCATTTGTAAACAAAGTTAACAGTAAACACGTTTCTTTGGAAAACATTTTTGCCCCTGTGGGAATTTCTTGTCAAAATGCCCCAGTTTTGGAAACCAATTTGTCATTCTGAAGTATCAAAATGAACATTTCAAAAAACTCTAAAATACCGTTTTGAACAATAGAACAAAATTAAAAATGTTCAAATTCAGGACAATAATTATTCAGCCAGGGTTTGAGCTGAATGCATTGACCATAAGCAGCTTTCATCAAAGTCAGTTCAAGCCGCATGTCTAACCGAATCCAATATATTAGCATGAATGCAGCAGTGTTAGTTAATTGTCAGCCAGTGAAGAGACTGCTGGTGTAGAAGGGAAGCTGAAACCACATTTACAAGAATCTAGTAAAATAACATTACGAAGAAATCATGTTGAAATAAACTGCAAAATGTCCCCAATTCCAACATGATCACCTCAGCAGCCGTCTCTATGGTAACCAAGCCCCTTTTTGGGTGAAATGTCACGTTGATTGCCTGTTTCGCAGGTATTTGCAGTAAGTTTAACATTTGCTGATAATAAAGTATGTTTACAGGTTTACAGCCTCATGCCAGCCCAGTGTGTCAGGAAGGGTAAACAGTGACATGTGACACATCTGAACAATTGAAATGAAGGGCAGTTCATGACTTCTGCTGTCATGTTATTATAGTCCCTTCTAGTCTTCAAGGCAGGGGCAGCTTGATATAGCCATCCTTATCTTGAGAGGAGAAAGTGTCCTAACTCACATTGAGAGCCAGCTTGTTTTCATGTCTAGTGATGTTTGCTCAGAAAGTCCCATTTTCCTGTTACATTTGGACCACAGAGCATCATTCACACCTAGTCAGTCAGACACAGCTGCAGGCCAAAACCACAGGCTACCTTTGTGATCAACACAGCTGAAAATAGACGATGCTGCAGCACAGATGCAATGACTTGCAGAAAAGTGGTTCATTAGAAGAGTTGGGGTTAAACCAACCTGTCAATAAGCAACTTGCAGGCTTCTAACGTGTTGAAGTTTATTTGTGTGGCAACAGCCTTAGTGCAATGGACTACTGAAAGAAAGCTATCTGCAGCAGTGGTCTCCAACCCTGGTCCTCAGGACCCACTGGCCCACGCACCTGATTCTAATGCATGTTCGTTACCAGGATTTTTCAGAGCTAGATAACGATCCGTTCATTTGAATCAGGTGTGTTGGAGCAGGGAAACATCTAAAACATGCAGGACAGTGGGTCCTGAGGACCAGGGCTGGGGACCACTGACCTACATTACATGGTACAGTACACACAACATGCAAAACATCCAGGTATTCCCTAACTTCCAGCTTCATGTGGGACCTGTGCCAGCTGTGACTCACCTGACAGGTAGAGCAGCAGAGGATGGGCTCGTTAAGGTGGACTGGGATTGGGTGTGGCATCAATCAAATAAAGAACATGTCTCATGCAGACTATGAGGTACACTGCATTTGATACGTCACACCAACTTACTGAGTTCAAACAACATGAAGTAAATAACATGCATGCATTTAATACTTCATGCGTGGTCTGAAACACTCAATATTCTCTTTGCCAAGCAAATGAATTATTTAAATAGATTTTGACAAATACAGCACATTTTTTACAGATGCACATTATACCATTACACTTAAATCCATAGGATAATAAAGTCATGTATTGATTAATCTAAACCTTGTGATAGAAATTCAAATCCATACTATTCCCTGAAACTAAAGTGAATGTGTGTGAGTAAAGACAGCTCTAAACAGAATCCAGCAAGCTGCAGAAGTCTGAACATTAGCATACCGGGCAGCTAGCCATTTGAAAAGCAAACAATATTGGTTTCTATGTCTCAAGTTGCACCAAACATCTTTATGCATGAACTGGCAAGAACGGTTCTTTGGACCTGGCTAATGAGGCCTCCATACAGTTTACTGAGGCATAGCATTAGCTGAAGCCTCTGTACACTGAGACAACACTATGCACACATCATGCATTGCATAACACACACACTCACTCACACACACACACTCAGTAACACTCACACACATACACAATACATAAACACAAACACACAGAAACACAAACAAACACACACACACAAACACACACACATACATACACACACACACACACAAACACACACACACTTGCGCACGCGCACGCACACACACGCTCACAGACACACATTTCTACCATATGCATACGCATGAGTATTCTAGTGATGATGCTGCTGAAAAGACCAGGACATGGTTGAGAAAAAACCCGTTTTCTAACCGAAATCAATCCATTTCTAATTACAAGCAGAGTGCAATCCTTTAGTTCTTGCAGGTCTTTTGAACTCAACATTATCCCACACGAGGCCTGTGTGACGGAGAGACCCTACCTGCCCTCTCATGCACGCGCGCTGTGCCCGCGGAGCGCTGTCTCTCTCTCTCCCGCTTCACTTTTTCTGCAGAACCGCACTTCCATAAGGTTTTCTCCCCGCTGCGGAGTGTTGGAGGGTGCACACTGTGTGCACTGCACACCTCCGCACCTCACTCACCTGCTGCTGTCTTCTGTCCCCCGGGATCAGTGGGCCAAACCGGAGCACTTCCTGGACACGTCATGAAGAGCGCGAGCTGGTACACCTGTTGGTGTCATGTGACTTTAGGTCGTATTTTGAGTATTAAAATATTTATTGTGTGTTGAAGTCACTTCTGTACGGGGGGGGGGGGCATTTTGTTGACTTTGTCCTTATCGTAAATAGGTGTTGTGGATGAATGGATCAGGCTTAATTATGTAGGTTTACCCTCAAAACCCTGTGATTATCCAATTGGTTTGCCTGTAGGAGGGGCTAAGGGGGTATATAAGGGGACTGTTTGCCACCCTGCCAGTCTGGCCATGTCACGCTGTGGGCTGATGGCTGCTACTGTAAGAGATGCAGGTTTCTCATTTATTTTTTTTTATTTTTTTGTCGTCCACATGCACTGTGAATAACGCATGTTTGAGATTATTGTGCAAATATAAACCACTACTGCAACTGAGTCATCAGATGGTGTTGAAATGAACCTTTGACACCTGGCAGTGGTAAGTGCCTAAGATTCAGATAGAAATCCACAGGAACGTTCAATATATTTTAAAGTATGGCACATTTGGGAAGTATGATGTGATGAAAATGGTTAAACTGGCCAATTGTGCTGTGGAAATGACCAAACAGGAAATATGTTTAGTCTGAAATGGTGTATGTATGTATTTAAAGCCAATAACATCCTTAAGCAGAATTATCTCAAAACAATTGTGGTCTCAAACTTGTTTATTGTTTTGCAAATTCACACATTTCATAAATAAATACAAAAAACCTCTTTGAAGCAAATCAATGTTTCTAAGCCAATGGAGACTTCACTACACAGGCTCTAATTCTTGATTTCATAGGCCAAGCCCTAGAGATCTTAAATAATGAAGAGTTTCTCCCTTACTCACAGCAAAATGTTCATTATCAATATACTTGAGATATGCCTGTCAGGGATGTACTGTGTGAAAGTTACATTTTTCATGAACTTCCATTAACTTGACTGAATTATTCAGAACCTCTTTGAAGAACATGGCATCATTTTCACACTCAGTCAGTAATACGCTTTTCCCAGTTTGTCTAAACAAATGCCTCCCATGTATTATTTAGACCCTATTAAATATATTTAGGTACTTAAGTACTTTTATGAAATGTCTGTATTACCTTGTAGGCTGTGAAATGAAACACTGTTAGATTGTTTTCATTATAATGATGTGCCTTTTGCTTGGCCCACAACACTACCATTGGTTAGGCATCCAATCACTCAAGGTCATAACCCAAGACAAAGCATTTGGGTTTAAACTGATCAACTGAATTATTGTATGTTGTTTGATGCAAATAGTACTGGATTTTATGAAAATATTAGACAAAGCATCAGTGTAATGACATAAATGTGTTTTCTACATTGAGCCTTGGTGGACCAATACAATGACATGTTTTGGTCAATCATGACCATTCTGCCCCAGTCTTAATTACACATGCATGATAGCAGAGGTCTGTTGATTGCCTCAGAGGAGTTAAATGTCACATAGTAATTAGTTTGCTTCCTCCAATCCTCTGATCTCCATCTTTGTAGATGAAAGTCCTTGCTTGCCGTTGATACATAATGCTTTACCCTCAAAAACAAGGTCTGATTAACCATGACCATGCATAATCCTTTGTCTTTTCCCCACAGTGTCACACTTAACATGTTGAAACTCTCCACAAACCCTTTGTGTTTAGAATGTCAATTATCAAAGCCAAACAGTTGCTACCTCATCTATGGAATGGTTGTCACGTTAAAACATTTATAAAAATTGCTTATTTTCACTACCTACACATTGACTTGTTTCAGCGTTCCGCACCTTCTTTCTTTGGTCCTTTTAATACAAACATGGTAACTCAGCCAGTTTTTACAAAATGTTCAATGGAAAGATTTAGAAAAATAACCAACATATATATGATATAACACAATCTCTGTAACCAAGCTGTGATGTTTAAGGGAAGGTCGTGATCAGACAGAATGGTAATCGTTAGTAGTAAAAGGTCATCTTACTGAAACGCACTGTTTCCTCTAAATGCATGATTTACTACCCCAATTGATTTTGAATTAGGTTATAATGTGCTTGCATTGTACTGATGTCATACTGGCAAGACAAATCAAAACACTTACTATAACTGAATAACATATGATATTATTATTTCAAACACTCTGTGTATTAGCTGTCAGATACTAATTAATATATTATGGGGAATTTAAGAAAGTCTATGCGCCTTAAATCATTTAACAATCTGCTAAAACAGGATAAACCACTGCTCTCATCATCAAACGAACATCTGTGTCTCAGATCTAGAACATTCAGTTATCTGCAGTCTTCTGGGCCTCTGCTGTCTCCTTGCCTCTTCTCTTCCCAGCTGTCTGCTTAATGACCTGCCTACACAGTAGTCCTGTGGATGACACTGAGAAAATGATTCCTATTTTAATAGATCCCTAACTCACAGCCCCAGTCCCTGACAACAGAAGCCCCCAGGTCGCTCTGAAACTGGAAGCGTCTGAAGTTCACAAGTCTGGTCGAGCTTCTGAACGTCTCTGGAATACATGCAGTGTCTTGTTATAACTCAACTATCAAGCCTGGTTTTCTATGGCTGATCTAACAATGCAGCTGAGGCAGATATTGGGTGACTGAAGTCTGTTAGATTCGGTGAATGTGTGGATTAGTGTTATTATTTATTATCATTTTGTGTTTCAGTGCTCCCATTCAGTTATATACGTGGTGTTTGTCTCTTGTTCATCTCGTTGTAAAATCATAATTTACATTTCATCATTTAAAAGACACTTTTATCCAGAGCGACTTACAGCAAGTACAGGGAAATTCCCCCTGAGGATAATAGGGTGAAGTGCCTTGACAATGTCATGTAGCCACAGCCGGGAATTGAACTCGCAACTAGCACAACGCCTTAACTGCTGAGCCATGTGACTCCCCCTAATAATGAAATGAGTGGTTTGAATTCCCAAAGGTGCACAACAAAAAGGTATATTTATTCATTGCATTGAAATCAAAAGGTTAAATGGGGGACTTCACCCTGCACTGAGCAGAATGGGTTATTATGTATAATATGAGGCCAACAACCTACTTCATTTTTTGAAAAGCAATAAAAGTGCACACAAGTATTTGCCACACACACTCATCTCCATTATTGACCTCATGTCAGGTGATCCCTGTTACAGCTCATTAATAATGCCACAATGTACAGGATATACAAATACTACAACAAACACCCCCATTTTAACAACCTGTTCAACACAGGGATGTACTTTATTTTATCAGCCTGTTAGTTTGATTGCCAGGAGAGCAAATCTTGAGGAGCAGTTGTAAAGCTCTGATTATATGAATTGGAAATCTGATATCGTTCATTTTTATTAAACGCATTAAAAAAGCCTGAAAATAAAGCTTGACATTCTCCTGTTGGTGGCTTTGATCAGAGTTTTAGCCAATCTTTAGTTCAAGGCCGTGTACTTTAGTCTATATTACTGTTGGTGGTGGGAAGTTGTCGGGGAGGAGTACAATCAAATGTTGATTTACTCACAGACGGCCCCTAGCAGTTGTAGCGCCAATAACCAAGTCGTTAAGAAAAGGAAAAACGTTATTATTCAAATCATTAGTGTACTGTGCCACAAACGCTCCACAAAATGTTATGCCTTGACAAGAAACCAGTATCATTTACCTCAGATACTTTGAGGCAAATTGAGATCCTGTGTGTATTATTAGCTTTCACACAAGATCATTAAAAATGAGACCCACATTACACACATCTGATTAGAAGGGAGAGATTGACACAACTGAAAGGGGTCTTCGATGGCTCCGGACAAATTGGCAGAATAACCAAAGGAAAGAACCCTGTTTTAGTGAAATATACCTGTTTATTATGCAGCAAATGAAGGGCATTTCACATTCTAAAAGAGATAAAGCTCTTCTTTTCTTTTGAAGGTTAGATTTTGATTTCATTGTCTAGCTGCTCCATTCCACCTTAACATAGTTTGAGTGATTCATATCAATAACGTTACAGTATCTTTAGCCCCACGGCCAACTGCACTGAGACTATATTTAATGAAATGGATGAACATTATTCAGTCGTTATGGAAGCACAGTCACCTCTCATTAAAATATGCATGTATGATAAAGGCAGGAAGAGGAGGAGAAGGAGAGACTGGCCCTGGACTGAACTCTCCCTGGGTGACATCGTCAATGTGCTGTGTTTCTTCTCAGAAACCTGAAGACACGCAGTGTACAGTAAATATACCTTTTGAACATCTCTGCAATTTCCCCACTGCAGGAAAAATAAAGGATTATCTCTCACAATTATGATCCAAAGTTAGAATTGACTGTAAGGAGAAAGTACTCGTACCCCACGGTCTTTAAAATGGTTCAGGTCTTCAAGGTGCAGTTTCCATCCCCCTTATGGTTAGTTCAAAGCAGGCACAGTGAACAACCTCACATGTTTAAAGGATTATAGAATGTTTATCCTTCTTTGAATATCAAATGCGTACATTTTATTTGGTCTGCAATCCTGTAGATTAACCTAATTTGTTCTCACGAGTATTACCAAAGAAGTTAATAAGAGGCTTACGAAAATATCTCAAGGAAGTTAATGAAATAAATCTAATAGAAAATGAACGCACCACCTACATTTTGATGAGTGCCATTCTTTTTTTATGAGTAACAATTCTAGTTACAACCTAAATGCAGCGCTATTCTTGCCCAAGAAGAAGTGGAGCTGTCATCTCCAGTAAAACCTTTCATCTTAGAATGTAACCAATCCCAGAGAGGATATGTGAAGCTGCTGCACTCGCCTGACTGCTGAGTGCAGAGTTGTCCTTGAACACTGAGACAAGAGACCAGAGGTCATGTGCTACTCTCTGGAGATTCCCATTGGTGGAAGGGCAAATTGTGCAATAGAATGATGAGGAGAAAGGTACCATGAAGTCGCTTAGGAACTGGAGGGAAACCTTAGTGTGCGAGACCTTTTCCAACCCTGGAAAAGATGTGCTTTATTGTGATAATCCCAGATGAACACACAAGGGTGTCCAACCCCCTCACATGAGAATAAAGTTATATAGATACAAATGTGTAAAGCTACAGTGTGATGGGTACCTAGTAGGTCCAACATCTGATGTTAGGACCTCAGGAATGTTCCCTGACCATGTGTTTACTAAGATTAATGTACTGTTGAAGGCTACATGGCTGTAGCTCAAGTAAGATACAGCAAAGGTTCATTTAACAATAGAACATGAGCATGAAATGTGTCTTTCTTTTAGTTCCTCTATAGAGCCCATTTCTGTTCTACTGTTCATTACTTACAGGTTGGTATTGGAGTTATATGTTAATACAATTACACTACAGACCATTAAAGCAAGGAAGCAAATAGGGTGGTACAATATACTTGCTTTGCAATTATAACAAGGCCAACTTTGTAGTAATTGTGTTTCGATCTCTTCAGTGTGTGTGTTTGTTATTATTCTACTTTAGTAGCACCTTTATGCTAAAGCACCGTCTAATGAAAATCTCCTCAGGCTTGCTCGCAGCTAAAGTAAAATCACTCTAGAATACAAGTGTGCAGTGCAATAAAAGTCAGCATGGATTTGCTGATGTGAATGTGCTGTATTGTTACCTTGCTCACTGATGATCATGTAAAGTTGAGAGAGTTTGAGACAGGTCTTAAACCCAGTTGAGGTTATTTTGGCATGTTTCTGTGTTTGTTTGGGGGGGTTGATGAAGTCAGTCTCACGCTAAATATAACAAAACATGCCGGATGGGTGCTGCTCCAACTGCTCACTTAGGACTGCCTAACTTAGAGCAAGTGACTTGGCAATGGAATTAGGAACTGGAATTACAGTGAGTCATTTTGTTTCAGTTTGGCTTTGACAAAGCCTGGGGACTGAAATCCTTGTGTGAAAGTGAAAGGCTTTCTAAAGTGGGGAACAGTGCAGTTTGGGAATGATTCAGTTTGGTGCTACGCATCCCAAGGATTGTTTTGTCTGGGTAATGTATCCAAAGCTTGTAGGCAGTCATCCATTCACAGATCTGCTCCTGATGACAGAAAGGCGGTAAACAAGTTTTCTCCTAACTGCAGTAGGAGAGTCAGGAGGCTTCAGCCACAGTCAAGGTGCCACTGAGAGATATCAGAATACTGAGCTTGATGACATGCTGTAGTAGGACCCAGTAAGAGAAATCTGACTGATCTGATCTGGCTCGTGCTGCATCACCTCAGAAATCAGCTTAAGAAAAGACAGGATGTCAGAGCTGGCTTGAGAACATCAAAGCAGATTCTTCCCTGTAGCTCTGATAGAAACTCCTGTTTCTTCTTCTAGCTTAGGGGCAAAAAGTGCCTCGCTTATGGAATGAAAAGTCTGCATGACAAAGAATACTTTGCACTGATGAAAAAGACAGAAAACACTATTTGTGAAGTGAAACTTGATAGCTCTTCAAATGATTAGTTATTGATCTGTTTTTTCAAAGTACTATAAGGAAATCTCCCAACAACTCACAACATTCAATCTCTCACAGTCTGTAATTTCCTGTTGTGCTCATCAAAGGGATTTTTGGAAAGACAGATTATGTCTTCAAGTGCTACTGTACTTGTGGAGATTTGCACCGATTACAATGAAGTAGGAACATAGTCTTCATCGTCATGCTTAATAAAACTTCATTCACAGCAAACACTCAGACAGAATTTCACTCAATAGTCATCCAGGTATCCAGTCTGGCTTTTCTTCTTGGCTGCAGTTGTTATTACTTTTCATTTTGACGGAGCTTGATGGAGGGTTTGACTACGACACTTTGACCCTGCGGCCCTCTGCTGTTTAAATCACATCTCTCCACTGTGTTGGGGAAGGGCTTACTGTGGGGGAAACTAGTAATAACCAAGCGTGTTGTGAGTCATGCGGCGTGAGCTGCACTCTGACAGTCCCTCGTATGGAGCCTCACGGGCACATGCGCATTATCCCCAGGACCACACGCTTTAGACAGGATGACAAATGCCATCACCGGAGCATGATAATGAATCGTCGGGCAGAGACAATCAGCAATGTCCGTCAAAGAGTGCATTATCATAGGTCGGTCTGAAAATTTGAGGGTGGGGGGGGGGGGGGGGGGGGGGGGGGATGGGAGAAATGTGTTCTTTGATTTGTTCTTGCATGTAGGCCTTCCTGTGCTCTGCTTTCACATTAATTAGATGTCCTTTATGCAAAGGATGTTAACACTGAGAGCAGAAATCACCGTGGCATTATTCTGGGATGCAATCGCAGATCAGTCCTCAGTCGCTGGCATATTACCAGCCATGAAACATGTTGGCAGGTAATTTGCAGAGACCTACAGTCCATACGTTTATATGATTCATGTTTCCCTGCAGCAGCATCGTGTCTAAACAAAACAAATTGCCCTCCATCAAAGTAACTTTTCTGTGCCTCTGTTCCCAGAGTGATCGGGGCAAGCATGCAGTTGGCTTCATCAACCCACTTTGACCAAGTTTAATCTACACATTTATATAAAGTATTCTGAATCTGAATTTAACTACACATGCATGTTGGGAACACATCAGAATATCAATAATTGAAAATCCTGAACCAACATTCCAAAACCCCAAAAAGGGGTTTAAGTTAACCACCTGCTTTTCAATGGATGGTTAAGATGATGGTGAGGAAGGTGCCCATGAGGAAGATGATGGAGGTGGTAAAAGATGAGAAGGTGTTACAGTGTGTTATCAAATGAACATTTTCTTGTATAGCTTTTTCTACAAGCAGTGTCACAAAAGGCTTCACGTAGGGCCAATAGAACTGCCCCTCAAACTACCTCATCCCTTCATTTATCCTTCCTGACTTCCTGTTCAGAAGCACCTAACCACACGTCACTCAGACATGATTACATAAACGTCCTCATGGCCCAGGTGTCCCAGGTGTCTCAGGTGTCCCAGGTGTCCAGGTGTCTCTTCCTGATCTGCTGTATTCAGCTGAGATCTTTAACCTGAGACCACAGACCCCTCTGCCCTTTTTACAACATCCTGTTTCCTGAGCTGGGAAACCAATCCGACACTCATTAAGTGGTGTTCTGAGGGCCAAAGATCCCCCTTCAGGTGGGCCAAAGTACATGTGTATCCCCCTTGGTCCAGCTGTGGTCCATCTGTTGCCTGAACTCACAGCCCTGAGTTGGGATATTACTGTGGACAACACTGCTGACAAGGTCTAATCATACAGTAACTATTGTTGATAATCACATCCACAGGGAAATGAACGATGTGTAATGAACAGATGCATCTGTTGCCAGAACGTCTCCTATCTCATTTTTATTACAGTCCAGATGTTGATAAATTCTCTTATCAGTGTTTTATTTGCGTAATCCCTTATTATCTTTTTTCCTCTAGCGACAGCATGAGAGGGAGGTTTATGTGTTATCATTTTTTGGGGAAAAAGCCCCCTTCAAACATGAGGGTCAACTTGAAAAATTACTTTTGTTTAGGTTCCATTAGGTCACTCACATGTCAAGTTGCTGAAGAGATTTGAAAATCACTTCTGTGACAAATACTTGATGGGAAGTGACTGTTTACATGATCTGTGTGCAATTAAAATAAACTATTAATGAAAGAAGCCAATGGCAGTTCTTTCATTAACTGCAGGTGGTTTAGGGGAGAAAACAGCTAATGCCAGTTGGCCCCCTGAGGTGGACGTCCTCCAACTGTTCCACAACATCATTTCCTCTGCCTTGCTGTGTCGGCCCACGCTGCACATGCCCACCTCGATTATATATCCTGGAGCCATATCCATAATTGTGTTTAGTTATTTAGTCACAGGCAGATGTGCTGATACGTGGTCTTGAATGACAACAGGAAGAGAGGAAGAGAAAGAGAGGTGGGGGTTGAGGAGGGGATTCTGAACAGTCTAAATAGTTGAACACGACAGGAAAAAAAGTTGACTTTGTTGTGAACTAGCAAAAGTATTTCCAAGTATAGTGCAGTGTTGGTTATTGTTGTTTTTTTTTGGTTTAAACATCTGAAATGATGAACTGAAAGTCAAACATAACAAATTAAACCGCATGGACTCAGACACATCTATTATTTGTTATCCCCTTAAATACTTGCACATAAAACTTGGATGCCCCGTCTTTGAAACAAAGAAATTCCACATCGAAGACGAATTCAAACTCAGTCATTTAAACAACAAAAATAACAGAGTTTTGAAAGACATGTATTTGTTTTGAGTATCCAAATACTGTATTTATTATCTCCCAGTACCAAGCAGTTAGACTACTATAAAGCAGCCTAAGGCACAATAGTATACTGATAGGTTAACAAAATCTCTTTCATTAACAGCTTCTGTGACTGGTTGGAATCTGTGATATGTGGGGTTTTCATGTAGGTGAACTTCAGCATAACTTGTTGGGTCTACTAGTTGACAGTATTCTCACAGGATGGTTTGTTATCCTCCTAATTCTGTTGGATCAGACATTAACCTATAGGGCATTTAATACTCTGCCCCAGCCATTACCTCTGAACTCATTAGATTAGATTCAACTTTATTCTTATTGCACATGTATAAATACATGGAAATGAAATACAGTTTAGCCTCTAATCAGAAGCGCAAGAGATGCAGTTATGTACAGATCATTTAGATGAGTAAGTTATATACAGACCAGTGAAATGCCTATTGGTTAAATGAGCAGTTACAGGTTAGGGCAATGAAATGGGTGAGAGAAATATTGATAAATATGCAGATGTTTTATACTGAAGGTGCAAATGCACAGATTAGCAATACGTACTGATGCTCTTTGTAAAAGCTCTCTTTTGTAAGTCGCTTTGGATAAAAGCGTCTGCTAAATGAATAAATGTAAATGTACGTATGCAGATGAAGTCTGTGCAACAATATACAGATGTGTACACGGAGAGAGAGGTTAGCGGGGGACAGAGTTCAGTAGGGAGACTGAGGCTGTGGGTAAGAAGCTGTTGGTAAACCTGCTGGTTTTGGTTTGAAGGCTCCTGAAGCTCCTTCTGTAGGGTAGCAGCTGGAAGAGACGATGAGAGGGTCTTTGAGAGTGCTGCGTGCCCGGAGGAGATGTCTCTTTCTGGATGTCCTCAATAACAGGAAGTGTACTCCCTATCGGAATCAGAATTTGTTTTTATCCGCAATGCAAGTTAAACATGGAATTTACTGGGGAAGGATGGAGCAAACATAGAACATATATGGAACTTAAATAAGAGTAAGATAAAGACAAAATTGAATCAAAATAAGGATAAAATGAAAATAAACTTGCTGTACAGGTAAGGGGCATATAACTATAGCAAGTATGGATAGAATATAAAATGGATATATAGTACAGGAGGAGGAGGTGGGGTATATGCACAATAGTGCAAAATCACATTGATAAGTTTAAAGGTATCATGTGCGTGAGTGGCTTGTGCAGAGTGCAGTGGGATTTCTGGATGGGGGTGTTGATTGTTATGGTGCGTTGGGCAGTTTTCAACACCCGCTGCTGGGCCCTGTGATCAGCGACAGCAATTCCCACACCAGACTGTCATACATTTGTCAAGATGCTCTCAATTGCACATCAATAAAAGTTACCCAGGATGTCAGCAAGTGTCTTCTTCCGTGTTCTCAAGAGGAAGAGGCACTGTTGGGTTTTCTTAACCAGGCTGGAGGTGTTGCTCGTCCAGGACAGGTCCTCTGTCATATGGATCCTCAAGAGCTTGAAGCTGGATACAACGTCTAACAGCCATGCTGTTGATATGGACAGGGTCGTGTGTGTGTTTCCCTTCCCCTTGTGGCCAGGTCTTTAACCTCGGCACTGTAGTCCAACTCATCGTTATCATTAATGAGTCTGATCACCATGGTGTCATCTGCATACTTGATGATGGAGTTGGATCCATACAAAGGCCTGCAGTCATGGGTGAAGATGGAGGTGTTGCTTCTGTTTCAGTACTGACAGTTCATCTTTGACCTGTATGTAAGGTCATACCTTGATTAATGCAGTGTGAAGTCTGTCCAAAAAGCATTTCAGCATCTGAAACAGCAGTGGACCATGGATTACATGGATTTCAGTGGACCACATTTCTTTGTTGTCAAAGCAAGCATGCATTGCGCAGTAGGTCACCCACCTTCCCTTAAGGAAGAACTGGCAGGAAACCTGGTTAGAAGAAAGAACAGATCCACATGGGAGATGCATTGGTGCGGCTCCAACCATACCAGATTGTGCTGATGAATGCATGTGACCTTAATGTGGGCATTTCATTGGATCACTAGAGGTTGTTGTCAGAGTTCAACCCAGGTTAATAGAAGACAAGGACACACACAGCAGGCTTATTAATAACGAGCTGTTTCCCAAACAGAATCCTTTAGTACCTCTACTTGTGTATATTTCTAGGGTGTAGCGAGGGAAGCCTGTTGGGGGATCCTGTAGTGGTGGGTAGCTGGCTGTGACCTTTCTCTCTCTTTGATCTGACAGACAACTGCCTTTCCAACTTCTCCTAGACATGCTGTCACTAGAGGCATCCGCATGTGAAGCCTCACAATGATTTGGTTCATCCAGTGCTCTTCTATATCATCTTTTTTCACAGTGAAACAGTGAAGTTTCAAGGCAATTTGTGATGGAAATGCATCTTGTAGTTTTAACCCCACAGAAAAGTCTTCTTCAAACATGGTAGAGACATGTGATTTAATAATCCAACCTTGAACTAAACTCACAGAACATACAGTTTTTGTTGTTACTGATAACAGACAGGAAAAGCCTCCGTGTTCCTTTTTTCAACCCACACAACATGATCAGTGCAGGCAGCACAGCCCTTGGGCAGGTGAATAATGGGTTCACCTTAAACTCCCCTTCCAGAGGTGTTTGGGAATGCAAACATCCCACTCACCTCAGGGCGCAGACTACCTTGGATTATGATTAGCTCGTTACCATACAAGCCATAGACAAAGAGATTGTGTGTGTGTGTGTGTGTGTGTGTGTGTGTGTGTGTGCGCACTCATACATCTGTGCATCAACTGTGTGTGTGGGTTTGTGGTTTGTCATGTCCTTTACCTACAAGATAATAACATACACATATGTATTCTGTCAATATGTGTGTGTTTGTCTGTTTGAATGTTCTGATTATGTTTCTGTCTTGAAACATCTGGATTACTGGGGGGGTGGGGGGGTGGGTGGGAGGGGAGGGGAGTGGGTTAAGGCATGGTTAATTTTAAGAGCTAAAATAGTTTGTTCAGGAAATAGTGGGTTTTAGCCTCAGTGATACGAGCAGAGAAGGATTCAAGGAGGGACTGATACTTATCAAGGTCCGGAGCATCTTTGGACCGTCTTCAGCCATCAACTCTCAGCTGCCTGAAGGGAGGAACACTTCACCAATAACATCCATGAGCCACTGGCAGGAGGGAGAAGATTGTATAATGAATGGTCAAGCGTAACTGCTATTTCAATGTCAGGCACCAGAATTTAGGAAGAACCTGAAGTCTTCTTTAAAGGTTCCCTGGCTAATATTGTCTGGTCTTCAGTCCTGTGTAAAGTAACTAAGTGACTGACTTCTAAATAGAGCAGTGACCATTGAGGGGTGACAATAACACAGTTTTATCTTTCCCACGGTAAGTGAAAGGTATTTTGTAATTACTCTCTGCTCAATTTATTATACATATATTTTTTGGCCACATTCAAAAGGACAGCTTAATCATCTTTTGAATCTAATCTAATCTTTTGCATGCATGTCAAGGGGGGAAATTAAGACAAATGGACAAAGTCTGTGAACAATCAAAAATTTTGAACAATCAAAATCTGAAAATAACTATCATGGAAAAGGCATGGAGATATCCGAGAACTGAGCAGTTGAAGTGTTTGTTTTTTTTTTACAAATCTCTGTCATTATGAGATAGGACTTAATCTTAAGTAGGTGCCATGTTCTGTTTTTAAAACGTCTTAAGTGTTTTTTTTTCTGTTATCAACAATCCTCCCCCACCACATCCTTAAGTCTTTCCTATTTTTCCATGATGAGAAGCCTGTTTGGCGTTCTACCAAAGATTTGGACCCCTGCAACGACAAAAAGCTCTCCTTTGTCGTATCCTTTTAAACCCCAGTGCTGTCCTCTCAGCTGGGTGTGGCTCTGCTGTTCTGTGTGGTCCACTGTGGCTTGTTCCCTCTGCAGGATAGCAACATGGTAGCGGTCCATGTTGTTCACCTGTCAAATGTGATGTCACACAGGGATGAGAGGACCAATCTACCATCAAAAACTGGCATTAGGAAGTCAGCTTAGCTTGTGGCCTGGACGGTGACGATAAAAAAGATGAAGATGTGGTTATAGACCTCTTACTGGTTTAGGTGGGGCCACATAATCATGCAACTATGCAATTTATGTCTAATCCTGTCCCCCATTGATCTAGTGTCGGAGTCACCTCCATTTTATTGGGGTGATGATGGAATGTAATCATTCTCTCAGCCTGATGATGATATTACCAGTTTGTAGGAAGTGGGATTCGAATTTATTGTCGCTGTTTGTGATGTTAAATCGTTCTTTTTGATCTTGAAATAAACCTATATTGAGGTTTTCCTGTATTGTCATACTTCTGTGTATGGTAAAAAAAATTATACATATCAAAGTGAAGACATCTCTACACAAATATCTTCCCTCTGTGATTATCAGGGGAAAACTCCACATATGAAATATTCTCCATTAACTATTTTGTTGTCCTCTCTTTGAAAGCACTCAACATTCTTTGTAGTCTCTCGAAGACATGAAAAGGTGTAAGGAGCTTTGAAAACTGGCATTCTTCAAAGTTTGACAGAGCAGCTTCCTACCTTTGGAAAACCCCTTTAGCTGGGTTTATATTGATGTGCTTCTTCATTCTATCATCCACTCCAGTAAAATCTTTTTAGATAAAGAAATTTAAATGACCTTCAAATTGGGACATAAAATAGGATACAAAGTAAATTGTCTGTAAAATAAACAGTCACATGCCAGATGATTTGAAAATCCTGACCATCGCTGACTCCTTGCAGATTGTTTTTTTTATCTGCTTCTCCAGTTTGGAAAACATGCCACTAAATTGCAGGTGAACTGTGTTGACCTACGTCACTCACACTTACTCATTAGCAGATGCTGCGGTCGTTTATCATCATTTCCACGTTCACAGAGAAGAGCATCAAGCCATAATGAACCCTGTTGAAGTGAATCCTTTGTCATCATCACATCTCTATTTTACTGCCTCCATGGGCTCTTCAGTAGCAATACTCATTATTTTGTCTTTACAATACAGGCCAGTTTCAACATAAATTACTTTATGTTTATGGCTAGAACTCATATCTAACATGAACTATTTCCGTGTCATGAAATGAATTGCTATTGCTAAATGTTTGCATTGTACTGCACTGTGGTGTTTCAGAAGAGGGAGTGGACAAGCTTTGCTTCAGTATCTTTCAGCTGTACCTGGTGGAAGCCATGTGTGTAAAATGCAGCTGAGTATTCTACCACAGTGCTGTGAGTGGGCTATGGTGGCTTCTTGCTCCACACAGAAATGATTGATTTACATGACAAAAGCTGTATTCAGAGCATGGCTCTTTCTGCTCCTATAGATTTATGGTTGCAAAAATATCTTCGGAGGTCAAAACACATGAGCAGAGAATTTAGAGAAGCAAGGATGCAGCTCCTTAGACAAACCAGAGCTAGTGAAGAACGACCGTGTTATCGGTGAGAGTCAGGGAACATGGAATGTTTTATCTTACAGAATAGGATTTAAAAGAGTGGATTGTGTAAAAGCTAATTAAAATCTTAACACCTTCAACACAAACATTTCACATCAAATGTGCTATTCAAATTTGAAACAGGATTCACGTTGGGGCCTTTTGGTCCCCAGTCACTTTGATTGCTCTTATTGGATATTTTATAGAAACTCTCGTCATTCCCACATTACATTCTGTACAGTTGGATCGAAAATTGAGTCGCACATGAAGGACATTATTTTTTTACGTAACTGATGTTGTGGATGTTCTATTGTACTAGTGGGAAATAACCTCTCAGGTGATAAAGGCTCATGAAGCAGTATATGAACAGTGCAGCACAACCCAGAAAAGGGCTGATTCAATAGATTGCAAATGAGGACAATATGATGAATTGGTTGCAGGAAAACGACGTGAACATTTAATATAATTATTTTTCGTATTTTGTCAACATTTGCATTGCAGTTTGTTGAAGTAGGTTTCCCAGAAGCTCATCATCGCTGGCTCATTTCAGCCACAATTGTATGAGATACAGATTGTGTACCTATGTGCATCTGACTAACTTTCATCAACAGAATGGCTCTTCTATGCTAAAACAGTATCCATCTTTATCATGATAACAGTGCATTGTCTGGATTGAATTGAATTGAATGGAAGCCAGGTTGAGAAATAGAAAATTAAACCAGAAAAACCTGTATCAGTTCAAATGAGATCTTACTCGCCCACACATCTCGTAACATTAGGATGAAGGTTGTGATCTGATTGATATGATGTCTGTTTAGTCAATGTTGCTCAGTCACTGTCTCTCTCCATGTAAATGTCTTATTCTCAACACTTCTGTGATCTAAATGCTTGCAATTCTCAAATAATATTATAATGTGATCCAAGAAATCTATATGCAAAAGGATATTTCATGGCACATCCAATTTAGAGAGTGCCAAAGAAATGAGCTGGATTACCATTACAGAGACAAACTTTCCTGCACATTCCAAGGGATTAATTTTTCTCTGCAGTTCACAACACAGCCAGGCCCCCCCCTCTCTCCCTCCCTCCCTCCCTCCCTCCCTCCCTCCCTCCCTCCCTCCCTCCCTCCCTCCCTCCCTCCCTCCCTCCCTCCCTCCCTCCCTCCCTCCCTCCCTCCCTCCCTCCCTCCCTCCCTCCCTCCCTCCCTCCCCTGACTGACTTCAGCCATTGTTGCATAAATTCAAATAAGTCTGTGAAGCCTTTTTTGTCAACATAATGCTGTTGGAGGCTCTATCATAGCTGGCTGCTTAAACTCAGGCAGGGATTGTCATGATCAGTCCTTTTCTGAGGTGCCAATAGTATCAATATGGTTTAATGCATAACAATTAAAACATTAAGTATTTTTACTCTGTGTGTCATAAATTGCACCAATTACACATATATATTTTTGCCGCGGACTAACGCAGAGTTTAAATGCACTTGTGATTCAGAGGAAACGAGATGTTGGTGCAGTTGTCTCTTATATTATTGTCTTGTAACAGACCTTCAGAGTGGTGGATGGAACTGTACCAGCCTACATCTGGGAGGGGCAATGTGCTCCGCAGGGTTTTATTTGGGGGCTCTTCACAGAGGAAACCCTCATGAGAACTGAGGGACTGTGTCACTAAACCAAACCCAGGCTTGGATTACAGCTTTAAGTCTCTCCTGTATGTTAAGTTAGTGTGTTTCTCTCTGTACTGAAGCTTCCCTGTGTCCCAGTGGAACAACAGGCTCACAGTCCTGCTGTATTTTACCCTCGTGTGCTTCAGGAGTTCCAGACTCCCGTAAATCTGGAACGCTGAGGATCTCAGTAAGCAGGGTGCTGCCTGGAAGCAGGAAAGGTTTTCATGTCAAAAGCTGCAATGTAACCCTGCTTACATGTAGGACGAGCGGATGTTTCAAAGCTGTTTACGCTTTTGTCTGACTTAACCAGTGGCTATGAAAATGTACCGTGAATGTGTGAATGTGTTTGCGTGCGCATGTGAAGGACAGAGAAGAAAATAAATCAATAATAAATGGGAAAACTGAATACCTGTTCAAATAATTGACAGACCCATTTTTCATCTACCTGTATAACTGTAGACTTTCGCCAGTTCAATCAACACCTTATCATTGATAAACAAAACAAACGAACTCTGCTTTAAATCCGAACTCCTCCACCTCCCTCAACCTGCGTGGATTGTTTAGGGTTAGTTCTGTTCTTTGTTTTCCTCAAAACATTTCATGTGTAAAGCTCAATATAATTCAGTGTAAATCTATACAGCACATTGATTTCAACTGGCACTGCACTGAAAGATGAATCTGGACATAAATGTTAACGCACCACTTCTAGGTGTGTTAGGGTAGAGCACTGCAAGCAGAGAACATTTAGAGGGTTTCTGCCATTACTTCACAGTGGAGATAAAAGCAAAAGGGACTGAACAAGCACAAAGAGAATATACCAATACACTTTCAAGCACTAAAGAGCAATAAAACCCACCAAGAGGTGAAACACAATGGTGACAGTTTAAGAGGGCTACATGCTTCAAACACACGGCCATAGAATGAGCAGAGCAGACAGCAGACCAGACTCTCATGCCCTCACTTGAGGTATGGACATGCCTCAGCGTGTCCAGCGATACGGGTTCCTCTTCTACTGTTCCTGAGGTCTATGTTCCCTCCAGTGTTGTGACACAGTGTAGAGGAAAGCAATAGGGAGCTGCTCGCTTGAGTTAGTGCCCACTGATCTGCACACCAAAACACTCAAGAGCTGTTTCTATAACCTTATTTCAGTCTAGTCTTCTGAATTTGGCCTAAAGACCTGGCCTAAAGACCTGGCCTAAAGACCTGGCCTAAAGACCTGGCCTAAAGACCTGGCCTAAAGACCTGGCCTAAAGACCTGGCCTAAAGACCTGGCCTAAAGACCTGGCCTAAAAAAGAAAACACACACTCAACTCCATCTCTGTCTAGGAAACTAGATGATGTGCAAGAGGTGGAATGTGTGTGTGTGTGTGTGTGTGTGTGTGTGTGTGTGTGTGTGTGTGTGTGTGTGTGTGTGTGTGTGTGTGTGTGTGTGTGTGTGTGTGTGTGTGTGTGTGTGTGTGTGTGTGTGTGTGTGTGTGTGTGTGTGTGTGTGTGTGTGTGTGTGTGTGTGTGTGAAGACTAGGGCAACACCAAGGTTGCAGGTGAGGCAAGAGACGTCTACACATTCACGCCTGGCTATCATTAGTGCCAGTTGTTGTCCCAGCAGGCCGATAGGAAGCAGACAGCCATGACAAGCCTGGTTCCTCTGCCTGACCCCGCAGTGTGTTGACTAATGGGCCCATCGTCGCTCACTAAATCTCCCAGGCAGAAATGTGTCGCCCAAACCAAAGGCCCCAGGGACGAGGGCAGCACTAACCCGTGTCAGTCCCCACCCACATGAAAGCACCTCGGATGTGTTTTTAGCATCGCTGCCTGAGACCCATTTACTTATCGTGGTGAAAAAAAAAACATGTTCAGGAATGATCACCATCAACAGACACACTAAATTTAAACAATTAGGAGTGGACTGAAATGACTGCAATAGACCTTATTCTCTTCCAATGAAACCAATTCACACATGGAGAGCCAATGAATGGTATTGTAAGCGAGTGAACACACATTAAAACACACACACACACACACAATCACTCTGATGTTTATGGATGATGCACTTTCACCACGATTGAGCCAGGCAGGATTTAGAGAACCTCAATTAGCTGGGGGGTAAAATGCAGGGAGGCTGTTCTGCGAGGGGTGGAGCTGCTGGCTAATACAGTGGGAATGGGTCAGTGATGTGGGAGTAGGGAGAGCAGAGAGGTGCTCTCTGATGTTACTGATTGGCCTCAATCATCGAGGGTGATTGGAAGACAAGATGATGGAGGGGCACATCAGAGACAGTCATACTGTTCGCTCTGCCTTTTTAGTACGAAGCCTCAGATTGATTTATTTTTGCCTCCGCTTGGTTGAGAGACAGGTTGAGAGAGTGTGTAAATAAAACTCGGACACATACACACACACACACACACACACACACACAAATACAAAACAAGATTTAGAACAGGGTACAAGTGAATATTTTCTCCAGGTTTTTACACATCTCAACCATGATGAAAGCAATTAGGAGCTAATAGCAACACAATCAGGACATCCTGCATCAAATAACCATCACTGAGTATACCAGAGTTCATACTTATTGGGATTCATTATCCCAAAGAATTGACATGTATTTCAAAGATTACGTGTTGGAAATAGCTTTTTATTTCAGAAAATAGAGTACAGGTCGTGTACAAGTACAGTAGTTATCGTTGTTGCAACAAGTACAAACTAACTTCCATCTACCCATCATACAATCTTCCAATGACCTTCAGTTTTGTTAAGGGTGCACAGAAGTGTAAAGACAAAGTGCACATGTTGTCATCACATCATCATACCCCTATTAATGAACCGACACTGGTCAGCAAAGTCATCCTAATTAGTTACAGAGTCGTGACTCGTCACTTCTTTATGAAGATAATGCAAGTCAGCTCAGCAGGGAGACAAACACAACTTCTGGTGGAAATGTGGCCCCATGATTAGATTTGAGTCCACAGAGGAAAAAACCATTAGCATCTTTCATTGGTGACTAAGACCTGGTATGTCATTAGTAATGCATGAGGTCTCTCTGTTGAAGGAAGGCTTTGCTGTTTAAATAACCGATTTTAAAGGAGGCTGCGGCTGATATAGAATGAGTTTTGTTATGAATGTATTGTGTTAAATATTAATGTCACTTATTGGATTGTACTGTACTCCATGTCAACAGTTGTGATTGCAGTTTTCTATCCGATATCAACCTTTTGGCATTTGAGTTGAAGATATAAACAAACATATAATTATGGTTGATAGTCTAAATCATTTGTGAATGAAGGATAAGATAATCCTTTGTGAAATGGCAATGGAGAAACATTTCAGGATGATAGGAAAGGATGCGATATAAATACACCAGGGATGACGATATAGAGATGAAGGAATCTGAGGGAGATCACAGTCAGACCTTATGACAGCTGTAAAAACATGATGACAGAGCTCAACAGAGAGATCCTGCTGCCCTAACACAGGGAGGCCAGGCTGGTTCACACTTAGACCTCACCAGCAGCAGCAGCAGCACCTGAATACAACACTGCTGGTCCTCAGTATGACTCCATACAGTTACACACAAACAACACAAGGGCCTTGGCTTCAAACAGAATACTTTATATTAAAAGTCAAAGTGCTCTTTTTCCAGTATTTTTTAGCTAGCGTTTCAAGTATGGACATAAAGATGGTATATATTTTTATCGGTTAACGGTTTATTGATGTATGTGGATTTAGTTAAATATTGTCTTGCAGTGTTACTGCCCAATAGGTAGATAAATCAATTTTTAGCAAAGAATAACACCATCTATGTATTATGCAAATGAGTATCACATGCAGTGATACAAGAGGTGTTAAAAAGAAGGAAGTAAGACACTTGTGTTGTTAAACAGTGACGTGTTTCCGAGGAAACGAGCTGCTTCTGTGTTACCACCTCCACGCTTGGATTAATGAGCCAATTGATCAACAAGCAGACTGGCGTATCCTGGAGAGCGCCTGACCCCTTACCTACAGCACCCAGCCCCCACACAGCAGCACCAATCAGAGCCTGGCTGGGGGAATGAGCCCAGACACACGGCTGGGCTAGCTGTGCCGCACCCCTGCCTTGCCTGTCTTCTCCCCCCCGCCCCCCCCCTCTCTTCTGTCCCTGACAGACATGGTGTGGGAGGTGAGGCGGGGATGTGGAGGGGTGGGGGGGGAGGGGGGGCGGTGAAGCCTTCACAGCACGAGAGGTATAGATGGGTTCAACAAGGCAGAAACATACCATAGGGGATGAGAGCGCAGGTGTTAAGCTCAATCACGGAGCCAAGGGCATGCTTGGGGAGAGACAAATGCTTCTGAACTGCCGTCAATATAATGATGCACAGCTGAAGAGACATTGTGGTAGAAGATGGTGTAGATTGAAACAAAGATTGGGAGGTGTGTGTGTGTGTGTGTGTGGACAGCTTGACTGGAATGGAGCATGAATACCAAAGGCTACTATCACCAGTTATTGGATTTCAATATGTGTCTGTTGAGCAGCCTCCTTCTGTACGTGGAGTTCAGAACAGCAGCGGCTCAATCATCAAACTGCTTATGGTAAACGACAGCAGGTTAAGACCAAGGAGGAGCACAACCTCAGGAGTAAATTACCCTAAAGATTACACTCCAATCAAAAGCCAATTTATTTCATAGCAAGTCGAGACTTCCATTTGTATGTGTGTGGGGGGGGGGGGCGGGGATACATATGGTGGATGTTGAGGCTTGAAATAAACTAGTCTTGTGAGACAGGGAAGACTTGTCTGACACTTTTCACACCACATTTCTGGTGAGATTACCTTTGAAGGAGCAGAGACTCAGCTGTAGGGCACAAAGGAATGACTACATCACTAGACCTGTATGTAAAACCTTGCAGTGTTGTTAAACACCCATCTTAAAGCTGTTGCCAAACATAGAAAGCACCATTAAACATGCAATGTTGCTTGACCAAAACACGAAACACACCTTGTTTCTGAAGAGAGTATTTCTTGGTCTGCTAAAAACCTGCAGAGGGTAAAAACTGATCATGTTTGCTGAAGTTGTGTCTGCTCTGAGAAGCACACTGGAAGGAATAGTTCATATTGATTCTCTGTTTAAATGGAAGACTGTTATAGCTTCAGTCAGGCTAGATTGATTGTACGGACAGGGAATGAGTGTGTGTGCAACACACCAGGGGGGAGTGAGCGAGAGAGATGGGAGGAGAGACACAGTAGAGGAGTGAGACAGCGTTAGGAGAGAGTGAGAGAGAGAGGAAGACGAGGAGATGAGTGTTGAGCCGAGGAATCTGTTCTCGTTCTATCCACAGCTTCTCATCTCTCTTTTGTGCTCTGCTCCTATTCCACCTCCCCACACACACACAACCCCGCCCCCCCCCCCCACACACACACACACACACACACACACTTCTCATCCCAGCCCTGGTAGAGCAGCCTGCCTGTGCAGCTTCTATGTGACTCAGCCCTTCAGTGGACGGAGACGCTTGATTCATGTGAGAAATGATTCCCGCCCTGCAATCCAGAGAGTGAGGGTGGAACAGGAATCCCTCTCCATCCATAATTCAGCGTTCTGTCTTTTTGTCTTCCTCTTTTTGTTTCTCTTTCCTTCTTCTTACTACACCCGCTGTCGTCGCTGTGGTTACAGCTGAGGCTGCACACAGTAGCTACCTGAGCTTTCTGTCAGCCAAACCTGGGGCTCAACTTTCAACGCTCCGGTAAGAAAGAAAAATCGAGGACATTTTGACAACTCATGCTCATGGTTTCAGTCTTTTGAGTGTTGATTGACTGTTGCTGGTTGTCTTGACAGTTTTTGAGAAATAAGAGGTTTATCATTATGAAATGTCCTGTGACTCTTATGAGTGAGAGAAGAGAAAAAACATAGTCTTGTGTTGTTTTGGGTTCCACCCTGACGCATTCAGATAATTTAAATGATGTGGGTGTCTCTGTCTGCTATAAAGTTAAACCCTCCCTCCCTCCCTCCCTCCCTCCCTCCCTCCCTCCCTCCCTCCCTCCCTCCCTCCCTCCCTCTGGTCGGTATATGGAGGCTGTGCAGTGTCCATATAGCCACCTCTGTGTGTAATCACTCTCTTAACTCGTGGTGGAGCTCAAAGGAGAGCAGGCAGCAGCGCCTCTTCAGGATCAGAGTCGATCAGCTCTTCTTCCTCCCTCTTAGTTCTCTTGTCTTTGGGACATGAGGGTTGCAGTGACGCTGCTTTACTTCATGTGTGCAGAATGTTTCTACCTCTGGGTTTAGGGTGAATGGACATTGACTGGGTGTTTTGCATGCATAGGAAACTGTGGCTGCTCACTGGAGCAAACACTTCCGTCACATCTCAGGGAATATGAAGGGAGAAGTAGAGGAAGGCAGAGGGGGGGAGACTCCCCCCGCTGGTCCTTTGGGTGTCAAACTGTGTTCCATGTCGATTGAAAACTGCTAGCTACCATCACACATGCTCTTTTTTTGGATGATGACACTCAATATTCACTGACTGAGGATGGGCGATGGGGTGGAGAAATGGGGTGAATTGTGATATTTTTGTGAGATGGTCTCAGCTACATGGGAAGGTGTTGCGTTGCACTAAAGCTAAAGTCTAAGCTAGAACTGCCAACATGGTGGGAGACTGGAAGAAGGTTGTTGACAGAGTAAAAAGAAACCTTCATGCAATCTGAGCAGGGTTCAGTGATCTCTACCTTTCACTGGATCTCAGCCAGGTTTGCCTTTGATTTTTGCCTTCGACTCCCACAGTGTTAAAATGCATTGCGAAGCATAAACTAGCAGACGATATGAAATATTGACAGGACTTTATTTGTGAGTGGGATGTCATGGATGGATCTTTCCACCCTCAGAAGCAGTGTTTCGCTGCTCCACGTTTGTGAATCATCTACATTTGACATTTATTCATTTAGCTGACCCTTTTATCTAGAGCGACTTACATCAAGTACAGGGACATTTCCCCCTGAGGCAAGTAGGGTGAAGTAGCTTGCCCAAGGACACAACGGCATCTGGCACAGCCGGAAATCAAACCTGGAACCTTCTGATTACTAGCCTGGCTCCCTAACCGCTCAGCCACCTGACTCCCTTAAATCACGTCGTTGATTAAAATGCCCTCAGCAGAGGATCCCTATAACACAGCTGCTACTTGCCAACAAAAAGCAATAAGCCAATACGAAGGCAATGCAATCCCATCACCAGTACTGACAACCTGCTTTTGAACTATCAGGTATTTAAGTGTGTATTTTGATGGTGTCTTTTTTTTTTAACTGTACAGGGGCTGTGAATCGTAATATGCAGTTGAACATAATTTATCTGCTCATTGGTTGCTTAATGACTCTTCTTATTGATCTTGGTGTGGTGAGAATAAGCTAAACAAGGCTTTCATACTGAAGTGGTTCAGCCCTCATTAATCCTTGATGATCCATTCCAGCGGAGGTACATAGCTGGGGGGGATGTGATCAATGACTGCAAGTTGCAAATACGAATGCTGTGAATCAAGCAACCAGTATTCACTTCCTCTAGCCAGACTCTATGCTCATATATGGCTTAATGGTAACAGAATATTACCAGACACTAATCACACTAATTTACGAAGTGATTTAGCCTTCAAATGATAATGAGCAGTCTTTCTCTCTCTGTCTCTCTCTCTCTCTCTGTCTCTGTCTAGCTGTGTCTTTCTTCTTCTCGCTCTCTGCCTCTCTTTTCGTCGCTCAGTTCATTTTCTTTTCATGGAGACCGCAGACCATTAGGGAGATGATTCTCCTACAGATTTCACAGCAAGGTACGCCTCTGAGACAGCCACACTCTCCGGTTCTGAGTGTTCCACATGAACAGGCTCTTTGGGTGGGAAAATCACATTTTACCACCAGCTGGCTGCGAGCCTTATGAGGTTTTTATAGAAGGGTGGGAGAGGGGGGGATATATATGGGTGTAGTTCTTAAAGCATCCTCTGGTGGCGCTGTCTTTCTCCTCAAATAAAGTTAATCCCACGTTACACTAATATTCCCATCGATTTTTCATTAGTGTCTATAGATGAATGAGAGGAACAGAATGTTCTGCCAGTCATTCAAAAAGTCCAGATTTTCAGGTCTCTTATTTCATAAACAATCCATTCACTGACTTCACTATGCTCTATTTTCCATATATTCATTTAGCAGACGCCTTTATCCGAAAGGGATTTGTGCATTTTAGTGAACATTTGTAAATTTTCTGCACCTTAATAGTTGTTTGTGTGTGTGTGTTTTTTGTTTTTTTGTGAGAGGGACAGCAAAAGTAGACATTGCAAAAAGAAGATCTCATGCAGGTGGCAGTGCGCAATACATCTCTACAATGTTCTGCATCTATCAATAGCAGACGCTTTTATCCAGATCTAACTTCATAAAGATGAATTGACAACTTTGGATGTGGCTACCTAGTTGTTAGACAGGAAACACCGACATCTATGTGCCATCTCAGGAGCCTAGATTCCATCCTGAAGATGTGATAACAGTGTGTTTGAGACCTTTGTGAGACCGTTCTCAATTCCTGTTAAATACCCTGCAACAACTGATTAGACAGTTCGTAATCAGTCCTTCCCAGTTAGATAAGAACATGCCGGTCGTGTTCCAGCAGAAGCTGTCAGTGTGATATGCGGTCAGGGGTGGTTTGACTGTATCTCAAACTGTTTGACAGACATTAGTCCCCTGTAAGAAAGATCACAAGATCTGCAGGCCAATTTGTCGTTGTATTTTGATACCCCAAAGTACAGTGCATCTCCACAGGCAGCAGCAGCTATCTGGGTGACCTCATTTAGTCATATTCCTCTCTGTGTTGAGTCAGTCCCCAAAAGACGCCCTGGGTTTAGAAACATTTGTGAACACAGAACTGCGGCACCAGAGGACCCAAGATCCATTTGATGTAATTTAGTCAGGATGGGAGGAGAAACAGAGTAACAGTGGATATCCTTACAGTGTTATACCATCTACCCAATAGTTTGACAAGCTTTTTAACTGAGACCAGACCTCACTGAAGATAGCTTCCATTGTTGTCGAAATAACAATGCTTGAATGAGAATTCATCATTATCCTCGATTTGCTAGAGCCTCCACCTTAGATAACTTCAATGTTCCCACAAAGAAAAGTGGCCTTGAGTAGGGGGAGTGGCCTCATATTCATGGCCAATGTGAAGCTCCAGTTTATAGCCATGACCTATTCTGTTTGGCCAATGGGAAAGAGAAGTATGCCAGTATGATTAATGGGGATGATTACCCACTCAGAAAATGTGGTTTTCTGGCCCAGCAGCCTCACTTTTTATGACTTCAACCTGGGGCAAGACGCTTCATCATGCCTCTTATTCTGCAGACAAACCTCAAAGACTCTGCTGGAATGGCCAAATATGACCTATTAAGCGTTTTAAAGCCACGCCACTGGGAACCGCAAGGAGAGAAAAAAACCTCAATATGGTTTATAAAGTTGGTTATTATCAGCAATGTTGCTATGGGTTCTGACACTAAGTCAGTTAAGATCAGAATGCTACATCAAACATCCGTTTTCGAGTGTTATGAGGTGTACATGTTCTTTGCGTGTGCATCCCCTAAGAAACGGTTCAACACGTAAGAGCCACTCAACCAGTTTAGTAGCCTTTTGTATGTTTCCAGGTTTAAATCAACACATCATTTGAGTTCAGCAGACAGCCTCACTTTGCTCTGTGCGTGTGACAGTGTGCGTGCGAGAGTGTGCGTGCGACAGTGTGCGTGTGTGCGTGAAAGAGAGTACTAGAGGCCAATCATTAACCCAGAGTTAATTTCTGTCACACACTGCAGCTCTCATTAGAACACAGGAGTACTCCCCACCCCCCCCACCCCCCCACCCCCTTGCACTAAACGACTCCATCTTGCACTGTGCCTGAAAGGTTAGCCTCTTAAAAGGTTACGTCTCTCCTGACATTTAGGTTGATGACTTATTTGGTCTTGTGTTTGGAAGACTTGCATGTTTGTTGCCACTTGGCATCAGTCATGCTTTACTTGTTAACACGATAGTGGCACTATTTGGACAGTTTAAAATGGCTGGCTTGTAAGTGACCTGTCAACATTGTGGGTAGTGTGCTACCTCACAGTGGAGATAATATAAATGAATGGATTGTAGCTACTCAATACTATATTTCCAATGTGTTTACAATCTGCTGTGAACTGTACAGTGTGTCTTGGTTCTACTACCTTGATCCATCAAGTTGAACGGAGCGTTCCTTGGCTGTGTTCTTGTACTGTTTATACACAGACGCTGGGGATGATGATGTTTTCATGAATGTGTTCTTTTCGGAGTGTCATTGAGGAATCAGGCTTACGAACCAAAATATGTGCTGTGCTGTTTGTCAGCTTGTTTTCCGTCCTCTAACCAGCTCGACAAGGCTGCTTCTGCTTGACAAGTCACTCAAGCTTGTCCTAGGTGACAGTCTTCTGGACAGTGAGGCTGTGTTAGTGTTTACCTTTGGCAAAATGCCTTCCCTCAGGAAATATGTGCTGATCAATGGTTCTGTGAAATGTTGAACCATCATTGACGATTAACACAGCAGCCTCTCAGTTTTCACAGGAGCCTCTGGAGGAAGTTATCTTTCCATATGTTTGGTAGATCTGTTGTTTCTCTGAATCGTGGTTCATATTTCTCTTCACGGGGGCTATAAATCGTTGTTTTTCCCTTTTGGGTTAACTGGAGGACTCTTTGATGTGTAATATACAGTGTTGCCATGTAAGAAAGGCAGATTCAGCGGCACTGACTTTGGATTTAAGCACATTTTTGGGGGATCAACATTTTGAATGTTTTCTATTGATATTCAGTTTCATCGTAGAAATAGAAGATGCTGACAGATCTTTTCTGTTGTCTACTGGTAATATAAGTTATTGGATATTTTCTTTACCGTAGACTCGTATTGTATTAGCCTAAACAAGGCTAATGGAACCATTGATTCTACATGCTAATGTTATTAAAACCCTTTAAGAATGACCGTACATGTTGCCGAAACGTTATAATTGGAGGGCTTGTTTGGACAATGTACTTTTAATGTTGAGTTGTTATATACATAATGCAAAAGCCTAGGAATATAAGATAAGAATACGATAAGTACAATTAGCATTGAGTCCCATATATAATATTTAAAGCTCAGAGGCAGTTTTATAGCTCCTTTCCATATAGAGTTATGATAAAACATTCTTAACCGTAAATGATTCTTAAAGTGCTGAAAATGCACTTTCCCCCTTTGAATTAAGTCTCAAGGCACCAGGACTTTGCTTGAAGATGAAACTGGCAACTTAAATTGAACAATTACGGCATAAAATCAACCCATTACGATGTGATGTGTAGTAGATAAATAACTTAACCACCGACAGAAATGTGGAAAAATCTAGATTCGAATTCCATTGAGTACCAGCCAGTAAAACAAATAAAGATTAGGTTTCATCAAATTTCAATCAAGTTCAAACTTATATTCTAACAGAGACCATATCACTAATCTTTCTACTGTAGAAGCAGTTTTATGATGTTAGGAGATAGATGCTCATAGATGAACCATTTAGCACAGTCAATAAGGAACAAGGGAATCTGCCGTTCTGGCCCTGAGCCTCCTGCAGGGTTTCTGTGTATAAATTATGCTGACTGACTAATGTTGTGTTTTGTGGATCATTACAGAGAACTAAGCTACATTAAAAAAAGGGATATTCGACCTCTTTGGCCTCCGTAAATGTCAACAATGATATAGACGCAAGTCTTTGAAAGGGGTTCCTTAACATGATGACATGTATATTCTGAGTATATCCATATTATTATATTCTGTTGTTAATAACTGTTTTGCACTTCTGGTTGGATGCTAACTGTATTTCGTTGCCCTGGACTTGTACCTGTGTAATGACAATAAAGTTGAATCTAATCTAATCTAATGATGAAATCTCTTTTTGATAGTTATTGATCTATGGGATCCAGTTTTGGTCACCAGATCATTTGTTTAGCCATTCAGTTGTGTTTAGCACATGTCAATAATTACCTGAATTTACTCCAATGTCCATATTTAATTAGACACATTTAATTACCGCGTATTTGTCTTCCACTTTTCTCTAAAACACCATAACCATTAAACTGTCCGTGGGAGGCAAACTGGTGTCTGCTTCACATTACATTGCTGAATGCAGCTCAGTAGATTTATGTTTCTTTCTTGTGCGATCTCTGACTCATCACTTGATAAAGCTGAACATGCTTCTGTCCATCTCAATATATTAACTCCACATCAGTAAGATGTGTAGCTAAAATAACTTTATTAACACCATTGTGTTACTGGCAATAACGTTTTTCACTGATAGGTATAATATTTTGATAACAGTTTCAACATGTAAGGTCACACACAGAAGGATACAACATTCTCAAGGTCATGTGACTCCTGCTTCCCCACTGTCTCCGTAGAAGAAACGAAGAAACAAAATGAACCGTCACACTTCCAAGGAGTTAAACAAACAGCAGTGGTGTAAAAAGGCTCACCATTATATTGTGGTCTGATGCAATTGCTCTGCAACTCAACTAGGGAGTCATGTGGCTGAGCGGTTAAGGAGTCAGGCTGGTAATCAGAAGATCCCTGGTTTGAACCCTGGCTGTGTCAACATGCCATTGTGTCCTTGGGCAAGGCACTTCACCCTACTAGCCTCAGGGGGGATGTTCCTGTACTTGCTGTAAGTCACTCTGGATAGGAGCGTCTGTTAAATGACTAACTGTAACTCAACTGAAAGTGTGTCTAAAGAGAAGTGTACGTTTAGTGCTGGGGTGGACCGTCATTGTGTTAATCTTGTGATCTCTGTAACAAGGTCTGTCTTCATCTTGAGTTAACAGGCTGATAGGCCTGGCTGTGGAAGCCTCAAACATTACTGCAGTAACACTTAGATGCTGACGACCCAGTTGAAACAACTGGATCTTTTAACCAGGAATTATTCTTCAGAATAATCACCTTTCTGCCCTCATCGAAATATAAACATGTTGCAAACTTTGAAGAGGGGGAGTTTGCTATGGATTTATTTTTTCCCTTTTTTCCCTCTTTTTTTTGTTGCACGCATTTGTTTATCTAAATGGAGTAAAGCCCAGTCATGGTGACAGCATGTCAATTTCTAGATCAATTGTTGCCTTTCGCCTCCAGTCATTGCATGGCATTACCATAGTAATGACTTTAGGCTCCTCTTTAGAATATGGAGAACTTCCACCATAACCAGCAAGTGTAAAAGCAATTTAACTAAACAGTAAGATGAAACAAACGACATGCTTGCTGATTTAGAGTACTGTACATCGTAATAAACATGATACGATAGTTTAAGTGACACTTCAAGTTAAAGCTTACAAACTTTAAATGGGAAATGTCAGCCATATATGTGGTGAAATGTAACCCAGGTTTTGTAACTCCTATAAATATGACATGTTATTCCTGTAAAACAAGAATAGGTCTAATAACACTGAAAGCAAAGTTGTTTCTTTGTTTTTGAAGTGATGGATATCTTCCTAGTCACGTAGGCCTTATCACACAATGTTTATCATTAAGACAGTTGGCACACAGACTATGTAGAAATCCTGAGGAAGCACCATAAGGCTGTGTCCGCTCGGAGTACAGACCTTGTTGTGCAGGAGGAGGATGGGGAGAGGAGGAGGGGGGGACTGATTGAAAAACAATTAATTAGAAAAGGAAATGCATCTTCCTATTCACAGATGGTGGTGAGGCAACCATTCAAGATGGGATTTGAATCCAACGAATGTCCCTCCGGATGGAAGCCTGTCTTTGCTGCCAATCTAAAATCTGGCATTTTTACACCGCAAGCTAGGTTCATAAGCTCCATCCTTCACACTGTGAGCTAGGTTCATCTGCTCCATCCTTCACACTGTGAGCTAGGTTCATCTGCTCCATCCTTCACACTATGAAGTGTGTGTGGTCTGTGGTCAAATAACTTTTATGTAACCATGACAATGTTACATTTACTGAGCTGCAGAAAGCAGGGAAATTGCCCTGAACACATCGTTTCAGTCGAATGAAGCTCGATCATTGTTGGACTGGAAACTGTGAACTGCCTGTTCTTCCATGAACCATGTCTGTCTTTACACAAACTATGACGGCCCCACAGGAACCAAATGCTGTCCTTTAGCAGATGCTCTTATCCAGAGCGAACCAGACACCATAACTGACCATAGATAAGATCCAGCAAGCAGACTGACATAACTGAGTCTACACCCATGACTGATAAAGTGACCACATACTGGAAAAGGAAACAGATGTTTTCCTGCGTTCCCATGTTAAGGCAAGGGTGGAGTGTGTGATTGATGATGAAATGATCGCCCATCTTTGATTTTCCAAAAGTATCCATGTCTGTGATGTGTGAAAAATGATAATGAGCAGGTCGTACAGACAGGACAGTTTCATTCGGATTATTTTCTTGGCTCATGGACGGATGTAATCAGGAAGCGAAGAAGTCAATTATATTTTTTGTTTGTTTTTATTATTGGAAAAGGTACAGTGTGTCATTTCCTCATCCCCTGTCATTGTTCCAAGCTGGGTTAGCCAGCTGTTAGACTATGTGAGATCCACATCACATCACCTTGAGTCACCTTAAACCAGGAGGACTAACTGATTGATTTCTCTCTGCCAAATCAATATGTCCTTCTTCACTCCAGCCTGGTACTGCATTCTGAATCAGTATTGCACATTTTCTCTTTATTTGATTTGTTAGTGCTAAAAACAAACAAACCAGCGACAGTGGGGAACAAAGCCAGGATATTACCAAGTAGGGAGGGAGTGATGTGGCTGAGTGGTTAAGGAGTTGGGCTAATAATCAGAAGGTACCCGGTTTGAACCCAGGCTGTAAATACAGTCACATGTTGGACTAAAGCTGTGAACTTTTTTCATGGTCGAGATAAAGGACTTATTGGAATCAAAAAATACAATTGCATTTAGAATTATTTCTCTACAAGTGTAATCAGGGCTAATTGCCTGTTGGCTGCATTAGGAATCCTGTTTATAGTAAACTCAAATTAGGCCTCTGTGTGGGGATACTTGTCTTGTATGTTGCTGTTTGTTTTATTATGTGGATGAGAAAACCACGAAAATGAGATGTTGACTGAAGAAGTATGTGAGATCATGGAAGCTGGACAAGTAGCAAAGATGAATCTGAAATGAGGAGAGTGTTCATGTGACCAGGATGTACTGTAACCATGACATCAGTTTTTATGGACCCCACCCATGTAGACGGTTATTTAACCATCCATCACACCTCCATCCATGTCCTTGTGGGAGGGGATATCCTGTCAAGCCCAAACCCAGTTCCATGCAGTCAGTGTTCCATGCTCGTTATAATTCATGCACCTCGCGTACGGGTTCTTGAACAGTGCTCTCATGATGGTCATTGATCCCTTCAATAAAGATTAGAGATAGAGAGACTCTCTTTAGACTAGAACGTTCTATATATTGTACACTAGAATCTTATGTAATCTCATTTTCGGTAAATGTCGGCAGTAAGGGAAAAAAAAAGATCAAATGAGATTTTGGTTCTTATTAATGATTATGTGCGTCCAGTCGAGTCGACTCTTTCTGGGATTCATCACATCCGGTTAGGATATAATCGGACAAACCTAAAATGAGGAATAGATTATTAATACCTTATTACCAGCAAGTGCAATATACTGGAGCATATCAGAGACACAGTGTGATTAAGTCTTGGCATATGTTACCATCAGTATGCATTATAGACTTCATGATCCTTCATGGAATACTGTGATTGTTCAGCTTTCTAACTAACACTACCTCCTCAGCCTTAAGCAGCCTTGCAATGTTTCAGAAATCAGTCTTCTAGTCTATCATGTCACGAATTCTGCGGTTGTGGGTAGTTAATGTTTATTTATGTCCGTTGTTTTACTATACATGTCTGTTTCACATTTGGTCTTGGGTAAACAATATGGTAAATAGGTTCCAGTGCATTGAAATGTCGACAGTGCAACATTTCCACATATCTATTGATGTGCATTACCATGTGGTCTCAAAGGAGTTGGCTGGTGGATGCTGCAGGCACTGTCATAAAGCTGAAATGAAAAGTAATGAAAAGACATTATTCCTTTGTGCTTATCCTTTGGGTTGTGGCTCAGGGCTCCTGTGAGGTAGCAGGTATTGTCAGAGCCGCACTCTGTCCCACACACAGAACATCCACACCTGCTCACCGCTCTACACAACATGCATCTTTCATCAATGTGAATCATCCATGTGTTTTCCTCTCGCTAAAACAGTTAAAACCTCTGGTGCCTCGTGTACAACAAATCATGCATATCTTATGATGTTTCAAATAATTGGAATACAGCAATCCATGCCTGCTGATATACTAGACAGTTATACACCTCTTCCCTCGGAGTACTTGCCATTGGCAGCATGCTTAAGGCCAGGACGGCCCTGTATTGTTCCCTGGAGTGTGAAGACATCTATCAGAAACGATGACGTCTGAAGGTAAACACACAATGAAATCAATCAAACTTATGAACCAGATATTGATTAAGGTCATCCTATTGGTTTAGTCTCATGAAACAGATTTAGAAAACCAAATATTTCACTGGATATAAATGATTACATTCTTAAATCATGTAGCAGAAGATTTTTTATTTTAATTTTTTTTACATGAATATGTGCCGACAGAGCATGCAGCAGATTGTCAAAGTGAACAGTTCTATGAGACAAAGTTAGTTGTTGTTGAGCTTGGTACAGTTTGTTGAACTGGACATGCACAATACACAACAGCATCATTTCAACAACAGATCTCAACTATAGCAAAACTTCAACAAAACAAATTGCATAATTCATGTTGAATGTGGGAAGATAAACATATACATGTGGCCCACTCATGTCTATGAGCATCTTGTACATAATGGGCTGTAGCTGTCTGCCACCTGTAGGGAGTGCAGAGTGTGGTTCAGTGTGGACAGAGTCATCAGTGAATCCAGAGACACAATGACACTGTACAGTAAAGTCCTTCTCTGTAATGGCTCATCTTTGTTGCCATGGGGAGAGTGAGGTCACTGTGTGTGACCTTTTACACTCAGTTCACCTCATGAGGTTTGGAGGGAAAATAGGATCTTGTCCAATAAAACCAGTTTATTCTATATGAAACAATGGAGTCGGTCCCATCTTCCTGTTACAGATAAGAAGGCAATACAATTACAGTTCATTCGGAAATACTATGAATTGTGTTGTCATATATATATGACACATGTTTCAAAGACATTAGATTATTTAGATTTAGATATGTTTTCTCATTTCAACGTATTGACATAAACAATGACAAGATTTTGTCATTTAAAGTGAAATTGTCAATAAAAGTGAAAATCCAGACTACTAATATAATCAAAGTCTCTCAACAAAACAAAAAAGACATATTGCACAGCGATGTTGAAAATGTAATGTATAATATTCATGATTAATCTCAGCAAACATACACACACACACACAACACACACACACAACACACAGTACACCAGCAGTGGGGCTAGATTGACTCCCTGCTTGGATGAAGAATGGAAGTTATGTAATTGCGACCATTGGCAGTAATAATAATAAAGGAGAAAACAAATCACTCGCATGGATTCCAGGAAACCACTCAGTATAGAGACGTCCATTAATGTCACACATGTGGAGAGGAGCACCATGCTAGCTGTTATCAAACAGCTGTTTGTTCACTCATCCCATGTGGGACTATGGGAGATGGAGGCTCAGTGTACGATGAGTTGGAGTTCGTCTGTCAGGCTCTCCGTCTCCCCAGGCAAGAGAAAAGCAAACGTACTGTAGACTGTGACCCCTGTGTTATCTCTTATCCTGTCTCCTATCTCTCATCTCTCTTATCTCTTTGAGCGACAGACTCTGTGTTGGGGGAGAATGGGAGGACCTCAGGGAGAGCACTCCTAAACACTCCATGTTTCCATCGCTCACTATGTTTTCATATTCCGTCTCTTCCCATCCCTAGGCAAGGAAATAGACATTGCTATTCAATGTCTGCTTTGTGACGACGGGGCTGTTTTTTCAGATGGTGTGGCAGTGCCCCAAACAAGAGGGCCTGTCATGTTGTGAAACAAATCTGACACGTTCAAGGATGAGACGTCATGCGTTGTTGCGTAATGTGTTACCCTAAAATGCACACAATGTTGTGTTCTACTGGATGGACGTTGACTTGAATGGTAAAAATTGGTCACAAAAACAGACAAACGGGTAACTGACGAGTGTCCCTGGCAGATAAAACTCCAGCTGGCAACTGAAACACGCAACCCTTCCTGGAGAGTCTTGTTACCTCTGCCTCGCCTGCCTCAAGTCAGTGATAGATCACAAGACATGAGTTATGACTCTTCCTGCAGAAACCTTTGACATTCCCTGTCCTGCTCTGAGTCATTTCCAGGAGTCAGCCTGGAGAGCAGCTTCCACAGCATGGCTGAGCAGGGGAGCAGGACGGATGAGAGGCCTGAACAGGGAGACAACTAACGTAATTATTTTCTGTCCTTCTTCCTCTCCCTGCCTTGAACTGATTGCAGGAAAGTCACAGAAGCTGCAAACACACACGCACACCCGCCCCCTTTCACACACAAACACACACAAACACAAACCTGCAGAGACAAACCGCTGGAGGTCAAAACAAAGCAGGGAAACCAACATGGGAGATTGGGATGACAGAGGTGTGCAGCAGGAAGCTGAGGGGGCTGAGGGGGCTGAGGGGGCTGAGGGGGCTGAGGGGGCTGAGGGGGCTGAGGGGGCTGAGGGGGCTGAGGGGGCTGAGGGGCGGAGACCAGGGGAGATGGATCTAGTAAATAATAGGCCTCTCATTGATAAAAGATAGCAGCTGACAAATCAGAGAATTTCCAAGGAGGAAGCCATGAAGGCAGAGGAGGCAAAGTACAAAAGCACAGGGAGGCAGACTGGAAAGAAAAGACTGGATTGAAACCGTTTAAAAAGACAAATGGCACAAACATGGTCTCAAGAGGGACGTATTGGCTTAAAAAACCACTAATTCAGAGACAAATTGAATCAACATTTAAATAAACTATCACACAATGTCCCTTTGGCATTTTCACTGGCAAACCAGCATGTTTTCTCACTTTGTGTTGCTAAAGTAAATGCTATTGTGTGTCGGTTTGCAAGCAAATGCAATCCCACTACATTATTAGCATCCTGAGAAAAGCCCCATCTGTTACTTTGTTTACTTCATATCCAGTTAACACAACAAACAATCCTTAACTCTGGTTTCTGCTTGGATTTGCTCCCCACTTTCATTAAGATATTTAAACAGCATTTCCCACGGCATAAATGTTGTTGTTTATAAACAACTAAAGTCCTCATAACATTTGCAATATGCTAACGTTTACCTAAGGGATGTTCAAAAGCTCAAATCCAATATAGCTGAGCAACAAAAGCAGGGCCTTCATTCATGTGCATGCAAAAGTCATGATCCATCGTTTCCTAAAAACCAACCAATCTTATGCAGCTCTCTTTGTGCTGGTAAGACAATTCCTTTGAGAACTAACGTCTCTTTTAGCTCTGAGCAGATGATGATGATCTACTTATCTGCGTTCTAGCATGGCCTATTGACACAAGCCCCAATGCTATTACGACATGTTTAACGAGTGACCTCGCACATAACCCTGCTGTAATCGCCTGCATTAGCCTCAGTAGAACAGATCTTCCATCAGTATGTGTCTCTCATGGCTGACAGCCATCCAGCCCCGGGGACCAGAGGCATCACACCTCACTAAGGGGGCAGACGAGGAGTTAACTGCATTGTCTTCAAGCATCATTCATTGCTATTAGGCATGCAGAGCAGGCAGGAGTTTCCACTTTGCATGTCTTGGTCAGCCAAGGGTGGGGGAGTGTGGGGGAGTGTGGGGCAAGAGGGCGATGTCTGTTAGAATCAGCAACAAGGTCATCCGCTGTCTAACACCAGTCCAGCTCTCTTGCCTCCAAAGCAGACCCCCCCCTCCAGGCCCTGACCTTGTCTAGTTCCATGAAATGAAGTAGCCATGTGTAATTTCTCAGGCTGCCTGAGCTGTAACCTCCTTAGGTGTCAATGATGCAGTTTGAGCCATCCACTGTTCAATAAAACTAAGGCACTTCTTGAATTCTTTGCCTTTGCCAAAATAAACCTACATTAAAGCAATCGTAGTTTAGAGCAAATAGTACACAACTGCAAGTTCAGCATCGACAAGTACAAATAACATACCAACAATTGCAGGTGTTTGTGATTGATTAAAACGAATGCTGGAATGGTAACGCAACATACAGTGTGGATGAAGGGGCTGGGAGTGAGGGTGAGCCTGTTGGATGAGGTAGTCAGTGAGCCAAGCTTAGTGCCTTGTGAACGCAAGCAAGCATCAGCATACAAGAAGGAGAGTGTGGGAGGGAGGGAGGGAGGGAGGGAGGGAGGGAGGGAGGGAGGGAGGGTTACAAGAAAGAATTTTGATTTCAAACTAAAAAATAATCTAATTTAGAATGACCCCTTTGTAACTGAATGGTGACTTTAAAGATGGCAAAGTAAACTGCACTCAAACAGAACCATAGCAGTCTCATAAGAGCACTAGCCTTGAAATGGAGCAAAGCATAGTTTGAATGTAATGTAATTTAGACCCCACTTGACAGCTTCATCCATCATTGTCAACAAAGGGTACATCAATATAGCCCTCAAGGTTTTGCCAAATGATACTTGGAATGTGAGAATGTCTCACTCACGTGTCCAAAAATAGAAGAGACGACACTGAGTTAAAGTGACAGAAAACACCGTGCTGTCCTTATTTATTTGTTTATTTATCATCAATGTGGCTGACGATTATCTTGGAGACAAGAAATCAGGGTATTAACATGCTGGAGACAATGTACATAACATTTACCAGGCACTCTTGTCCAGAGCGACTTACAGCAAGTAGAGGGACATTCTTCTTGAGGCATAATGTCATGTTGGTACAGCCATGTTTCGAACCAGGTGCCTTCTGATTACGAGGCTGACTTGGCCACATAACTCCCGCCTCCTGTACCTAAACACAGTTATTTTGCTTGTCTGGTTTCTTACAGTCGTTTTGCTTGGCATAAATGAAACCAAACAGATGGATCTAAGCCTGAGCTGGCTAACATCTGAATGTTACAGTGGTCTTTGTTAGAACTGAAGTATCATTAGATAATACAGCAGCCATGCTTGCTGGTGTTATGGCTAGTGGATTATGGAGGCTGTGTTGCATGTTGACTGGAGCTGACAGTGCACCTGCTTGGTTTTCTTCCTATCACGGTTCAAACCTTATCAACATGATCAAACCAAAATGATCTTCCTGAGAATCCCTGATTAGTGCGCTTTTTTTTCCAGAGACTTTCCTTTTGGCTAAACCCATCTGCTCATAGTAGCAACTTCAAAGGCTTCACCTGCCTTTCATCATTTAAAAGCTGATGATTATAGAAACCAGTCAATTAAAAGAAATTACGACTCATTAGAAGCTAAAGACTGATGCCAATGTGAATCTGGACGTATACAGAATACTTAATCAAGCGTCCCCTTTTTTTTGATCTTTGTTACTTAACCCAATATTGTCTTCTTGGCATCTCAAGTGACTCCTGATGTTCAATTTAATTTTTAGCAGTTCCAGCTCCTGTAGTTTTCTAGTGTGGAGGTGAACTTCTTAATGTGGCGTCCTCTCTCCCAAACTGGAAGCTTGTTTACAGTGTTCCTTTGAACACACCTATCTGCCCTCTTGCCAGTCTTAGTCTCTGGGACTTTTTGTATTGTTTGTGTTCCACCTTGAACTTCTTCCTTCTGCCCACAGACAGACAGGAGGCAGATTAATGCCATTCCTTTGAAATCTCAGTCACACACAGCAGCAGCAGCATCTCAGCCATGAGAATAAATCTCCAGTTTCCCATCTGTCAACTCTGACTAATGTCCACTGTCAATACCCATCCAGATCCTTTTCCAAAATTGAAAAGACGTGAGAGCAATTCTATAAGTCCAGTCAACTTATCTTACTACAAATCGAGAAGTTAGTTTACGAGATGTGTGTGGGGGGAGGGGTAAGACATGTTTGTAATTGAGAAACAGAGATTGTTATCATAATTATTTAATTTTGTAAATGGTTTATGGTGATTATCTCGTCAATACAAGGTAAACTGTGTCCATTTCATGGAAATTGTCAAGAAGAGGGCTCTTTTGGCATTTGATTAATTCCTTTCATGCCTAACGTGCATTGGCAAAGAGCCTCCATTTTTAAGAGTAATGCTGTGTCTTTTTGTGGTTGAAGTCTGCATGTCTATAACTTTATTTCGGAACATACAGTTTGTTTATTTGCTATGATCACAAACTACTTATGGGGAGTTAAGAAAATAGGTTCTGCTTCAGCTGAGTGACTTATAATTCAGCCAGATGTCTATTCCATAAACATAATGAGATGCAAATTGAAGTTGTCACAAATAATCAGCTATGGCAGTGTACTGCAAATTATTATTTGTGAGGAAAGGTGCTTTTACCTCCATGTGTTTGAAATTCTTTGGATTCATTTACCTGATTCAGTGTAGATTAGAGTTTGAATTTGCCTAGGATCAAGATGTTTGGCTGCTCCACTGGTAAACAACATCACACGGGGAGAAACTTGAAATGACTCAGCTGCAAGCTGGTTTGATTTCCTAATACGAGCTTTCTTGTGTTAGATTTGACCCAAAATAACAAGCTGAACTGAATACACTTCACATTTAGTCATTTAGCAGATGCTCTCATCCAATGCACAGGGACATTTGTTCTGAGGCAAGTAGGGTGAAGTGCCTTGCCCAAGGACACCAATGTCATGTTGACACAGCGGGGGTTCAAACCAGGGACCTTCGGAATACTAACCTGGCACCTTAAGCGACTGTGCCACCTGACTTCATATCATACATGTATATAGTCAGAGACAGAGGATGAAACTGGAACAGAGACACATTGCAAATTCTTTCTCAGCATTTTGAAGCAGCCTGATACTTCAATATGTCATAAAGATTCAAGCCAGACATGCTGTCGACTGACAACACTCCTCTGTTTCATTTCAGAGGTAAGGAACACTTGACTGACCACTGGGACATCAACCATCAGCTGTTAGATTGATGTCAGTGTTTTATAGAGGTACTAAATTGTTTGATAATGTAGGGCAAGAAGGCTTGAGGCTATGTATTGCATTTCACTCACCGGTACCATTGAAAAGCTACAGATATTTATCTTTTCTGTTATCAACTTGTTATCAAACAGTTTGCGTGAATCTGTTTGTGTGTGTGAGTATGCATGCACATGTATTTCCATAGTAGATGGTTGTGTCTCACAGTGTGAGAATCAACAACCTTAACTGAACAATCTTTTTGTCATGCAGACAAACCCTTCCTTATATAGCTTCTTGTTTTCTCTTTGATCTGAATTATTGATACGAAAGCATTGATTCTATGAATTAACAAACATTTGGCGAGACTTTGGAAGCGGCAGTATTGTTCTGTGAAAAACGATAGCATTTTTTAGACACAAAACTCCATTATTTCAGGTTCACCGTGTACAATATGTCACAGATTCCATTAAAAATAACAACAAAAGGAAAGTGACATTAGCAAACCCTTTGTTTAGTTTGCATTAATTAGACTGACACTTGAACCTTTGGCCACAGAGCGGGCATCTGAAGATTTAGAGAAAGTGTTTAGAGAGAGGAACCATGATATGGAACCATAACATACTTTCCATATTATGGCTACACGCTCTGTAACTGTAAGATATGTCATTTCTACATGTCATGGTCAAATTGTACCTCATTGGAAGAACAGGTAAACTCTTGTGCTGCATGCTTTCTTGTCATGCCTCAGATATATGGCAGGTTGTTTTCTGTAGATGCTAAGGACATTGGGATCAATGCAAAAAATCTGTCTTTGAAATGCAACGAATTATTTAGTTTACTAATCCAAATTACACACACGCAAGCTTTGCTAAAGTAAAGCCTTAAAATCCTCCTCGCCCCAGGTACCTGAAAAATGTAACTGTGTAAGAAAATATTCATCGGGTCTAGTTTACCTAATTCAATTTTACTTTTGACATTTTTATAGAAGATTACAATGTTTAAGAGGAGCATTTCTAGCGCGTGAGACATTAGAGGCTGTTTGGATGTGATTGATTACAAGCAGTACATTCAAAATAAGAACATCTGGCTTTAAGACAACGTTCTAGAACATTATAATGGTCTAATGACAAAGAAGACCCTGAATGAACCCACTTTAAACTGGGCTTTATTACAGGCAAGCAAGGAAGTAAAATATATAGAACATTTAGAACATTTAAAATCAACAAAATCATCACATGAAATATGGTTGGCGTTTTAAAAAGCCATTTTTGAGAAAGATGTGTGCATGCCAGTGTTTAACGCCAGCATCAAACTAAGAAATAAACTTTATGATGGCTGATGGTGACATTAACAGATGGTAGTATCACTCCATTGCAATTTATTTAATTTATTATGTTTTTGGCAAAGTCAAAAGAAAGTCAGACTTGCTCTCAAATGCCTTTGATTATAGGAATGTTTAAACAGCTTGCATTTTAAAGAGATTCCCATAGGCTTGGAAAATCTTGTTGAACTAGTATAGAAAAGGGGTTTATTTATGTCCGAATATGCCATATGGTGTGAAGTGAAAATGTCTTATTGTAAAGATCCGAGCAGGAAGATCTTTGTTGGTTTCTCTCATCTCAGTTCACCTTCCGTCTGAGAAAGTTGTGTTTGAATGTGTTTGCAGCAAACCCCTTTACAATGCTGACCCATCATTTCTCCACAAGACAGAGTAACAAAATGAATCATGTGTTTGGTCCTTTGTGTTTGTGTTTCATCTCCCACCTGCTGTCTGGTGACTTGCTGTGTCAAAGCCTTTTCTTGCCAGCCCATTCATCTCCAAAGAGTTTGAAGGTTAAGCTCTGCCCGTACAATCACCATGTATCATTGATTACACAGTAACACAGCGCAGCTTTGAGAATACAAATCACACTGTGCTTGTTCTCCTGCACTGTTCTAGAGAATCCCAACACATCATGGAACATGCTGGAGTTATAGATCTGTGATCCACTGGTGCTGTGTTGTATGTTCACGTCTCGGTCAATATAGACTTACTCGACTGTATTGTAGTGAGTGTGTGTGTGTGTGTGTGTGTGTGTGTGTGCTACAACAGTGTGGCCCATGCCATAATTTGCCTCAAGGACTGTCAGCTGTACCCTGAGGTTGGCAGCATATTGAATCAAATTAAATGAAATAGAGGCAGCAAGATATAATGGAAAACGAAGTCCCTGACATCGAGAGACGCTAGCTCATCATTTTCAGTCAAAGCCAAACGCAGACTTCATACTTCCCCAGTTCACACCTAGCTTACCTTACAGGATACCTGCTGACTTCTGAAACCAGAACAGTCCAAGTAACTGGCTGACCCTCAACTTTACTGCATTCATAAATGCTGTAAAGAAATGGCAGAAATGGTTGTTCACTTCCTGTGGAAGGCCATGGTGCTTCATACACCTCCCTTAACAACACTCCTTACTCTAACACCACCTCTCAAACTACCTCACAGTCCCACAGCCCCCTACACACACCCTCACACACACACACTCTTACACACACACACACACACACACACACGCACACAGACACATGTCTGCTCGTCCAGCCCTGTCTTTAAACAGTGTCATGTGTGTAGTGGCTGTGGTGACAGTAGAGCAGCAGGGCCACTGTGGCACGTGGCAGCCCTGTGAGCTCCATGTCAATCAGCCCCAGGCTCAGCGGAGGTCTCCTGAGCTCCCAGCAGGCTCTGCCTGATCACACTACTGCCAGACACACAGAACAGAAGCATGGAAATGCATCTGACCCTTACTCTCGTTTAGCTCAAGTTAGACTCACATGCCTGATCTGCCAACTGAGACATCTGCTTCTCTATAGACTTCAGTCATTAGGATTTGACAGAGATGACAGTAAGTGGGCCAGATCATCATCTTCGGATCAAACGTATAAAATGGTTTGTTTGTGATGAGTGGACGGAGGGGCCTTTTGTCCTTGCTGATGTGTGAACAGTGCAAGCTCCACTGTAAGGGAGGACAGCAGATCAATATGGACTAGAGGCTGGCTCTTGTTACCCTAACAAGAGAATGATGAGTGGTATCATCCACTTTGCCACTCTTCCCCAGCGCGGGTCATGGCCGATCACACCACACTTCTCTATTTTTACATTTGGAGTGCTTCACACAAGCCTAGTATTAAAAACCCACACAGACATGCAGGCATCCCACTGAAACATTGTCTGTGGTCAGTGTTTATCTGTATTCTTTTAATTTTTTTAATGGTCCGTTGTACTGTACTACTCGTGGTGCAAAATTGGATTGCCAGGTGTATTTCAGTTCAACAACAACAAATGTTGACATTTCATGTTGTTTTTCAGATAGAAATACTGAAACATACTGTTTCAATTGGTTTTTAATCATCATACAGAACAAAGGTACTCTGTTGTTCAAGTAACCTCTTGTGTAGAGTGCTGCTGTGCTGAAAGAGCCTGTCTGCATTAGAGTTTAGATTTGGCTCAACCGTCTTAAAAGCAAAGGTAATTGATAGAAGTGTTTAGACTAGCTGGGGATGGAATTAGCGACACCATTAGTAGGACCGGTTGACTGGAAATCTGTCTAAAACCCGAAGGATGAGTGGAGACTTTGTTTTATTTAAAAGCACCGTAAACACTGTGACATTGGGGTTAGTCAGATTCTGAAGCAAGACCATACAATCCATCAGAGGGGATTCAGAATCCTATCATCAGTTCATCATGTGCAGTTGACTCCCATCCAGATAGTTCACAGTGGAAACATCTCACTCACTGTGTGGAGCTTGTTCATAAATCAGCATGTTTCATTCTGCTTGCTGTGAACACACACAGAGAGTTTCCAAGAACGCAAACAGAGTTGCAGGGCCTGAGGCTAAGAGGCTTTCTGATTTACTCTGGTAATCCCAAGTGGTAAATCCACATACTCAGTACAACCACTGAGCTATAACTGGAAGTGTACAGTGCATGTACTAAACAGAAGAAGTACAGTGAAGTAAATGGTGTTATTATTCTCTATCTTGATTTCCCTCCCTCGTAATAAGCCCTGTAACATCAGCATTTTGGAAACAGGTTCTAGTGTGCCACTAAGGGTAGAAAACTCCTATAAGGCATGCAAGGCTAACATTCTTCAGAAGGGAACCTGCTGAGCTCTTGGTTGAAAAAAAACCCATATATAAATCCATATATCCATCCTTCCATATATAAAAGAAAGAACTTAGTTGTTTTTTGTTCTGAAGCAGTAGAGTTAAAGAATCCACCTGTTTGTTTTCCCAGTTTTTTTTGGTTTAGTCTTTTTGCTAAGGAGCTAATGTAGCAGCACTTAACACCAACATGAAATCCTTTAAATCGCGAAAAGGGTAGAAATCAGATTGACTGTGGACAATAACAATACAATAACAGGTGCATAAAAGCTTCATTAAAAACACTTCGGCTTGTCCTGACAGAGCCAATCATTGCGGTGAACAGGAAATGGTGATTCCCTGAGACATACACCACAGGAAGAGGAAATGACTTGCGTACAATTACTCTCAAATGTGTACATCACACTTCTATAGGCCAGAAAAATCATCCAACCCAAGCTTGAAGTGTAGCGTCTCCCACACTACAAGCCCTTCTATTCATTTTCTGCATGTGTCCTGTATGTGTCAAAGTAAATTAGATTTTGTGATAAGAGGGTGGCAATGTGGCAGAGAGAATATGGAATTTTCCTATGTCTCTCGGAAGTATGTGTTGGAATACAAATGTGAAGCAGGAAAGTGTGTTAACAGTAGGTCCATTGTTCTGCTTAGCTTAGTGAGGTAAATTATTACAGCAGACAGATGCTTCAGTCTAACACTCCTAATCCAACATGTGATTTGATTAGTAAATTGTCAATATTGAGTGAGGTGGGGAGGGCTTCAACAGGCTTTACTGGAACCCTTGTTTGCACAATGTTTACATTCTCCTTAACGTGTTCAGAAGGTAGGTTCAGCCTGAACCTCCTTATGAATGAAAATGTTGATGCTTTCATCCTATCACCTCTGGGCTCTTGGCAAGGGCAGCAGGTTCGTTTGCGTGGGGGTCATGTGACGCCTTCGGTTATGGCGTCGAGCTAGTAATCCGAAGGTCCTTGGTTCAAACCCCGGCTGTGGCAACATGACCTTGTGTCCTTGTGCAAGGCCTTTCACTCTACTTGCCTCAGGGGAATGTCCCTGAACTCGCTGTCTAAATAAGAGCGTCTGCTAAAATGACTGAATGTAGGTGTTTCACATACATGTTCCCTATCTGTGGATCAGAGCTTGAGGTTCCAGAGCAGCTGGATGCTCTACTTAGGTGCTCTAATGCTGCTACTGGTGTCTGTCTACCTACCTTCTATAAAAGCATCTATTAAATGACTAAATGTAAATGTATTTTTTATGATTAAGTGTGATGATCATCTGTACCAGGATTGGCCTCCTATTTTTTGGGAGAAAGAAAGTAAAATTGTATTAATTTACATTGTTAGGTTTAGTGTAATTGATCAGAGGAGAGATGGAGAGACACATCTAAATGCTTAGTGATCCCCTGCTGCTTCGCTCTTTGAAGTGAGGAGGGAGGAGACTTTCGGTTTCAAATAAACACGTTCTCCTCTGTACCGGATTCTGTTGTTCCCAAAAGCAGCCTCACATAAAGCATAAGTGACTGAAGAAGGTTGAGGGGAATTGATGGAGGCAGAATGGGTTTATAGGTCAAGATTCACAACCTGCCATCCTCACATCACTTTTCAGGGTGAAGGTGTTGTCATGTAGACTGGACTGAGGCCCTATTAATTTACACTACTTCACTCAAAGCGATGTGTTGCAGAAGAGATATGTTGCCAATAATCTAGATGTGATATAAATTCCAAGCATTCCATTCTGCATATGTTTCTCTCTTCTCCTCTGATATGGATAAATTGAATACATCATGTAAATGCCTCGGTCATGTAAATGTTATGTGGAAGCAGTAAATACAAATATTCATATATTAAATGTCCAAAGTGACAAATTACTACATTACCTGGATAATAGGCATTCGCTCATATGTGAATAATGTTGCAGAAGAACATTGAACAAAGAAAAGGCCTAAATATGGAGCTGCTTTTGTGTGTATTTCACACTAAAACACTCAGTACTACAAAGCAAATGGAAGCAAAGCTTGAAAACAGAGTTACTTGAAGAAGAAAAAAAATTGGAAAGTAGCTTCAGTTATGGCAGAGAACACAATCTTGATCTTTCCTTGAAAAACCATTTCCAAGCCTCTTATCAAATTCCTTTTTATTCATTTATCATCCTCGTGTGTCCTCTGCCCACTGTCTGCAGGACCCACTATCACAATGGATGTTTGCATTTGGCCAGTCACTTCTCATGTTTGTTAATGGACAACAGTTCATCTGAAGGTGACTGATTTCTCTGGATGAACTACAGTAAACTAACTGTTCCAGCGGTCAGAGATTTTCTTCAGCTGCATATTTTAAGAAAGAAAAGTAAACCCCTCGTGTTCATCAGCTTCCACAGTCTCACAGAATGTGCTGTCATATGTGTAGAGGAGGTTTCAATAACAATGATACACAGATAACAAGGATTATCTCAAAGCAACAAAAAAAACATTAGCAAGGACCCTCATGTGAGGAAGCTGACCATCAAGTCTAGGTTTCAGAAACAATGTGACATAAATAATGTCGGCTGTGGGTCCTTCTCCGTGTGAGGATTAAGGCGTATGGTTGTCAGATGTAATTGCATCTGTGCACTGTAGCAGAAAACAAGGCAATCCAGAGCCATGTGTGTGATATCATGAGTGTGACATGAGTGTGACATCATGAGTGTGACATCATGAGTGTGACATCAGGTCAAAATGTATTTGTATAGCTCTTTTTAAGAGCAATGTCACAAAGGGCTTTACATAATGCTTCATTTCACATGCCCATAGAACAGCAACCTTAACCCTGAAGGATGTTGTGAGGTGTGTTAGGGTTACATGTGTGACATCACGTGTGTGACATCACATGAGAACACATTCACCTGTGTGGATCTACTAGGAACTAATGACACCGTTTGTGGAAGAACCCCAAACAAGTTCATGAGGATTCTGAAGGCTGCTGTAGCTGCAGTGGTGGTCTTACATAACCACATCTCTCCACAGACTCTGCTCTGCTTAAAGGATCTGGCCATTTACTTCCCTCTGTGTAAGAATGATGGACAGCTGCATTGAGAGAGTGAGTGGTTGTGTTTTGTGTGTTAGCCCCTGAAGCCTGTCTCCCTTCTTGCAGTAAGAGCACTCAAGTCTGCAGGCTTCTCAATCTCATCCGGTCATAAAGCACAAACGCTCCGAGAATTCTAGACTCCCAAAATGTGTAATTCTAAAAAGATCTGAAAATGACTATAACATCTAGGCTTGATGTTATTAGTTACCTTTCTCCTTTAAAGAAACATCAAAAGTTTTATCTGAATTAATGGTTATACAATTATGTTATTTTGTTGTTTTATTGTGCCATATTGCCCTTCAGTAAACACTGTGAAATGTTCTTCATTTGGTTTTATACCTTCCATTTTCATGCCAGTGTATGTTATTGGACCCAACATATGCGTAGAGTCAGAGATCCAGATTACCTACTTGTTGTGTTCACTGCTTGGGCCATATGGTCAGATTTAGGAGTGGTGCTTTACTCTTAATCTGAGGACCAAATCCTCCTGAAACAGACAGCAGACTGTTCAGAACCTTACCTGTGCACTCTGTCAACAATAAACTATTTTAAAGAGTGATTTTATTCATCTCTGTTTTAGTTGTGGCTACTACAAAGAGCTTTTGTGATGTTCCTTTGTGCCCTGGTGTTTTACATGTGTAAGCGTATCTTTTCAGTGTGTGATTGTACGTGCTTTTTCTGTGTGTATATATCCTGAAGAGCTCAAACATCAACCATATAGCCAGCCTTCCTCCTTGAGAACATTCATGCATAGGCATAGTCACACAAACAATCTAACAGGTCTTCAAAACCAAGGTCTCAAAGAATTGCAGGAAGAACCCAGCATATTCTTCTGTTTTGTATTCATCCTCTTTGACGTAAGAGAGGTGACATTTTTTTGTGTTTACCATGAGAAAAATCATCTGAGAAAGAGGAGGCAGAGGCCAAATTGCTTGACATCCTGCAGGATTTTCCTTCACAGAGGGAAAACAACACAAGATTTAGTCATGACAGTCGACATACATGACCATCCATGTTATTTTCAGAAGGCTGAGACAATCTGGACTTTGTATCTGTATCCATCTAGGTAATTTAGCGTTCTATTTGAATGGAACAATAGCTGTACATCGATTACCATTTGATCTGCACTGTCCAGTAGCACAGCTACAGTCTGACATCTATGACAATTCTCAGAGCCTACATTTTTATTTTCTGGGCAGCAGTTTCTGCCATCTGCCTGCAATGGCTGCAGAAGGCACAGATAAGAAAAGTCTTATTTTGGATCTTGAGGGATATTGTTTAGAATTTACATCACCCCTAAATCCCTCTCTGACAGAATGCGTAGATATTCTCTCAGGTCTCAGATGGATGAAACCCTGGGAAAAGGGCAGCGTTCCAGGCGATACTGCCCACCTGACAGGCCCCATAGCCAGTCCAGCCAAGCTCTTGATGTGCCAACACTGTGACAGCTGCAGACATCTCAGCCACCCGGGTCTCTGTGATGGAGGATCTGGCTTTGCCAGGAGAACAGGCTCATTGCCATGCCGCCTTTCTTCCAGAGGGCCACAGGAGATCAGTGGGACTGTCAGAGCCCAGGCAGGCCTCTCATGAACAGGGGGGAGGGAGGAGGGGGGGTGCCTGGGGTGCCTGGGGGCAGTTTAAGGCAGTATGGAGCCATATGGACGCAGAGAGGTGAGAAGCCTGGGGGTGAGGCTGAGAGCAGTTGGTGGATTGTTATCTGTGGGATGTATTAATCAGGGAAGCTCTGTGGTGGAATCCACATCTGGTCACACAATGTGTCACCAGTACGGGTCGCCAAATTGGCATCCCCACAGGGATCGCACTAAGCAGGCATCTCATTGTCCATAACGGTGCCCTGTGCTTGTCCAGTTAATTCCCTTATACAACGGTATGGTCAACAGAGGACTCATTTGAAATGATCACCAGCTTCTCTGTATTGGAAATGACTGAACCAATAAAATGTGTATTAAAGTCTATGCTGTGCAGTATGCGTTGAGGTGAAGTGAGTGACTGAGGTGAAGGCTGCTGTGTAGAGGATCTCTGCCTGGGGCAGACTGAGCTGCAGGGAGGTAGGGATGTCTGCAAAGCTTCTTTTGATGGAAGGTGTGGAGGAGCTCTGTTGCATGGCATCAACATACAGCTTGAATTTGACCTAGTACACTAAACATAGAATAAGATTTTTCAACGTGTGTTTGTATGGCCGGACTGGAAGTAACATTGAAACATGGATTAGATATATTTCATCCATGTGTCCCTAGTATTCAGCAATCTCTTATTCTTATCTCTTAGTTTATACATTTACCGAAAATGATGATGTGGGATTAGTCACAGAGTCAACAGTCACTCTGTTAGGATCTGCTCCACTTTACTTTGTTTTCCACTGTGTCCAAGGCATTATTTGCCTGTGTTTCAATTCCAATAAAATCCGGGGGTCGGAAATACAATTATACAGCATTTTACATTTGAATTAAAATATTAAATAAACAACTGAGATTTATAATAGCAAAGTTCTTCATTAACAAGGATTCCAAATGAATTCTCTAACCCTTCACCTTTCATTTTCATTGGTTGGACGGGCAGGGGTTTAATTGGGTGTCAGCTGATTACAGCTAACAGCTCTGATTCAGACATTATTCAAACCAGTGTTCTGATGGAGTCTGCTGGTGTGTCGTTACAGCCACAATGTGTTGGTATACACAGGGGTCAACAAGTCAAATTGTACTGACTAATGATCCATGTGCAATTAGTAGTCCTGCTAGTAAACTGAACATTAACACACAGGGCAGGTTCACCATGTAAGATGTTTCTTATTGTAAGTGGAGAGTTGTGGGGAGTTTAGGCGTGAAGGAAAAAAGACACACTTGCTCAAGTAGTCGACATGTTTTATGTGAGTTCTGCTTTGATCTGTGCACAACTGAGAAGCTCTTTGTGGCAATATTCACGAACAGGGCCAAATAAAATAGGATTTGATTTGATGTGGTTTTAGGATTAGATGACAGAGAATTGGATGAATGTTGGTTTCATGTTTAACCTATCGAGTTGAAGGCACTCTTTCATCAGTGTCCTGGAGAAGACAAATTTCGAACATTATATCACAACACCCAAATGGATAGGATCAGTTACACAGAGTACCAAGGCCACTCCCAAAGGCCAAGAAAGTACACCACTAACATATTTTTCTTCCCTGATCCAACCAATTCACATGGACCTGCAATATTTAAAGCCGTGTTACTGGAATGTTGCATTTTGAAGGATTCAAATGCTCTTGAGGCAATGCACCAGTCTAAGATTGAGACAAGACTCTCTCGGACATGTTGAGAAGTCTTAATCTTGGGTTGAAAGGCTTCCCTCTCCAATCCCCCACCCTCCCTTCCCCAGGTGTCTACAGAGCTGAAGACCAACAGATGGCTTTCTAAAGTAGAACATTGAAGAGATATCATTGAAATGTTGGAAGGAATTTCTGATTTGTTTCAAGGACAGCAGGCATTAGAACTCCAGTGAAAATACAGAATGTTGATTCTGTTAGCCATCGCTCGCCGGTTGACCTTTGCTCGGTAACAGTAACCAAGTGAGGATCTTCTGTCCCAGTGTGTCCTCTGTGCTGCAGCACCTCGCTGACTGCGGCTGTATTTAGGATCAGACCCTGACATGCCTGCCCTCTGTCATTGAGACCCACTAGCAGGATTAGCAGCTGATACGCTCCTGATGCCTTAATCCCAGCTCTGTCTCGCCAAGATTACCACAGAAGAAGAATCACCACAAGCAAGACTGATGGAAAAGGTTCAACCTGGAGTCCAAACACCTGCATCCTGTTATCATTCAGAAAACAGCATGACACAGGTTATTCATTCTGATCAGGAACACCATTGTTATGATTGTTTAATAGCGCCGTAAACACCATTTGTGGAAATAGCTGCTGGAGAGGCTTTAAATTATTAATGGCGTGACTTCTATCTTTTATAAACATTTCTCTCATTAGGTATGGAATATGCCTGCTAGTGTGGTGTAACACAGGAAGTGCTTCCTCGTTAGTTTGTTCAGTAAATAAAGTAAACACATCCAAGACCTGTCAATGTCATGCCTAAATTTGAGCTGCGGTACGACCCAAAGCCATTTTCCTTCAACAGCCTGGCTTTCGTGGGAGGGGAACATAATGAACTCCACCTTCAGAGTAAGAACACTCTGTGTGGGAGAGAGGAAGGAAAGCCAAGCCCACATGGGGGTGGAGAAGCTTGCAACATTTGAGATCCGTCTGCCATCCCAGTAGGAGGGCTTTCATATTTGTCCAATGTTTGGATAAAAAAACGTACTAAGTTCTCCAAGGATGGTGGAAGACGATGAAGTCTTCACTTATGATGCTGGAGAGGTCAGTGCCACTGGATGGCTTTTGCAACACTGGTCACTCGAAGTTAGTTGATTAAATTGTGTCTTTTGCACAATAGCAAGTAGCACTTATGTGGTGTTGAGTTTAGCATGGACAGACTATTTCAAGGCGTTTTGTCTATTTGAGGCATCTTTTCCCTAGCTACTGTACCTATTTCCTTATTTCAGTTTTATAAGTTGCACTTTCCCCTCAACATGTGCTTGTAAATCTAACCAGTGAAGCAGCATAAGCATTGCATTTTTAGACACACAGAATTTAAACACATTTTTTTATTGTTCATTCAGCCAAGATCTTGAGAAATACAATTCAGATCTGGGTTCAAAAAATAGTTAGTTAGTGTAAACAACTTTCCAGAGAGTCCAAAAATGTTTATGGTTTCATCACATGCAGCATAGATGCATGCCAAGTCTACTACCTTCAGTGAATTCTAAATGGCTCTGTAGCCTGCTGTATTCTGTGCCTTTGGGGTATTGTCAACAATGTTAATGTCTATCATCAGATCAGACATGCTCCTGTTAACCTCAATGCTCCTGTCTGACAGCTGAGGTGCACAGGTGCTCCTTCAGGTGACCTTGTCTCTAACTGAATGGCATCTGTCCAAACAGATATGGTTCTCTGAATCCTCTCCAGGACTCAGTCATAGGAGCTGATTGGCACAACAGCTTGAGAGAGGAACTTAAAGTTAAAAGCGATAAACAAATACGTCTTACGTTATCATTGATGATGTTTTTCAATTTCTCTTTGAATAGTTTGCTTATATAACACTCTTTTTTTCACTCATTTTTCCCTAACCTTGAACTACTTGGCCAGGAAATCTCTCTAAGAAATTATAACTTGTCACCAGACCTATTATTACTGGACCGGATAAAAAGAACCAAAGATAAAGGTTGACTTTAGAGTTATGGGGAGATTATTCTAATTGTTTAATGACTATTTATTTCATTCTATTCACATTGTAATTTAAACATGATGTGGATTTAACTTCGGAAGTACCTTTTTTTAGTCAATTTTAGTGAGTCAACTTCTCTATACTTTACAAAGCCTTAGGAACCCAAAGTATTTCTGAGGCTGAATCTAATGTGAAAAAGTCACATGATGTCTTGATGATGATAGTACAAGATGGATGTGTTACTTGATATCAGGCGCCTCTTCCTCAGCAATCAATGTCCACCTCTAGTGGATTTGTTTAGTGTCTGATTTCAGGACCAATGAAACTGAAGAAATGCTATTCAGAGTAAAAGCAGCATTTGCGACCAAAGTCATCTGAATCCCAAAAGTTAATGAGTGTTGCAGTGAAATATTTCAGCAAAGCCATTTACTCTCTGGGCATTTAGTGGAGAAAAAAAAAACTGATGAAGTAAAACATTTGTGGAAGGTAAAGTTTCCAACATGAAGGATATGAAGCATCATCAGACTTGTAGTCTCTCTGCTTGTATTACTGAGAAGATGCTGTGTCTTTGTGGTTACCTTGCCTGATCCCAGCAGTCATGACTTGCATTTCATCCTCAGGCACACCACTCGATTTGGTATTGATCATCCTCTTGATACAAAAGCCATAGTGAATCATCAGACAAACCTCAAAGATAAACCACACACAAGCCTAACGGGAGTTTGGCTCCAGTTGTATGGACTGTGAACAAAACAAGATGACTTGAATAGTGCTCTCAGTAGATTCTTGTTAGAAGTCATAGTATTAGACTTTGATGATATTTCATACACATGATGTTTCATACCCTGAACCTTGACTGGGTAGGTGTTTTGTGTTTCATTGAAAGGTAGCTAAACTCAGCTGCTCCTTCATGTATCTGTAATATCGTGTCAACATTTCTGTTTAGAAAGTAGCTGCCATGTCACTTGTGAGTCACTCAGTAGGCAGTTCCATCCGCTTAGGTAGCGTGTTTAGTCTGAAGACTTCAGGTTCTGACTTCAGTCTGGCTACAGAGAACAGCGGTACTACAGACCTTTCTGGTGGACTGTGTGTGTGTGTGTGTGTTGTGCATGTTTCTGTATCTCCTGATTAGAGAGACCTTTTGCAGAAAAGGCCAGGCAACGCCAGAGGTGATGCCAGAGGCCATGTTTGACAATCCATTGTTAACGTTCCTTGTGTGCAGGGTATACATTAAGATCCTTCACCACCAGGCAAAAAATATATACATTCCAATAACCAGTGACATTCATTTACATTTTCCTATACAAATGACAGAACACCATGACATTAACGCAACGTCACTCCCAGAGAATCTTCTTTTAATTCTCTGATGGCTGCCTATCATCAGAAGACAAGCCCTGCTCTCCTGTCACTCTTCATTCATCTCTAAAAGGGGCAATTACTGCCTCTAAAAACCACATGTATTCCAAAAGCATGTTTCCTGTTCCTGGTAAAGGGGGGGGGGGGGGGTGGGGGGGGGGGGGGGTGGGGGGGATGGGATGGGGTGGGGGGGTGGGATAACTTCCCAGTAGCAATGATTATTATTCCTCCACTGCCCAGTGATCAAGGTTACTCTTCTGTTGTGACAGAGGGAGTAGCGGTGTCCTGCAGAGCCCCTCTTGACCCGCTGTACGGCCTTAAGGAAGAAGAAGAATGAGGAATGAGAGCACCACTCATTAATGAATATTAGAGAAATATTCAAGGTCATGGCAGAGTATGAAGTGGTCTTTCCATGAGCACAGAAATGTCCTGTGTTGGACACTGATGCTGAGTCCTGCAGCACCAAGACTTCACCAATCACACCATTTCTGCAGTAATCCATCGGGGAGGCATGTTGTTCGATGGGCTGTTGACGAGTAAAGTCTTTGAGGGATACGGATTATGGTAATATCACTGCATTCTATTGGAATAATCCTTCCACAGTAATCAACAATAGATCATAAATATTGTTTTGGTTTTTGTTCCCCCTTATTAGACTCAAAATACATTAATTTCATTTTACTGAGTAAATCAATCAGAGCTTGTTTGAAAGAGATTGGATTTTTCCATATACTTCCGAAGGATTCTTATTCCTTGACCCAGTTCTGTAATTGTACCTCCTGTTTTCTCTCTTTTCATTAGTCGTCGTTCCATCATTCATTGGATGTTCAGCGGGTCTGTTAGCAGTTATCACTCTGCACTCAGAATCACCTGCATTCAGCCTTAGACAAGCACCAAAGCAACATTATAGGATGCCAGTCCTGTGAACACTTGAATGGCAGTTGAATTTTAAAGGAGTGTTTTTCTTCCTGGGGGTATTTTATTTTTTTTAATTTTTCCACCTAAGTGAAGTGATACACACTTATTAATTCATGATTCTTTCTTCAATTTGAAGTGTCTTCACAAACTGACCAGATGTAAACAGAATGAACGTACTAAACACTGTCAGCCGACATCTCGAAGCATAATCACGCATTCTTTCCTCAAATCGTTTTTCTACATCTGTAAACAATAAGTTATTGTGGAAAATGGCTGCTCTTTGAGCTCAGAAGATACAATTACTCAGCTGGAACACAATATGTTTACTCACTGAAAAAGAATACCTTATTTGTCTGAAGTCAGACTCCATTTGTTTATGCCTTGGGAGAAAGAACACAGGCTTCTAGAATCACAATATATGTACATGTGATACACTGCTGTTACAAGGCATCAATGTTTATGGGCGACTGCAGGTTAACCTTGATGGCTGTTTGGCTGACATAAATTAGACAAGTTACATGAGACTAACAGTATTTTACACTGGCCTGCGGATGTGTGTCGCTTGGCAACTCTGGTCCTCAATGGTGTATCCATTTGTCTGTGTCCCCCAACATGTTCCCTACAGCCAGATCCCCCACCCAGCTACACACCCACACACCCAAAAACCCTGACCACACAGCTACCCACCCAAACCACACACCCTGATACCCAAACCACCAGCTTGAAATGAGATTCACTTGGCTGCATAATCTCTCAGTTTTGCTTAGCTGTGATTAATTGGTTGAATGTTTTTATGGAGAAGACCTACCATCTCACACATTCCTTCTGAACCTTACACAGCTTCCACACACACACACCCACACACACACACACACACACACACACACACACACACACACACACACACACTGTAACAGAAAATATTCAACAATGTCCAAACTGCCACAACCATGTCTTGAATCAAGCCTGTTAAATATGGCGTATCATTCAAGACTTTTTTGCAATTAGCTCCCATGGTGAAATTATTTAGAGAGCTGTCATTAAATGGCTATCAAGGAAACGGCCACCCAGCAGAGAAATGGCCTTTAGATCAATACCCACAGAACCCTGAAAGACCCGGGAGCTAGCTATTAGGGAGACATGCTCTCCGCTGAAGTCTTCCTTGTCAGATGGGACTGAAGCTCTTCGACCTCCATCAATAAAACATCAATGTGCTCCATTCACTTTCCTCTGTAAGAGCACATGACTGAACTGTAATTGTAATACATTAGTTAAAATATAATTATACACATATAATACATGTCTTTATATAGGCTATATATGAACTTTCTCTATTTACATCTTTATTATAACTGTCAACTGGCAAAAAAGGGAATATTTGTGGAGTGTACCACAAGTCCAAAGATTCCATGCAACAACAAAATAAAAGGCCACGTGAGGATGAAGATTTTCTTTTGTGAAAGCGAATTTATTCCGTTCTTTGTTCATCTGACAGATCTGTTTTACAGTAAAAGGCGAGAAGAGACATATTTGAATTATTTAACAGACAAATAAGCCGTCTGTGTAGAGAGATGGAAGTCTAGATGGGAAATGGAACACAGGCGCTCTGTTGAGAAGCCAGTGACGTCTTTGATTCACATCTGTCTTTCAATGTCCGTTTTCCTCCTTCCTCTCATCTTGGCTCCGGCCTATTTGTCTCTCAAGCTTAATCTGTCTCTGCCGAGCGCCGTCTTTGCTTTACAAACCTCCAACACCCTCCACTTCCGCCACTTTGTATGTCGTCCATTCTCTTCATCTCTTCTTGTCTCCCTAATTGATGGCTGAACACTTTGGAGAAGAACCTCCTTCCATCTCTCCCCGATGTTTCCACGGTCCTGAAGGGGCTCTTTCTCTCAGCTGCCCATCTCCTCCTCCACCTCCATCACTCCTCTGTTCATTATTCATTACGTTTCCCTTTGGACCCACAGAGAATGAGAGTAGCAGGAATGAATTCAGAGTCGGACTTCATGGCCCCAGGGTACCTGGGTGTGTGTGCATGTTGGCACCAGCACTCATGACAGGGCCCAGGTCCAGGCACGGGGGGTTGAAAGGACACAGGGAGACGCTGAGAAACAGAAAGTGTGACAGGAAGAATAAAGATGTGTGAAGTGATAGAGGAACAGAGAGAAAGAAAGAGAGACCGATAAAGAGAGAAACAGATAGACAGAGTGAGAGAGACAGAGAGAGAAGGAGAGAGGGAAAGAGAGAGAGAGAGAGGGGAAGATAGTATGGAGACTAAGAGGCTGGTGGAAGCCTGACAGACATAACTTGAACACCAAACTGACCAATCACAGCTCAGCTTCTCCTTGAGCTGCTGCAGTCGGAAAGCCGTAGTTGGGCAGGATTGGAGGATGGCTCGTGAAGCGCTCGCTCTCACTTGTTCCAAGCGCACACACGCCAAAGTGAGAGCGCGCAAGAGAGAGCGCGAGAGAGTGCAGGTTCTCCTCCAGCTAAACTGTAAGCCCCAGAGAGACTGAGAGGTAGGAAGAGTGAAGACATGAGGAATGTATTGAAGCGCCTATATTCGCAGAGCACGAGCCGTCATGAGCGGGAATGAAGAGCTTCTCAGCAGGTACGGAAGGAACATTTAACTTTGACTATGAAGGCTGCCGGGTTTTGTATGTTCAAAGTGTGTGTGAGGTCTGTAGGTGTGCGTGTGAGCGCGTGGTGGAAATCCTGGTGAGCGCGTGAGCGCGTCCTTACTGAGTCTTGTTAGTGCGAGCACGTGAGTTTTTTCAATCTCGCTCGTGCAAATACATTTAAGTGCGGATAAAAGCGAGCGAGGGACGGAAGCATTGGAGAGGTGTGAAGAGAGAGAGAGAGAGGGGGGGGGGGTGTTATAGAGCGGGGGGGGGGGGGGGGGGGGCTTGTCAGGAGTATTTTTTTTGATGATAACGAGTTCTCCTGCAGCTTTCCCTGGCTTCTGTGTCCCCCATGGTGAGGGGTCCAGCCTGGACAGAGTGATCTGATCTGATGCACGCGCTCCGCTCCTGTGTGCAGCTGAGAAACAGGAGCTCATCGATTCAGCCTTTTATTAGCAGAGGTCTTTCGCCACGTCCCATTCCATAACTTAACAGAGGCATGAAGGGTCAGAGGAGTAAGACTTCACTCTGCAGACAGCTCCCCAATGAAACGAAATCTGTTCAGACTGCTTAGCAATATAAAATATGTAGTATGTTTAGTATGCTGCACATAAAATACATCTGTGCCCACCCTGACACCATTTTGATTCGAAAGCATGCAGCATAGCAATATGTTTGAGTTAATATAACATGTTTTATTGCTCTAAGGGTTAGTATTGGCTGTTACCTTAAGCTGCTTTTTTTGCTGGGCTTTGGTGAAGGTGGGTCTTTTTTATATCCTCTGGACAAGGGGACTATACAGACTGTTAAGAATGCACAAGGGTTAAAAAGCATCTTTCTCAACATTGTGCCAATGTTCTTATTCTAGGGCTGAAGACCTTGTTTTTCAGCTCTAGTTTTTATATTTTCTTTATATTTTTTTTCTCCATAGATTTGTTTCTCCCCTCTCTCACTGAAAACAGAGCATCTGTCTGCTCACAGGCAGAGACACTCCATTCATCACAACTGGTGAACAACGATCTTTCAATTCCAGACAGTTTTTAAGCATTGCTTTGGGAATACAATGTTCCAATAGTCTCAACAGACACAGTCAGTTCCTTCTTACTGCAACCATGGACATTCAAGAAGCATTAAGATGTGACCTATCATGTCCCTGCTGTAGTTTATACGATTTTAGTCATTTTTAAACAGAAAACTCTAACCGTGGGCGATGGAGGAGCTTTGACAAGAGGCTAAACCTGCTTTATGTCTTCTGGGTCTTGTGCTCAGCAAGGGTTCATACAGTTTTAAGTGTGTGTGTGTGTGTGTGTTCATACTTTGTGTATACATGTGTGTTTGTGTGAGTGACTAATGATAAACTAGTCTCCCTACCAGTTGTCCAGGATAGGCAGAGGTGTTAAGTCTCATTAAAAGACTGAATCCACAGAACAGAATCTTTACTACTGAATCAGATGGTCATTCACCAGATCTGTCACCAAGCAATATTCTGTGAGGCTGTGATATTATACATGCTGACGGATGTCCAGACTCCTAACAGCCACATTACATCTCACTAAGTTGACATGTCAAAATGTATGTCTTCTGTGAAAGCAGCTTTCACTTGTGTCATTAGGACATTGTGGGCGTAACCAGCTGTCTCTCATTCCTACCCTAGAACATAACTCACAGAAGCACATACGTGTTTGCTAGGATCCACAATGTTCTGTAATATGGGCCCTGGAGGAGAGGTTCATCCCTAATAGGATACAGCGGTGACATATATTGAAGGCTGGAACACCACTGGGACTGTTAATTGCCATCTACTCTGAGTGGAGTGGGCTGGAGGATCAGTGGTTGGTTATTCTAAACAAAACAATATTACAACTAAACGATGTTGTCTGGATGTTGTGTTAGAGGGATGCTGAAGCTCTGGTTTGTACTGCATGAGTCTAAATGCACTGTAATGTGTGATAGGGCTTCACTTAACATACAGGACTGTACATCACTCGCTGACTGTTTTTGGAGAGCCATCTTTGAGTACGTAAACAGTATGACTGTACATCACTTCTCCATCAACTTATTTTAGTTTTAAAATCAAATTATTAAAAAGTTGTAAAAGCTCTGAGCTAAATACTAACTGCAACCAGTTATGATGAAGCCATACACATCATTCATCCATTTCCACTGAGACAGGAAGTGAACCCTTCAGATTAGTTTAAACAAACCTGTCAAGCTATAGGAGACAGAAGATCACAACATCTCCTGGCTTTACACTAAACTGGCCTTTTTCAGCCTCAGTGTTTTCAGAGATGTGGTTGAAGTAAAACTCAGATATGTGTTCTTATCATAAAATTAAAAAAGAAACATGATGACGTTTCCTAAAACTTGCCATCTTTGGACATGATTATGTTTCTCCTTTTTATTTAGTCATTTACTAAAATCCTACACTAGGGGGACCTTTTAAATGTCTTTATTGATCTATTATAAGTATCAGCCTTTGTATTTTTTATTTAATTTTTTATAATGATTAAAAAGCAGCAAAGACTACCTCCCACTTATTTGTCTCTTTATCTCCTTTGCTCTCTCACTCTCTCTTTCACACACATTAACACAGAAGATTAAGCATTGACAGATTTCTAGGTTTCTGCCCATCAGTACCCTGTGCAACACATGATTAAACTGCGGCAGTGGACATTAATAAATGAATAGATCAAACAAGTGGCTATATCCATCCCCAGTAAATGTGTCATTAGAAGAAATACATTCTAACTTTTAGTGTACGTATCCAGATATTGTGTGCATTCCTTGGTACAAACAAGCACTCAAAACAAAGTTGCCTGGAATATTGTGGAGACAGAAATGACTGTATATGTGATTGGTGTGGGACATTACAGGATGTTAGCATAACCGTTTGGTAGTAAATATATATATATATATATATATGACTGTTTTTCCCATTTGAATTCCAACACGTTAAAGCAAAGTGTGATGCAGCTCTACACCCTCTTGAATTGCTTACATGCTAGAGGGTTAGGTTCCTGGGAAGGTAAAATTCTGTCCTTATTTCCAGTTTTGCCTTGTGTTCAGACACAAGACTACACTGAGGCAGTCACTGCGGTTTCCCATCAGTTCTTTGTCACAAACAACACAGAGCCCAATATGAAACGGCAGACTAATTCTCCCAATTAGCCAGCTAAAGGTCACTGAAGACTCTGTATAATCATGGCTGTCTAAGATACAGAACTACAGAACAGTGGGAGGCAATTGGAAGCGTAGTCGTATGATGCGACAAACCTTCAATCTCCAAGGTGCAACATGGTTGTGTTTGTCAAATAACCTGCATGGATTCCTGAAAGCATGTGGAAGAAGAACCTTTTATTGGTTTCGCAGTGGCAAATACACACATGCAGGGTGTAGCTACACACACACACACACACACACACACACACACACACACTCTGGTTTGTTTTACTATCCTAGTGAGGAACACCTATTCCCTTCAGAATGATGTCATCCCTAACCAATAACTGTAATCTGCAATGCTCTGACCCTTAACTGCCTGGAAACAGAAATTGTGTTTCAGATCCCCCAAAGATACTTTTATTTTCATATCTTTGTTGGGACTTCTGGTCCACGATTCAACATTCTTTCCTATGTATTGTCCCTGCTGTGGTCCCTCTTCAGAGGGCAGTAAAAAGCAGTAAACAGACACTTAAAGACATCCAGGAAAGCAGCCAGGAAGGTGTTCGTCTCATGCCTGCTAGGGTGGCAGGTGACAGCCACCTGCTGCCCTTTCACTGGGGGTCTGCTTGTGGTGGAAAACCTAGTGAGCATTAGGGTGATAATGGAAACTCCTTAAAGAAGAAGGAATGGAACCCATGAGGCATCAGGGTCTTATGGTACTCTGTGACCTCATGAATTCATTGCAGTTACTCTGGTAAATTGAATATGTCTACTTTGCGTTTCAGGCAATATTAGAAGACAGAACAAATATCAGTGATAGTTTTGATGGGATTGAAATGTGTGTACTTTATATAAAATAAAATAAAAACCCTGAATGTGTTGGCAGACAATAGTACAAACCAAAGAAATGGAGGGAATGTTTGGCAATATGCAGCATGAATGTTTCATGAGGCATTAGGGGAATGGATCTCCCTCTCTCCTTCATCTCAAGTTTGAGAGTGTTCTCCCAGACCCCTTTCTGTTTTTTAAAGAGCTTTTAAAAAGGCACCGTGGTCATTATGGAATCTTTGTGCATTTTCATTGGGCACCTGCAGGCTGCCTGCCAGTAGGATCTTTTTTTCTTTCATTTCTTATCTCTAACGATATACGGTGTGTGTCACTGATGCATTCAGCAGGAGACACCAGTGTGGCATTCCCCCACTGTTGGTTCCCCCTTATGCCACCTTCCCTTCAGCTCTCCTCTATGTGAGGTTGAAGTCTTTACCCAGTCAGATGTCTGCAGCTTTTGCAGACATTGTGTTTTTCACGCAGATATATGAGCAGTTCTCAGCTATGATGCAAAGATATATCCTGTGAAATGAGTCAGGAGTTCAACTGCCAGTAACTCAGTCACTCAGTAACTCAGTCACTCAGTAACTCAGTCACTCAATCACTCGCTCAGTCACTCACTCAGTCACTCAGTCACTCAGTCACTCAGTCAGTCAGTCACTCAGTCACTCACTCAGTCAGTCACTCAGTCAGTCACTCACTCAGTCACTCACTCAATCACTCAGTCACTCACTCAGTCACTCACTCAGTCACACACTCACTCACTCAGTCACTCACTCAGTCAATCAGTCACTCACTTTTCCCTTTTGGAGTGCGGCAGATAAACTTGATGTGTTCCACCAATAAAAGCTCAGTGTTCCGAGTGCCTAGCTGTCAGCTTGTCCTCGCCCCTGCATGTGCCATGCAGAGGTAAGAGGACGTGAGACAGATACAGATGAGTCAGTACCAACGCTTGGCAGAGAGAGGGGCGTGGGGGGGGGGGGGGATCGTAGACAATTTGTAGATCTAAACTGAATGTTTGGTGCCCCCCCCCCAACACTCACACATAAACACACTGGATAACCTCACCCACTGTCCTCCACACTGGCAACACAACTAATGTATCTCTCCTGACCACTCAACTCTGGAACTGCTGTAGTCAGGTAGCCACTGAGTGAAGACCTACTTGTCTGCACATGAAATGCTAATGTAGATGGTCCTGGTGCTGCTTTGAGGATGGGGAGAGCAAGGGTCTTTTCTCCTGAGTAAAAGCAAGCTGCTCTGTGTATTTAGCGTGGGTGGAATGGTAGAAGATAGCAGGCAAGAGGATATCAGACTAGAGGATAGCAGACTAGAGGATAGCAGACTAGAGGATAGCAGACTAGAGGACAGCAGACTAGAGGATAGCAGACTAGAGGATAGCAGACTAGAGGATAGCAGACTAGAGGACAGCAGACTAGAGGATAGCAGACTAGAGGATAGCAGACTGGAGGACAGCAGACTAGAGGACAGCAGACTAGAGGACAGCAGACTAGAGGATAGCAGACTAGAGGATAGCAGACTAGAGGACAGCAGACTAGAGGATTGGAGACTAGAGGACAGCAGACTAGAGGACAGCAGACTGGAGGATAGCAGACTAGAGGATAGCAGACTAGAGGATAGCAGACTAGAGGACAGCAGACTAGAGGACAGCAGACTAGAGGATAGCAGACTAGAGGATAGCAGACTGGAGGACAGCAGACTAGAGGATAGCAGACTAGAGGACAGCAGACTAGAGGATAGCAGACTAGAGGATAGCAGACTAGAGGACAGCAGACTAGAGGATAGCAGACTAGAGGACAGCAGACTAGAGGACAGCAGACTGGAGGATAGCAGACTAGAGGATAGCAGACTAGAGGATAGCAGACTAGAGGATAGCAGACTAGAGGATAGCAGACTAGAGGATAGCAGACTAGAGGACAGCAGACTGGAGGATAGCAGACTAGAGGATAGCAGACTAGAGGATAGCAGACTAGAGGACAGCAGACTAGAGGATAGCAGACTAGAGGACAGCAGACTAGAGGATAGCAGACTAGAGGATAGCAGACTAGAGGACAGCAGACTAGAGGATAGCAGACTGGAGGACAGCAGACTAGAGGACAGCAGACTAGAGGATAGCAGACTAGAGGACAGCAGACTAGAGGATAGCAGACTAGAGGACAGCAGACTAGAGGATAGCAGACTAGAGGACAGCAGACTAGAGGATAGCAGACTGGAGGACAGCAGACTGGAGGACAGCAGACTAGAGGGCAGCAGACTAGAGGATAGCAGACTAGAGGACAGCAGACTAGAGGATAGCAGACTAGAGGACAGCAGACTAGAGGATAGCAGACTGGAGGATAGCAGACTTTAGTAGCCTCACCCTCTCTTTAAGCTGAAAGGATGTGAAAGGAATTCAACGCTGCAGGTGATATGAATCTATTTATGCCCCTTTCTTTTCTCCTTTTTCCTCTCTCTATCCTCTCTCTCTCTCTCTCTCTCACGCTCTCTCACTCTCACACTCTCTCCTGCACTCACTCTTTCTCACACTCACTCTCTCCCCCACACTCTATCTCTCTCTTTCGTTATTATAGGGATAATGAGGGATAATTAAGGCATGAAAACAATGCATTGTGTTATTCAGTATTCCATTAGTTGTTGTTCAATGTGCCCTGTGTTCTCTGAGACAATGTTTCAGTTTGTTGACTTTTTTTCACATTGTTTTCCCCTTTTTGACAAGCAGCACACCTGCATAATCTGATGGACTCTTGTCTACATTCTGCAGCAGTACTGCAGTAGGAGTGGAGAGGAAAGGAGGGAAAGAGAGAGAGAGAGAGAGAGAGAGAGAGAGAGAGAGAATGGGTGGGTAGGAAGAAAAAGAGAGATGATGATGAGGGTTGAAAGTAAATAGTGTATTTTTCCCTGCAGTGGCCAGCAGATGTCTGCTGTCTGCATCATACTGACGATCTGACTCTGTATGATGTGAAACTAAGACTACAGCCATTAAACACACAGCAGATGGGATGTTTACCATTTGTTACCTTCTTCTCATTAAGAAGCCAAGCCACACATAAGAGGGATAAAGAGTCGAAAGGATGTTTTCTCATTTACCATCTCTTTCAAAGGTGGCGTTCAACTAGTTTAACTTTGCACATCAACACCCAAAATGCATGCGTTAGCGAGGCTTGCACATCTAAGGCTCCACTCTGCCAGTGAGTGGCAGGAGGTCACTCGTAGAAGACAGGGGATGCAGACTGACATGGAGTTGGCACAGATGGCGTGAAAGAGACACGGAGAACGAGGCGTTGTTGACTTTGGGAGAGGTGGCAGGTGGGCAGGCGTACAGGTGGGTGGGTGGGTGAGGGGCGTGTGAGGGTAAGTGACACATACAGCTCTGCCTGCTATATTCAGGCAAAATAAATTCAGCGACGTGTGTAATTACATCATGGCTTAGTCTGTTGAATTAATTACCCACAAGTGTTGGAAGACAGACTGAGATACAAGTGTGTCCCTAACTGCATAGGCTTCTGTATATCTAGATTATTTGACACTTTGGTTAGATTTACCTTGTTAGAGAAGTCTGAGAGTGATTTCTAAAACCCTAACCTCAGTTTCATACCCTCATGGAACGTTCTTCAGTTGATATTCTAGTAGGAGAGGAAATTGGAAGTTCATTAGATTTCATTTCTACTCACCTTGAGACTGCACCTTGTAAGAAATCAAACCCCTCTTTAACAGCAGGTGCAAGGCTGTCAGGCTTCCATTAGACTTTAGAGAGATTCAACAAATATCATTCATGCTGTTGCCAGACACATTCTTGCTGTTATGAGAATGTGTTTATGAATATTCATCACGTTTTTTTCGTTTTTTTCCTCCCTTCTTCAGAATTCGGTTTCTGTGAATTTGGTAGACTTCCAAATCCAATATTTGGAATAGTGTCTGAATTCTGGTGCCTCACATATGAGATCAGAGCGCCCTGTGCTTTTCTTACCTCACACAGACATCTATGCAAATAAAAACATAACAAACATTTACAACATAATTGGTGGAATTAAATATAATTTGTCTTTAGATCACCAGGGGTGGGCATCAACCAAGTCAATCATGTTTGTTTTCTCATCCTGACTAACTGCTTTACTTTGAGGTGTGTATCTAAACATACCATAGCTCTAAGCTTGACAATTACTTTACTTAACCATTTCTAATGTTATGTCAACATTCTGCAGTGTGCAGTACTGGAATTATAATCTATTTTCTGATTAGCTAAAGGACTCTCTTTTTTCCTGTTCTCTCTCCTTCAACAATCCAGCTCTCTCATTCTACCTTTTGCTTTCCCTCTCAGCTGCAGGGCCCTTGACATAGGAGACCTTAGAACTGAGCATATACACAAGTAAACATGTTTGTGTTTTTCATATGTGTGAGGGAAGGGTGAGCAGTTAAGATTCTCCCTTGTGTATCTCTGTCCCCTTTGGGCTGTGTAGAGCGAGCAGCCGTACCTGACGTGTGTGTGAGCTGCTCTAACTTGACTGCTGTTTAACATGGCAGAAGGTTGATGCTGTGACATGGAATGCAGGTGTGCTGTTGGCGGGAGGTGAACTGACTGGTCATGAACATCAGGCTCTAGACTTCTCTCTCTCTTTCTCTCTCCTCATCCAGTTGTTGTTTCCTTCTCTTCCCTTCATCTCTGACTTCCTTTCTGCATCATACATGTGCGACATTAAACTAAACGTCATCCTTCATGTCCATCTCTTGAAAGCATACAGAGCATAAACAGCATGCTAACAGACCTCTGAAGCTCACCATGCTAATGACAAAGCCAGCTGCTACACATTTCATGCTTGTCTGAGACTAGTTTTTACTTACAATCAGCATGATAATCAGACAATTAGAGCGCTGATTGAAGAGTAACTCTGGAGGTACGAAGAGATAGCGAGGGAAATGACACTCTAACACTAACTGTAATCCAGGTACATACAGGCCAGATGAAACAATCTGCAAGCAAACTATGTGATGAAGATATTTGATGAGGTGTTGTGACCGGTAGGTGAGGACCCACCAAGGGAAGTCTTTGAACACGCTCTAAAATAATAAACAGATACAGATCACACTGGGCAGTTTGTTTCGTGATAATGGCGGGAAAAAACACGATTGCAAGATGTGTCTGCTTGTCCTGTTTGCAATGTGGGACATTGAGTTCCCATTAACAGCCCAGCCCTTAATCCTCAATGCTGCAGAGTCAGTTAGCTTCTGAGTGATGAGTGCTGCACCAACAGAACTCCCAGTAACTCGTCCCAGTTAGAGCAACTCTCCCAAACTGCAGCTGAACAGCATCATTTGCATTTGGATATTTCTGAAACATGGGGATTAGTCAAGGACTCTGAGCATTATTTGAATCCATATATTTTTTTCCAGAAAAGGGATTCAGTGATTATCCCCCACAGTGTTTGACGGTTGTGACTGCATTAAAACCTAATTCTAGCATTTTTACAAGTTGTCAGATTATATTGTAGGTGATAGAATGTTAAGCAGTTGCCTTTGATGTCTGTCATTTTTTTAAATCTCATGCACACTACAAACACGTGTTTTTCATAATTCATACAATAATCTCAGTAAAAGCCATAGTTGTACCAGAATACTTAGTGAACAATAGATTTATGTTTCTGTCAAATGGAATAGTGGTAAGGTTGCTGTTAATACTTCTTTTATAGAGGATGATCACAGAGATGCGTATTTGTACATTTATTTATTACAGGAAGCAGAAAACGTAACTTGTCTGTGCAAAGCCACAAAGCCTTTATTAAACTAATTGAAGTGTGGGCGTAGTACTTTGTGCACCAGATGTGTTATCATTAGGAGTTAGATGTAGGCCTTAACAACAAGAAATGTACTTAAATCAAAATTTTATCAAATCAATGTCATGGAAAGATATTTTTAGTAGAAGTTCATTTATTAACAAGTGTATTCAGATCCTCATTGTACATGTGCAGCTGCCTAAATGACCATTTAGTGAAAGTATATTTCCCTGCTACTAATTGATGTTTCTAAACCTCACCTTTGATATGATATACTTTGTATGTCCTTGTCATGGTCAGTGTATCTTCTGTTTTTATTATGAAGTTTACCAGGGAACTACATGAACTAATTACTTCAGGCTCAGGCTCAGGCTCAGGCTCAGGCTCAGGCTCAGGCTCAGGCTCAGGCTCAGGCTCAGGCTCAGGCTCAGGCTCACCTCCTGTCCCTTTGGAGAGGCCTGTGTCGTCCATTAACATGGATCCAACCTCTTCCAGGAATGTCATTTACCTTATTTGCTGCCAGAGACGAGCTTTGAATAACTAAACTACTTTGTTACATTCTAAGTCGTTTTATCTCACCTTTACTGTAGGTGAGCAGAGGAATAATAAGTAGCTTTTTTATAGCTGTGTTACACTTTTACTTTGGCTGCTTTGTGTTGTATAATTTTTTTCTGCAGGAATTTTGAGTACATGTGTAAACTGCAACTGTAAACTGAATTTCTGTCTTTGTGTGTCTTTGTTTATCTGCTCTTTTTTAGGACGTACATAATGGTGGACCAAGTCCTCAACCGTCTCTGGTAAATCTGTCTCAAAGTCTTGATTTCTCTGCTGTTTCATCAAGTCCTTGGATTCTCCACTACAATGTAAAAAGACAAGACCAGTTTCCCTGCATCAACACCTGTGGGCCATGAACCCTAGAAGATCGACCAGGACCACATCTTTTCCAGTTGGGATTTAGCAGCGCAGCCATCCAAGCCCAGTGTTCAACGCTGCAGCGGGGGCCAGTGGTGGAGGAGGAGGCGGTGGAGGAAGGACCTTCATGCACCCAGACGAAGGGATTAATTTACAAACACACACTCCACCATGAGGCTATCCCCCACCGCCTGGCTCTGTCCCTTCTTGATGTGCCTCTGTTTCCTCCAGAGGATCTCTGGGGCCAGCCACCTCTCTGGCTCTGCCAAGGTGCCAGCCAAGAACCACACCAAACTAGCCAACGGAGAGACAGAGGTTCACCACAGGCTCAAACGAGGCTGGATCTGGAACCAATTCTTTGTTTTAGAAGAACACATGGGACCCGATGCTCAATATGTGGGAAAGGTAATTATTGTCTCTTTACTTTATGTGAGATGTTGATGCCATTTGGATGTTTTTCCCCCTCTTGTGCCTCCATGTTGTAATGTCAGGTAGTGGTGTGTCTGTGGAGGGGATGGCATGGATGTAGTCCAGGTGTTTTCATTATGTCTACTGATGTTGAAATCCAACATTGCTCTTGTTTGTTATTTCACAAAGAACACATGCTGCCAGATTAATTCTCATGACAACTCGCAATGTTTTATTCAGGTTGATTGAGGACTTCCACCCAACGCTTAGCACTTTGAGCCACTCTAGAAGAATACACAGCAGAGTTGTGTGCTTTTCTGGATGGCTTTCCAACCTAAAACAAGCCCCCCTGCTCTCAGTAGGGGATAAGGCTTTGTTGCAAATTGGACAATAGTCTACGTGGGTCCTAGGATGTCAAGTTGGATTACAGATGAGATATGTTATGAATGTATTACGTTGGTGCTGTGAGCTGTCACAGTGATTGATGTCATATAGTGCTGGTGTGGCTGCAGATAGCCTCAGTCTGTCTCTCTCTCTCAGAGAGCGAGAGTGAGTCCCAGCAGGTTGGCTCTGCCGTGACTCTAACTGCAGCTTGTCCTGAGTTCCCACAGTAAGACACGGAGCCACAGAGACACGGAGACACAGGAAACTGGTTAAGTTGGCTGCTTGCAGATTGCCGTTCTGTCCCGTTATCTCCTGCAATGTGGAAATGTGTTTCTCTGCTGCAGCGATCATTATTCTGGGCACTCAGTCACAGGATAATCCCCTCCAACTGTACTCAGAGACAGAGAAGACGGCAGCAGGATCACCTCTTTGACGGCACACATGACTGTAGACAGTAGAAAGGGAAGGAAGCTTATAGGGAGGTGGCAAGAGAGTGTTAGAGCAGCGCACTAGAAATCGGATACCTGCAAAAATACATCACCAGAAACATATAGCTTACGGTTTCATGACAGTTATGCAGGCGTTGGGTATTTGTACATCAGAGTTGTTGACTATAGACAAAAAACATACTGTTAAAGGTGTTAATCATCAATGAAAACATGGCGTTAGTAACTGATGCATGAGAAAATGTATAAAATCCCAAAGTGCCAGCAAAAACAGTCTTTGAGCATTAACATTGCATTGTAGCTGAAGTGGTACAAGGGTATTAGTGAAGGGATTCAGAGCTAGAGAGCATTCTTCTATAATGGCAGTTTATCAGACTGTTAATTGCATGAAAGACTAATTACTTTCACGGATTATATCAACATTAAATTCAGCTGCAGTGTTGCTTTGAAGTCGGTGATTGGTTGGTTGGCTGGCTGGCTGTCTGATTCTGGCATATTGAAACAGTCCTGGCTAGCTCCTTGACTGCACTCTTCTCCTTCTGTACGTTAAGGAAAGATGGGGGAAGGGTTTGTTGTGGCAAGGGGCATGAAAGTGGCAGCAAAGTAAACACAAGCAGCTAATCCACAGGACGATAATGATGCAGCACTAAGAAGCAACGTACGCATTATTAAGGAATCAATTTGACACACATGTTTTGAAGAACTAGGAAGTCTCCAGATGTCTAGCTTTAAACATTTAATTACGTGGGCTGGGATTGCTGTACCACATTCTGCTGTGGCCAGGAGATGAAATGACCCTTAATTAAGCTCAGACAGACGAGGATTAATTCTTTCACACATTGTTTCCATCATGTTGCTTGATTAAAAACTGTACACCCAAGCAAGCGGCAAAATACTATTCCCCTTCAGGGATTGGCAAACCCTCTCATATGTTGATTCATATAAAAAGTCCACTGGAGCAGAAACACATCCACTTACAACATGAAGGTGTTGAACTATGAAAGTTTCCTTAAGGTCAAGTCTTTTGTAAACACATAGGAACTATGACAGTCATTGGCCCACATGATTTGGCCCCCCCACCCCCTCTGCAGACACCCCTCGGCAGACACCCCTCTGCAGACAGCCCTCTGCAGACAGCCCTCTGCAGACAGCCCTCTGCAGACAGCCCTCTGCAGACAGGCCTCTGCAGACACCCCTCTGCAGACACCCCTCTGCTGACAGCCCTCTGCTGACAGCCCTCTGCAGACACCCCTCTGCAGACAAGCCTCTGCAGACAGCCCTCTGCAGACAGGCCTCTGCAGACAGCCTCTCTATTGGCTAAATGGCAGGTCTGGATGTGAGTGAGAGGCAGATTCTGTGCCAGTGACAGGCCTTGTGGAGATAGGCTGGCTTCCACACAGGAGACGCCACACTGGGCTTGATGGGTGGTGTGGGTGTCTGTGTGTCACTCATGGGGAGCCGTGGCTGTCATGCCAGGCTGGCTACTCTCTAGCTCTCAGTCATGTGCAGTGGAGTTAGCCTGCTGGTTCTGGTTAGTTTGAGGATATAACTGGGATATGCTCCTTTCTATGTACATGCTCTATGAAGGATCTTATCAGTGTGACGTTTGGTCCAAGTTTTCTACCTAATTTAGAAAATAGCACCAAGTAACAGGTGTCCAAAGATGTACTGTGATAATAATTCAGACTGTGACAATTGCCTTTAATTAACCTGGGAAAGTGTTATAGATGATAGTCTGACAGATCGGGTGCTTCAGTTTGAAAGTAGAGGAATCTCCCTCATGCATGTCTTACTTCATGTTCATTTGTAGAGCAAAATGCCATGCTGTAGAAAGGTGCCTACATGTTTTATTCATACAGCTATAAATGGATTGTGCTGTGACAGAATCAGGCAAACTTCATTGTACCTAATGGTTCAACGGTAGAAAAAGAGCAGTATGAGACTAACTTAAATGGCTTTTTCTCCCTCATTTTGCAAAACAGGAGCAGGACACAGAGTTCTAAATGCTCATTACACATTGAGTGGTAATGTAGAATGAAATAAAATTACAGCATGTGTGGATGTGCATCTGTAACAGTGATAGGTGAGAGCTCTTCACTTTATCTTCTGTTTTATGATCAACAGCCAGTGACTGGTTAGTACAGTGAGGCAGCAGTCAATATGGGAGACACAAGCAAGTCATATATATTCTTTTGCTGTGCCACAGTACATGGATTATACCTGTGTGCAGTGTGTGTGAGTGCTGAATGAATCTTTGTGTTTGTGTGTATATGTGTGTGTGTGTGTGTTTGTGTATGTGTGTGTGTTATTTATTGGTTTCTCACGATTGTGCCGCCATGTTTTGGGTCTATCACGTTGCTATGCTCAGTGACCAATGCTTTTTTATAAAGCTCTTCCTTGTAAGTCGCTTTGGATAAAAGCGTCTGCTAAATGAATAAATGTGTGTGTGTGTGTGTGTGTGTGTGTGCGTGTGCGTGTGCGTGTGCGTGTGCGTGTGCGTGTGCGTGTGTATGTCTGAGAGAGCAAGTAGGAGAGAGGGATTGATTTTTCTTTTCTCTGAGGCCATTTGGATGAGTTCACCTCCTCCTCCTGTCCAGGGCTCATGTCCTGCCAGGGGTCTGCTCAGCTTACCAACTTTCCAGAAGGTTCGTTCTTGATGGCTCAGACAGTGAAAACCCAAACAGCATTAAAGTAAAGTATAACGACCAAGGTCACGGAAATTACTAGATATCACATAAAGAGGACGATCTATTATGATGGGCCCCAATTTAAGACTTCAAACATTGACATTGATAATTGATATTCTGGTCTGTTTCACCATCCAGGAATATTCAAAGTCACGGCTGTAATGTTGCTCAGCATTACTGCAGCTCCCAGGTTGACTTGTTCGATAGTGAGTTGTAGAACGTGACTGACGAATCCTGAGGATTCACAAAGTTGATTTGCTGGAGTTTTCATTTCTGTGTCATTAAACCGCAACTTTGAAATGCAGGAAATCGTCCAGAGTAGATCAACGCTATTAAATGAGTGTCAAGACTGATTCCCAGACTCGAGTAATTTCATTACTGTACATCAGGAAGTCAACCATCCCCACAGGAAAGACTTTCATTTTCCTTCCTCCTCCCTCCCCCCCCCCCTCCTTCTCTCTCTCCTCTGCCAGTTGCTGCAGAAGTCAAAATAGAGGACAACCATTAGGGCAGATCACGGAGATGTGCATCAACGGCACGTCTTTATCACGCCCTTGCCATCACCCAATCTCCAAACGCCGCGGTCATTAGCCTTGTGCTCCATCATCAAGGTGCCGCTGACTGTGACTGTTGCGAATCAATTGGAGTGAGAGCGCTGGGGAGGATTTGATTGGGGGTGGGGGGGGGGCTGAAGAGGGGGAGCCAGGCCAGAGCGCAACCATAATCAGACAATCAAGCACACCCACATAAAAAGTGATTAAGTCCTCTTGAGCGAAGAATAAGAGCTGAGATTTAATCAAAAATGAGCCCCCCTCACTAATTGCAAGTATGAGGCCTTAACACTGAGGCTCAGCCCCCCCCCCCCTCACCCCCCCCCCCACCGCCCCCCCCTCTCTCACCGCCCCCCCTCCCTTCCCCCCCTTCTTCCTCCCTTCTCTTGTTTCACCTCCTCTCCTCTCTTTTTTTCTTCCATCACCTTCCCTCATATCACTTTGCCCTAGTTTCCACCTTCCTCCTGTTAAATAAGTACATCCTACATTTCAGGACACACACACACCTGTAACCATGTTGCTGGCAAGTTGAATTTCAAACTTTTATCTGTAAAAGTGCCCGTAAAAGCTTGTTACTTGCATCCTGGAAGGATATTTATAACACCCAGGTGACAGGTAGAGAACGTTTGTACACACCTATGAAGAGAAACAGATCAGTCCAGATCAACACATTTCCATGAGTGGAGCTCCAAGCATGTAAAAGGCAGACAGACACACAGACAAACAGGCAGACAGGCAAAACAGACAGACAGACAGACAGGCAGACAGGCAAAACAGACAGACAGACAGGCAGACAGGCAGACAGGCAGGCAGGCAGGCAGGCAGGCAGGCAGGCAGTCAGGCAGGCAAAACAGACAGACAGGCAGACAGGCAGACAGACAGACAGACAGACAGACAGACAGGCAGACAGACAGACAGACAGACAGGCAGACAGGCAAAACAGACAGGCAGACAGGCAGACAGACAGACAGGCAGACAGACAGACAGACAGACAGACAGACAGACAGACAGGCAGACAGACAGGCAGACAGGCAAAGCAGACAGGCAAAACAGACAGGCAGACAGACAGACAGACAGACAGACAGGCAGACAGGCAGACAGACAGACAGACAGACAGACAGACAGACAGACAGGCAGACAGGCAGACAGACAGACAGACAGGCAGACAGACAGACAGGCAGACAGGCAGGCAGTCAGGCAGGCAGGCAGGCAGACAGGCAGGCAGTCAGGCAGACAGACAGGCAGACAGGCAGTCAGGCAGGCAGACAGACAGACAGACAGGCAGACAGACAGACAGGCAGACAGGCAGGCAGTCAGGCAGGCAGACAGACAGACAGACAGACAGGCAGACAGACAGACAGACAGACAGACAGACAGGCAGACAGACAGGCAGACAGGCAGGCAGGCAGGCAGACAGGCAGGCAGTCAGGCAGACAGACAGGCAGACAGGCAGTCAGGCAGGCAGACAGACAGACAGACAGGCAGACAGACAGACAGGCAGACAGGCAGTCAGGCAGGCAGACAGACAGACAGACAGACAGGCAGACAGACAGACAGACAGACAGACAGACAGGCAGACAGACAGGCAGACAGACAGACAGGCAGTCAGGCAGGCCTCATTAAATCTGGAGCTTGTTAAGGGATCAGGCTGTTCATACCACTGACTTCAGAGATCCAGATTCTGCTAGGAGTGATTCACTGGCTGGAGACTACGTCCAGGAAATCACCAGTCATCCAAGGGTCTCGCAGTTAATAAACTCATTGTGGAGACAGAAAAAGGGGGATGATTAAAGAGGGAACAAGAGATGAACAAACCCCCTTCCCAGCACCCAACAAAAGGGAAAGGCTCTTCTGCACTGTTACAGCAGAAAACACACCCGGTCAAACAAGTCACCCACACTCCCACTGCGGCCAATCATGACATGACTTCATCTGATGATGTTATTCTGGCCTTCAAGAAGCGCTCTGCATTCCAGGGGATCTTCTTGTTTCCTGTGTGTTGATCTGAGGGCTGAAACACACGGACCTGCTGTTGGGAGGTGCAGTGGTTTTACTGGATGTCCTCTGTGATTCCCACACACTGTGGTGTGCAGAGCTCTTATCAACCCCGTTCTGTGGATTAACTAAATTGACGTTGATTACATTCAAAAGGCGGAGAGTCATGAAATTTTCTGTGTGATCAACATTAATGAACTATAAATAAAAGATCCATGTGCAGAAGTCAAATGCGTTGGAATTTCCCTGCATTCACAAGTGAATGAAGGCCTGACTGAAGCATTCTGTGACTGTGATTACTGTGTTACTGTGATTTCACAGTAAGATAAAACCTTAGAGACTGATGTGAGATGCTTTAAACCTTTTACACTAATCAACTTACTTTTAGTCCAATCTCTGTTGTTTTCCTGCAGTGTCACTTTGCTGTTGTATTTGTTGTCAGATCTGTTTTGCTCCCAGAAATCTCTGAAGTGATGGTAAAAAAAAAACTAATAAACAATCTTTGTGATTTTTGAAGTGTTTAACGAATACCTATGAACTTTGAAAAGATTGTGCGCTCAAAAGGAAAAAAAATCTCAATTAAAAGGGTCACTTGCCTACAAATTTCAGTAGCAACAGTTCAAAGTCAAAATCTGGCTAAATAAAAGGGAATCTGACTCAAAACAGCGATCCAGCAGTGTTGGGCTGGGGTGGGCCGGGGTCAAAGGTGAAATCTCGTCATGTCTTCCCTCAGTTTTTCCTCTGTGTGTTTAATGAGCCGCTACCTGTTGACACTTTTATCTCCTCTAGCTTTGGGAAAGCAGGATGTAGCCTCACTGTGCATCGGTGCTTCACCACCAAGCATGATGTATTAGCTCCTGCCAAAGAAGTCAATGGCTAAATTAGCACTCTGACTGCAGGCTAAATGAAATTTATGTGCTTGTGTCGAGGGGTGTTCGTTTGGACACGATCCTACTGTAAGTGCTAGTTCATGGTGGTGTACTACCTCCAAAGTACAATACAGATTCCTTACCTTATGAAGATACAATCTGCTTATACTTATTCTTTAGAAAGAAAATAATACTTCCAAATGTAATGTTCCAAATGTAAAGTTCCTTTGAAATAGCACACTTCCTGATGTTAAAGGGTGTAAAGTAAAGGGTGGCTGAATACAGTAAGTCTGAGGCAGTAGTCTCAGTGTATTGTTCCTTTAAAAACATATCCTAGTTTTTTGATAGGAAGAGGAGCTGATTAAAAGTGCCCTTTCCACCGCACTTTCCTGTCCTATAAAGCAGGACGTGCTTAATCTCCTTATTGATCCAGGTCTAGACTCACCAGAACAGAGTTGATTGTACTTTTTCCTCATGGTAGAGGTTCATAACACTCTAAGCCCGCCACTGATTAAAAGCCAAATTCAGTGGGAACTCTGACTCCCCCATCTAATTATAGGCTTGATGTTTACTATAGAAAACACAATGGAGAAGTACGTTTGTAATCAGTGGCAGGTTAATAATTAGTGATTAATTATCCAGTCACTCGTTTGATTAGATCTGACCACAGAACCTTTCCTGGTTAAACTTAACGCTGGGTAATGAACAGCTGGGTAGGAGTGGTAGTTTTAGAAAAGCTTTTATTTTGCTCATTTGGGACTTTCCATTATACAGTGATCTGCTATTGCTAATAAGTTGACACAGGTAATGTGGGGATTTAAATGATCTATGTTTGTATTTAAGTTTCAGTTAAAGCTCTGTAGAGTAACTACCTTGAAAACACGTCGTTTTGAGAATAATTATGACGTACGGTAAATGTTGTGATATCTTTCTGTGCTTAACTCTTTGAGCAAAATAAGTTGTAGAAAGTTGATTTTGGAGTTGAATAGATTTTACTGAAAATCTAATCAAATAATTTGTTTTTAATTTATATTCTAACCTTGTTTTGAAATTATAAGGAACAGATGCATTTCAAACATGTATTCCAATCTGAAGTGAATTGTCTCATATTTTCATAAGTGTGCAGCTGCTGTAGTCAGATGTAAAAAGCTTTGTGAATCCAGTGTTCATCCCTAACATCAGCTTTACACACAACTTGGTGTGTTAATGATGAGCAACACAAGTGTGTCGTCTTCTGTGAAACTGACCTTCTGTATCTGGTTTGTCTTCCAGCTTCACTCTAACTCCGATAAAGGGGATGGATCAGTCAGGTACATTTTGAGTGGAGAAGGTGCTGGAACTATCTTCATCATCGATGAAGTGACGGGAGATATTCACGCCACCAAAAGTTTGGATCGAGAAAGGAAGTCTCACTATGTCCTGCACGCACAAGCTCTCGATCGAAACACCCAAGAGGCTCTGGAACCAAAGTCAGAATTCATCATCAAAGTCCAGGATATCAATGACAATGCTCCCAAATTTCCAGATGGACCATTTGAAGCTTCAGTGCCTGAGATGTCTGCTCTGGGTAAGAACACACCTGCATCTATCACTCTTCACAGGTTTGGAAGAATGATTTTAGTTTGGCAGGAAGGGTTTTGTGTTAGACCCTACGGGATGGTTGGCTTCAAGGCAGAGAGTTAGACCGCCCTGAAGGGCCCATTATGCACATTACTAATGTAGAACATACAGAATACACCGTTTTTAAATAAGCTTTTCTATTGATTCATGCACTGTGGAAAGCTGTCAATCATTTGAAATAAGAAGAAGAAATGATCACAAAATGGTTCTAGTGATTGTAAAACCACATTCTTCCTGTCCAGCAGACCCTTTCTGGTCTTGAACACACACACACTGTGAGACATTTAGATTGTATGTGCTTGATTGAACTCAGAGACTAAACTAAATCTTTCTGATTCATGTGCAGCATGGCACATTTCAGTGCCCAACAGGATGCAGGGTGAACATTTAACCTGCTTCATTTCAGGGTTGAAGGTGTGTCATTATTGACCGTTAGGACAGGGGCAGTATGTAAAATGATAAGAGAGTACAAGGGTTCAAATATCATGTTTTAACGTTAGTGTGGCAGAAAATATTTTATAGTCTATTTGTTAGTATCCATTTTTTGGGGGGGCTGTCCATTATTTTTAAACTATTCCATAGTTCCACAATGTTGTAAAACTATCTAAAATATACAGACATGTCGCCCACAGAGTTGAGAAGGTTGCTCTGACAGTATTAACATAAGTAAACCCACAGAGAACCTGTGTGTCTGCAAACAGTCGATACATGTCCTGACACCCTAATGCATTATTCTGTTGCAAAGATGCTTGGCTGGCCTTGAGTCTGGTTCATGAACATGTCCTGACCACACCCTACATGTGTAAACACGCATGTATTAATCTCCTCTTAGTTGGGGTGATACAAAGCACATGATCAGCAACATCAATGGAAATTGAGTTGAGACGCTGGGATTTGAATAGTGCTGAGCAGGTAGGAGGGCTGAAGATGGGACTGTCCTGAGCAGGTAGGAGGGCTGAAGATGGGACTGTCCTGAGCAGGTAGGAGGGCTGAAGATGGGACTCTTCTGGAGATCTGGAAGTTTCCTTGTTTGGCCCTAAACTTTCCCGCCAGCGGTACAGGAGAGAATCAATCAATATTGATGATCCAGAGGAAGGAATCAGAGACCGCGAAGGGAAAAATAATTAGGCCTTTTCCCCGCCCCCTGGAGTCTGGGGCGGCAAATCGGCTGTAACAATCAACCGTCCTCACACTCCAGAGCACTGATCCTACTGTGTTTGTCAATACCAGCGCCCTCAGGAAGGGGCTGTCTGGGAATATGGCAGCTAATTGGCCGTGATGTTCTCCTTTTTTTTTTTGCACCGTCTAAATTGATTGGCTGGGCATGTGCCAGGTGTTTTGGCGTTAGTGCTTTTTAACTCCCCCATTCAACAGCAGAATCACATTTTGTTGTGCACGATTAAAGGGATATTCCTTTTTTTTTCTTTCTCTTTTGCACCAGAGAAATGGACGCCTCGGTAGTGAGCATGTTATTCTTCTCTTCATTGCTCCATTTCTCTGTGGTTTCTGAGGATAACCTAAGGCTGTTTTTAAATTGGTAATTTTAAAATCACACATGTCCATCAGTGGACTTGGGTCAATATCGCGACAATCTCCAAATCTAGATCTGACACTAGAGTTGTGAGGGCTTTTTTCTCTTGTTGCAAATGTAAAAAAATGAATAAAATATAATTCACATCAATTCCCCTTCTGGCCCTAAGCAGCACATCTCCAAAAAGACAAATATGATTTCCACTTGAATCATCATCTGGAAATACAGATCAGTGTTCCCAGCCCACCTTACATGGGAAAGGCCATCTTGTTTATGAGCGGATGTGCATTTTTCAATCCATATTACATGAGAACTCATTTATGTGACTTTTATCAAGCTATTTAAACTCCTTCTTTCTCCTACCTGATCTTTTTGCTTTACAAACTTTGTTCAGACACTCTGGAACATTGTGAATTCCCAAGATCCTCAGCTCTCCCTTCTACATTTTACATGTATTCATTTAGCAGACGCTTTTATCCAAAGTGACTTCCTTCTCCTTCTACAACTACGATAGGATTTAGTTTGAATGTTAAAGTGGGTGGTAATATGAACGCATACACAAGCCTTTCTAACCAATCATTCTATGAATGTTGATTAAGAACTTTAAACACCTCTAATATTTATATTCTGAAAAGACGTTACACACTTGCATGAGATGTGGGAAATGGGATTGATAAGAAACGATGACATCTGTCAAATAAGTCACCATTACAGGAAAAGAGAGTTTTGCGACTCTACATCAACAAATTACCTTAAAGGTTTATTTTAGATTTATCTGGGCTCAGGTCACCATTAGGTGTTATAACTATCCATGTTGTTAATGTCAGTGTTATGAGTAATGTCAAACTCTGAATGTTCTGCATGCTGTTAAGCACTTAGCTGTGTCTGTAACGTCATCTCTGGTCAAGTTTTGACATGAATGTGTTTCTTTCAGGTACTTCGGTATTTCAAGTTACTGCAACCGATGCTGACGATCCAACCTATGGAAATAGTGCGAGGGTGGTCTATAGCATTCTTCAGGGACAGCCATATTTCTCTGTTGATCCCAAAACCGGTAAGAAATATCATAAATTCTTCCCATTAATGGAACTTAAACAAAACACAAACATGTCCTTCTAATAAAAAGAACTATGAAACGAGTTATGAAACACGACTTGTTATGATGGTCATGGGTGTTCTAAAGGTCTGCTTTTCATTGTTTATGTTTGTTTACGGTCACGTTAAACACCAAAGCTTATTCTGACAAAGAACTTTAGAACTTTATGGTTATGGTCTCTCTGTGATCATATAAAATAGCTATAACCAACTGAGGAGTACTGGGGAAACTGCTGTGGTTCTGTCCACCATCACACAGCCGTCCATACTGGAGTGTCTCTGCTGGGCTACAGAGAGACAAAACATCCAGACTCTTCCAGAACCGTTGTCTTTCAGCTTTGGAAAAAGGATTCGCTTAAATATAGTCTCTGTTTAAAAAATACATCTTTTGTTTGGGAGAATCTCACAAGAATCTATGAAATCTTAATGGGACACCGTAAGTGCATGGTGTTGCTGTGTGTGTCTGCATGCAAGCACATTTTAGAGCTTCTGTGTTTCCTTTTTCTGGCAGTAGGAAATGACCAACTGATAAAGTGCTGGTATTTATGTTGGCCCTGAAAACACTAAGTTGCATCAAAAGATTGACTGGAGAGAAAGAGCAGAGTATGACTGTATAACTGAGAAGCATTGCAGTTTCACCTCAATAGAAAACATCAACATGTCTACTGTTTCACAGTCCTCTCCTCTGTTAGTGTTAGTTGGTATGGAATCTAGTCTGGAATATACAGCACAGGGTCATGGTTGAATATTTCTGTCACCCAGGTTGGTGAAATCTCCTCCAAAACCTGGTATTTTGTGTAAACATTTCTTATTCTATCCCAAAGACCATTTCAACCTTGTACTATATGCAGCTGTGTGCATGTGACCACATCACATGGGTGCTTTTTTATAGGTTGATTGCTGACACTGCACCTTGTCTGCCATTCAGAAACATGCAAAGAGAAGAAACAGAAATGTGATGGATCAGCCAGATGCTAACAGCTATCTCCCTGTCTTCCTGTCTCATTCTCACTCGATCCTTCCTCTCGTCTTCTCTATCTCTCCTCTCTCTCATGCTATTCTTCCTCTCTTCCTCTCCATCTCTCCCCTCTCTTTGTCACACTCTTCTTTTTCTCTTTCTTCATCTCTCCTCTCTCTCACTTCATTTTTTCTGTCTCTACCAGTCTGCTGTGGTTTCATCTACAACCCACTGCTTTCCACCACACACACTCTGACATGCATAGATCCCCCTGCTTCAGACTCGAGGATCACAGGACGCAGTATGACCACGAAATGAACCATAAAAGATGGAGTCTGTAATATTCAAACTGATGGCTCAAAGCCACGTTCAAGAAACGCACAAGGTTACAGAAAGCTCTTTGAATCCGTTCAAGCATGCTGTCTTGCCAAGCTGGATCTGGTTCCAAAGACAAAACTCCACCATCACTGTGGTAGTGTTTGGCTGTTGTGTATCAGATCAGATCCAAAGTATTGCTGTCACCAGAACCAGAACATATCAAGATAAGCTGATAGATGTGTACAAGTTGGTGCCTACAGACTAATAGTGTGTTACTTTAAAGGAGTTGGTTTGTTTAGAAACAGTTTGTCCCCTGGATGTTGACTTCACTCTCTGTCAGTTTTAGAATACTTGACAAGAACGTTTTATCGATGGTTCAAATCACTCAGTGGACTGGTGCCTGAATACTTGTCAGACATGCTTTCAATGTGTTCTGAGTTGTTGGCCTTGTACTCTAGCTGTTCCATGCTTGAGAATGAAGAACTGCAGGCTGGCGACCTTTAGTGTAGGTTATGGTCGTCCGCTGTGGAGCGGTCTATCAGCTGAGCAGCAGAGTGATCAGTACACACCTTTCAAAGAAATATGAAGACATCCCTTTTTTAGCTTAGCATTCTATGAATCACTTTTAATGTTCTACCTTCTAGTGTGCAGCAGTGGGTTCTTTATTCTACCACATCTCACATTTAGTATCATTTATTACCCAGTATTTAGAACTTTATATTGTTTTATTTTCACTGACTTCTCAAGCTGCTTTACAATAGAATTGTCCATGGAGACTAAATCCAGTGTCTGATTTGGAACAGAAATTCAGGAGAGTTGAGCTGCTGACAGACGCAGGCGTTAGCAAACAGCTAACAGTTCTACTTCAAACACGCCACAGAGCCAAGATCACATGCACACGAGGTTGGTGAGTCGATAAAGTGGCGATGAGCAGATGTCAGGGAAGCGGCTCGCGATTCATCTTCAAACACGTAAACAGAACTAAGACCTAGCCTAGACTAGGCAACAAAAAAAGCAAACCTTTAGCTGTAAGAACGTTGCAAGCCAAATTAGGGTCTGATGACCATATAATGAGAGTGAGAGGCATTCCTTGGTATTGATCAGTAGAAAAACAATCAGACTTTGAGAAGGGTGTGGTCGAGTATAACCTGTAGATAATGTGGTCCATTAGCAATAAGATGGGTTTTTAAATGGGAGATTGTAAGTAGTAGAATTAGTGAGTACATCAAAGTAGAGCTGATGGGAGGACCTCCAGCTCTGGGGAAATGAAAGAAGGAGATACACAGATCAATCCACTGGAGTGCAGAGGAATGGCAGAGCTGCTTACCCGCCTCTTTCTGCATTGCCAATGTTTTCTTAATTACACAGTAGGACAATAGACTTGTTGTCCGTGGGTGCAAGATGATTGTGATCATTAGGCTAATAGATCAATTCCAAAGGCACATCTTTTTGCATTATCATTCAGAATATGATCAGAATATCAACAAACCCCAGGTAAATGTGGCTGCCCAGACAAGAGGATGATGAAATAAGTCAAGTAAACATCCACAAGGAGTCAATACAGTCTCTTCTCAATCAATATCTATTCAGGCAACAAACTGGCTGGAATCTTCTGGATTTTTCTCTCTATTGCTTTGTCTTCTTTTCTTTCTTTTACTCCCCACTTTATTTTTTTCCTGCCATTAAGAATATTGCTGCATGATAGATAGATAGCAGCAGAGCCGGTAGACAGGAAGAAGAATTTGGAGGAAATCAGTCCAACTTCTACAGACGTTTCTGAATCTTATTACAGAAGTGAACGATGCATCTGGTTGAGATTTTAATGAGCAAGTCAAATGGACATGATAATGCTTTGATATGATAATGCTTTGAAAGAATCTAAAAACTGCAAGATGGCTCTTTTTTATGACAAAGAAAAAAAGACTCTGAATAGATCCTGTCTGTCATAACCAGGACATTACTCTCCCATCTCAGCCATCACCATCGCCACAATCTGTCACTCTTCCACAGAGATAGCACAGGAAGTACCTCTGAGCCATAAATTCTGATGACCCAACCCCTCACCCTTCACCCCTCCCTCCTCCCTCCTCCCCCCTCCCCCCTTCTGTTCTCTTCACCCGGATCTCTTAGCCTTTTAAGTAGGTTAATTTCACTGCTGATCTGGGATTTGGAAATGTTGGACTCCCAATAAAGGAGCTGACACAGATCGAGACGTTTTCTCCGAGCCTGGATTAAGTCTGTCCCCAGTTAGATCCCCTTAAATGCTATCACTTTGTTCCTCTCTATACTCTGGATGCATCTTTACTCTGCAATACATACAAGGACAGCTTGTTAGCATGCAGCACACTGAAGGTGGCTTAAACTGCTTAATGACTGGGGGACTTACGAATATAAACTCCAAATAGATTTAATGTAAAGTGTATTTGTACAGACTAGTGCAAGTTCACACGGTAAAAACACCTTCCAGTTGTGTGTTATTGTTTACAACCCAAAAACCTGGAACTCAACGCAATCACATCATCATCGAAGAAACAAACCTGTCAAAGTGTCTCCAAGTGCTTTAGTCCCTCCTTTTCACAGACCTTGTTGTTGAGAAACACTATAGTGGAGCTCTGTGTGGACTGAGGACCTGAGATCACAGATCCTGAAAGCAGGAGCTGGAAGAGAGCTTCAGTAATCTTCCATAATCCTCTCTGTTCACCCAGGAGATTGTCCTTCTTTAGAAGTTTCCAGCCAGACAAAGAGGTGGATAGGTTGATGGTATCAACTCTAATAGACTAGAGGGGGGTGAGGAAGAGGCTAACCACCTCACTCTGTCAAATGGACCTAAGTTCAAGGAAGTCAGTTCTTTCTCAATTATTTTCTAAATTAACAGCCTTTGCTTCACGGAAACCTGAAGCTTGAGTTTGTGAGGGCATTTCACTGCCGGTGGGAGTCGGAGAGGGATAAACCAGGAGACACTATTTCTGTTCAAGATGCTTTTCACAAACATGAATTAGCCACACAAAGATCCTCTTGGAGACAGGTTAGAGAGCAGACATGTGCTGGGATTGGATGAGCTCCTTAAAACATTCGCTGGACAAAAATGTGTTCGGAGCAAAGAGAGACCGTGCTGGAATCCTGGGAGAACAGGTGAAGGATGAACAGATAACAAAAGAGACATGGTAGATACTTCACACGTCACATCCAAAACGATTAGACAAAGTGTCAAATACACCTGCCTTTTCAATTTGCCTCGCATCCACACTGTTTTTAAACAATATCCAGTAACTGGTTGCTCCAGGCTGGTAAGCCTTTCAGTCATCTGCAGAGAGAGAACAGCCTGGAAAGGTCAAATCATCCGTCTCTCTGTTGTTTTAATGGAAAGCGTGGCTGTCTGCCAAGATCTCTGTTCCTTTATAGAAGCTCCATTTAAGTAAGACTAAGATTCCTGTTAATAACTTGAACCTTCTAAGAGCTTTTTGCACATACTCTCACATGCATTGGGAAATATGAAATATCATAGGATGTTGAACATGAGATGCTTCAAAAGAATGAAAAGGTTACATACTTGCGTGCCAGCTAGTAGTTTGAAAGGAAATGTTTTGTTTTTTTTAGATCTTTTTTTCTCTCAACCCTGTACTCAGTTTTCCTGTTTGAAAGGTTACATATGTACATTCTGTATATCAACATCCTGCAAGACAGTGTACCATGTAACATGTAACAGACAGGGGATTAAATACATGTTGAGGTGCTTTTAAAAGGGCAGTACTACAGGTTAAAACAGGCCTCTCTTTCATACTGAATATTTCACACAACCTCTTTCTCAGAGGGGATGTTCCCTGTGTAATTCCTGTCATATTCAGACACATTGGCAGGGAGATGTGAGAAATCCTTTAGTGTTTAAGGTCGTCTCTTCCTGAGATTGGAGCTGTTGTTTTGTTGATCAGCTGGTAAAGATCATAGACAGAGAGGAACAGAGGAACAGAGAGGACGACTACACTGCTTTACCCCCCTCCCCCTGCTCCCCTGCCCCCCTGCCCCCCCCTGCCACCCCCTGCCCCCCTGCCCCCCTGCCCCCCCTGCCCCTGCGTGGCAGATGATTTGAACCTTGCCACCACTGGATGTTAATACTGTTGGCTGTCTTATTCTTTGACCCACTTCTAAAGATTATTCTGCCCAAGGCGGGTGGATTTATTCCAGCCTACAATGTCCTAAAGAGATCTGAGAAAACTGGGATGAAAATGATTATTAAAGCCTCTATTGTCAAAACAGGAAATTACAGAGCTTGATATAATCAACTTTGCCTTGTTTGTTGACAATATTTGAAGCGGTAATGCCATGCAACAGGATGGAGTTCATATTAATTAAACGGGAAAACCTGTGAGAAATACAAGGTGGAATAGGAGGATAGTTTGCTGTTTTGGGAGTTGGTTCAGCATCAAAGAATGGATGGATGAATTATTTATCTTCATGTTTTACACGTTAAAGAAACAACATTACTGTGCACACAGTTCGTGACGCACATTTAATCTTTCTAACCTTTTTTTGTGCTTCATCCCTTTCTTTGGGCTGTTTATTAAACCACCCTACTTTTATTTTCATTTGATAAGGATTTATACTCAGAGACCAATAATCTACCCACACACACAATTATTTTCAAATACTGTGTTCTGGCTTTCCTTCAAGCATGAGACATTGATAATAAATAAATAAATGACATTGCACTTTCAGTCAAAAATTGACGATTCCTGTCCACATCTTTAAACTGAAAATGACATATCGTCCTTTTCGCTGCCCTATTCCAGATGAAATCCTGGTATTCCAGACGTTATATATTTGCCGACCTTATCATTGGTAGCTGTGGTGTCAAACAAAGCACTCAAGCAAAAGGCCAGTTTGGACAATTGATGATCATTGTAGTGATCGTCAGGTTCTTGTTATTGTTGTCACAGTCGAAGCTTCACAAGTTCACCAGAACACAAGATCACCAGTGGCTTGAGGTCTCGCGTCAGGGGGGGAAAGATGTCTTTTGAGAGAGAATCGAGGCTCTCAACAGAAGATTAAATAATTCCTCTATATGTTGTCTATTTTGTTGAGAGTAGGAGGACTCATGCGGTTCCACGAACACACAACACACATGGCACATTTAAAAACAGAATGTAGCACTGACAGTATTTAGAAATGTCCTACCCTGTAATTTTTAGTAAATGAGTGTCCTTCGCTTCACTGTGTTGACATCACCGTCATTAACATGGTCTCAAGGTATAACAGTCCCTGAGTAGCCATATATTTGTGCTTCCTCCCAGTGAAAGTTCATGACGATGTTTTCTGTGTTATTGTAGTGATAAAGATGATTGAATGGATGCCTTGGAAAACAGAATTCTCCTTCCCACCAAGGTTGTGTAGCTATTTGTAATGTAATGAAAAGTGGCAAACGGCTAACCTTGGCAATGAAAGACTGAGCGAATTAAGAATGAAGGAATACTGTAGCAGCCTCTTTTTATGTTATTAGTCTTTTATAGGAACTGTCAAACTCTATGATGATTTTCCACAAAGCCCTTGATAAAAAAGAGAATATAGTGGGAGACAGTTATGGTATATCAGTTTAACTTCTAAAACATGATTCTGTCATCAGCCCTGTACTCTTACACTGCTATATAGCTCACTAAGATGTCCTCTCATTCTTTCTGTTGTTCTCTGTTCATTTCATGACTTCTTTACATGTATTAATACTGAATGTAGATTTAATATGATCCCTTGATGTATTGAAGTGCTTATTTGTGACTTCATAACATGACTATAAAGTGGCATTCTAACAGTGATGAACACAACTTTCTAGTGTAACACATTTTCACGTTAACTCTTGGGGTTACATTTGATATTTACACTACAATACAGACTTTTACATTTGCGTTACATTTACACTTATTAATTTTGCAAAGAGACTTCCAAAAGAGAGCTTTACAGAAGAGCATCGGTTTTCTTTAACCAACCAAACAAGAGCCAAAGGGCCCTTAAATGACATGCTTGTCCATGGCCTTGTCCATGTTCATCTTGCTGTTAGGTTGTCACATTTCTGATGTTTAAAAGTTTTTAATGAACATAACCACCAGTGTACCCCACGTAAGGTCCAAATGTAACTGGGATAGATTCCAGTCACCAGTGACCCCTAACGGGATTAAGCGGCACCGCTAATAAGCGGTAGATGAATGAATGAATGAATGAATGAATGAATGAATGAATAACCACCAGTATTTACTTCTATCCATGTTCAAGTTACAGTGAGATTTCTACGAAGGAGACAGCATGTCTGTAAAAAATGTGCTCACATAGTTTCCTCTGATGCGTCTGTAGGAATCATCAGGACTGCCTTAGCTGAGATAGACAGGGAAGCTAAAGAACACTATGCTGTAGTGATTCAGGCCAAAGACATGGCAGGACAAGTGGGAGGATTATCTGGATCCACCACCATCAACATCACGCTGACAGATGTCAATGACAACCCACCAAACTTCCCCCAAAGTGAGTCTGAACCAGCCTCTTGATCCTCAATCTACAGTAAGACGTCTCCAGCTGCACTCCACAGATCAGAGTTCACCTCATGTTTCACTCCATATAAACTCAATAAACAGCAGACAAATTGTTGAGTGACAATTTTACTGATGTTGGATATCTATGTCAACGTTTTTCAAAGTGCCCTCACAGATATTGTAGAGCAATAAATTCCCATCAAATTATTGTTTTTATAACCTTTTCTTTTGACCTTTTCTCTTATAACACCTTAAGCCATCAGCATCAATCTCAGAGATCTCAATTGCTCAATCTGTTCCCAGAAAACTACCAGCTGTATGTCCCAGAGTCAGCCCAGGTCGGTAAACCTGTAGGCAAAATCAAAGCCAACGATGCTGATGTTGGTGTTAATGCTGAGATCAAGTACAGCATCATCAACCCAGAGGGGGCGGCCATGTTCTCCATTTCCTCTGATAAAGACTCCAGAGAGGGGGTGATAAGCCTCAAAAAGGTAAAGTACCACAGAACAGCCATACAGGATGACTACAGCTTATGTCTGTGTATGCAGGACACTCTGTGTGAATATGCACACGTTTCACATCAGGGGTATTTTGAGTAATTAATGGATACCATATTGACCAAGGGGTTCGTTTATGTGTTTATTTGGTATGTTGTGTTATTATGTGTTATTATTACACCCCCTCCTCATGTTCAAAACATACACACAATGTCCTTGATATTGGCAGATCTTCAATAGTATCACTATATTGTGGTGTCTTCCGTTCATAATGTCGTATGTTCCTATACCTTTGTTTTGTTTTGCACACATTTCCATGTTCAGCCACTGAACTTCGAGAGAAAGAAGATTTACACTCTTCACATTGAGGCGGCCAACACCAAACTGGACTCTCGTTTCTCCTACTCTGGGCCTTTCAAAGACACTGCCACCCTTAAGATCACAGTGGGAGATGTGGATGAGCCCCCTGTCTTTTCTATGGACTATTACATCATGGATGTGTATGAGAACGCTGCCATTGGAACAGAAGTGGGGACTGTAACAGCCAGGGACCCTGATGGCAGGAACAGCCCAGTAAGGTAAGAGACTGAAAAAAACATGATCCAGTTATTGTTAATATCAGTGGTGTGTTAGAAAAGCAGGAGAGATCGTTGTGGTTCATTTGAAGTGTCTGTAAACACTAGAAAGATCTCCCTGCATGATCTGAAAGGTCTTATTTGTCTCACTGTGGGCTTTCTGGTCTCTCTGTCACATCCTGTTATTTAATTGAATTTAGTTTTTTTTCATCTCCTTTTCACCGCATGCTGTTTAAAAGCAGCTGCTGCCTGATGTCTCAGAGATGCAGCTCTTAGTGCACATCAATAATTTGCCATCTTCAGGTCTGATTACATGATATAGGATCTTGGTTTGGTTGAATGGCTGCTGTGTGAAACCTTGGGATATCCTCAACACAGCCACACTCTTCTTTCTTGTTATTGAAGCCTTGAGTCTTTTAGTCATTTATTATAATTTATTTTTTTAAACCTCTCTGTCAGCATCATGTCAATCCCCAATTTTTTTATAGATTGGCAGAGGTGGTTGTGGGATGAAACGAATCCATGATTCACGTAAGAATCTTAAGATATCTGAAAGGATTTGCTGGAAACAAAAAGGAAATCTCCATATGAAAGCGTTCTGGAGTCATGGTGGGAAAGAGAACTCCCCCTCCACCATTTCTGCAGCGTTCATCTCAGACAGGAAGACAATAAGAACTGCTTGGATGACATTCATTTGAACTACGGGAAGAAAAAATATGAAACGGCTCACGCTCGAGACTCCTCCCTGTGTTGGTGTTGAGATGCAGCAGGGACTGATATGTTCCTGTCTTTGATCCTGGATGTTTCTGTTTTATTTTGCTCATACATGGAGAAAGCAAGAGTCAGTTCAATGGATGCAGTTTGAACTGACATTTAGACAGATATGACTCTGTGAGTGACTCATTCTCATGTAGACAGATATGACTCTGTGAGTGACTCATTCTCATTTAGACAGATATGACTCTGTGAGTGACTCATTCTCATGTAGACAGATATGACTCTGTGAGTGACTCATTCTCATTTAGACAGATATGACTCTGTGAGTGACTCATTCTCATGTAGACAGATATGACTCTGTGAGTGACTCATTCTCATTTAGACAGATATGACTCTGTGAGTGACTCATTCTCATGTAGACAGATATGACTCTGTGAGTGACTCATTCTGGAAAGTCAAAACAGGTGAGAAGTCTAATCGAGCCTCAGAGAAGTATCTCATACCCATAAGACAACTCTACTTCACCATGGTGTCTGATAGTAATACAGTCACATTGCTTTAGAATATATATTATTTTGCCACATACTATACACCAAGGGTGGGCAAATTCCGGTCCTTGAGGGCCGCTGTCCTGAAGGTTTTAGATGTTGCCCTGCTCTAGCACACCTGATTCTAATGAAGGGTCTTATCCAGAGCGACTTACAGCAAGTACAGGGACATTCCCCCTGGGGCAAGTAGGGTGAAGTACCTTGCCCAAGAACGCAGCATCATGTTGCTTCAGCCAGGAATTGAAACCTGCAACCTTCTGATTACGAGCTTGATGCCCTAACCACTCAGCCGCCTGACTCCTTACAGTTAAATCATTATGTGGCATCAATGCCATCTGTTTCATTATTTTTCTTCCCTTTTTTTCATCCTGTATTTTTACACTTTCACCATGGCATTAAAGACCTGTTAACATGTTAAACATGACTGCTGACATCCATTCAGTCATAACACATGTTATATATGTTATATATACTGTGAGTCACAGTATATTTTATTTTCGAGTGGTATTTATATTTTTGTAGCTCAGACAATGTTCACAAGTTGGATAGAGACACAGCATGAATTACGTTTTATAATAATACAGTAAAAAGTTTGATGAACTGAAATAGCGAGTCTTTGCAGTACCATTCTTGGAAATGATTCAAACATATTTTTATTATGCTTTTAAAAGGTGCATGTGTGTGTTACTCAACATGTAAACACAGGTACTCCATGGATAGCAGCGTGGATGGAGGGAGGTCCTTCACCATAGACGAACAGAGTGGAGTGATTAGGACGAGCCAGACCCTGGACAGAGAAGACACACCCTGGTACAACATCACTGTGAGGGCTTCGGAGGTTGGTAGGTACCCAGGTTACCATGCCTACGTGTGTGTGTGTGTGTGTGTGTGGGTGTGAGTGTGTGTGTGTGTGTGTGTGGGGGGGGGGGGGGGTAAACTGTGGGTACCTTTTTATAAATGTCTTGGTGTAGAAAAAAAAAAAGTGAACCTCCAGTTTACAGACGGTGTTCAGGTAAGATATTTTTAGAACAGTGATATATTACTGGTTAGGATATTACCTCTGGGAAGACTGAGATTCAGGATACAAACCTACTTCATGGAAACTAAAACATCTACACAAGAGATGAATTCTCTCTGGTTTTGCAGAAAGAAACGTGTTCAACACACAACACACACAGTAATATGACACATGTGTGTATTTCATATGACACAAATAGCGATCATTTTTGCCAGTTTATTATTTGCCGTGCATTTGCTCCAGATGTTACTTGGTGTTTCACTGTGTAAGCACAAGTTTGACAAGTTTATGGCTGCTTGAAATGTTTTGATGCACAGATTACAAGGCAGTCCTCACTGCTTACATACACATATCCAAATACTTCATACACTTTTAGACAGTAGTTGAGATGTGAGTAAAATGGGCAAATATTATCGTTAGAAATGTTAACACACTGTGACGTGATTAATGATGAACAAGAGTAATTTACTGAGATTATTGAGATCTATTTTTCATTTGCATATTTTGCAAGATGGTGAGGTGAAATTGTGGAAATGCATATTAATTATAATTTGGAATGATAAACTAACAAATGAAATTTATCTCAATGTTTCATTGCTCTGTATTCTTAATAATAAGATGGAAATTAATGATATTATTCAGGCCCAAATGACTTTCAGAATTCCTATCAGGTAATTTGGCTAATTTGTAATCACAATTAGACCTTCAGTCTTTCAGTAGTAGATGGAAGCTCCTGCATACTAATATATCTATATCTCCTCACCCTTCCTTGGTTTTCAGAGATATATAAGCATGTTTTAATATTGATTATTCTGTTTAATGAATTATGAGTTAGATGTGGCAATCATGTGCCTATCGTGTGGATAAATATTTGAGCCTTGTGATTGGCTGCCCAGCCTGTTGACCCCTGATCCCTGGGTGAGTGCAGAGCAGGAAGTATCAAGCTGGTTTTTTCCAGGCAGTTTGGCTTATGTGGACCCAGAATATTCAACCTTGCATGTCTGCTGTCTGTGTGCAATGCTTCAAATAATTGCTCAAGTAAGTATTCAACCTGAATGATGCATCGCAACAAATGACCAACCACCACAAACATATGAAAGAAGGAATGATCCCTTATTAGTCCCACAGTGGGGAAATGTCACAGGCACACACATATTCAAAGCATTGGCTGGGATTCGAGCCCCCACCTCGAATGAAATCTAGGCCTTCTGCACATGGTGGGCAAGAATCCCACAACTGAACCACCGGTGCTGCACAAATGTCAAGAGATGTGCCCTCTGGAGCATTCTGGCCCCCCCGCTGGGTACAGCTACATGAGTTGACACATGTATGCTCTACACTGGGATCTTGTCTGGCATGGATTTAATGGGAGGAACAAGGACGTTTAGTAAGTGCTCTTGTCATGGGTATAATGTGGTTCAAGGGGGAAATAATCCACTAAATGCAGTCATTCTTATTCTTATGTCTTCGCCTCTATTTTTGTTTATCTTTGTTTGTTTGATTATCCTGTTGCTCATTTAGCAGACAGTAATTGCTCTGCTTCTGTGTGTGTGTGTGTGTGTGTGTGTGTGTGTGTGTTTCTCCAGACAACCCCAGCCTCCTCAGTCATGTTACAGTAACAGTTCAGGTGTTGGACATCAATGATAATCCACCTGAAATAGCTACTGATGAAGAGGTGATTGTGTGTGAAAGCTCACGCCCAGGACAGGTGAGCATCGACTGGGATTCCTGACACGCACAAACTCACTAACAGTGAAGCACATCAGTACCAACTTGTGCACAAACCTAAACACACACACACAGTGAATGTATCCACACACACACGCACACACACACCTCAAACAGAAGTGCTGAGAGCTGAGGATTATCTTCCCAGCTGTCTGGACAACATGCATTATGCAGAAGCCTGGCTGTTGTTCCCCCAGCAGTGTGTGTACACTCTCATGTAGACGAGCTCAGAGGGGTGGGGGAGGGGAGGGAGGGAGGGAGGGAGGGAGGGAGGGAGGGAGGGAGGGAGGGAGGGAGGGAGTCATCACTCCTTAATACAAATCCAAGCAGCAAAGCAGTACCACTCTGACTCACTATCTCTATCTGCTCTGGGTGCGTTTGCATATATTTGAATGAAGGCAGCTGAGCTGTAGGGCAATCAGGGACAGAGGGGAGGGCTGGGAGGGGGGGGGAGGGGGAGAAGGGGGAGGTAGAGGGGAGAAGGTTAGCATAAGGTTGTGAGTTGAGTCACCGTCCAATTAAGCTCATGGATGCTTTTGGTGGTACAATCAGGGCCAAGTTAGATTATTCTAAGATCAGAAATTCTGCCTCTTAATTAGTAATAACTATTTTCCAAGGTCATGTGGAAAGATCCATGTGTCTAAGTTGTCAGTACCTATATACATTCATGCAGGACTGGACAATCCACCCAACAATCAATTATCACAGATGCCAAATGTCACGTGTGCAGTTTACCTATGAGAGTCACACTCCAGCTGTCCTCTGGTGTATAATAGGGGTGGTCCAGCCCCCCTTACCCCCCCCCCTCCAGCTGTGGTGGCAGTGTGGCAGGTCACCTCTCTCTCCCAGGGTGACTCTCCTTGCAGTGGATTTCAGCCTCTCACCAATTAAGGATAACAAGGTGACCCAGATGTCTGTAGGGGTCAATGTGAGAGGCCCTTCTGTCACACCTTTGATGTGAGCTCTCTCTGGATACATTCCTCAGGCTACTGTTCACCCCTAACATGTCATAGGAAGATGGTCCACAGGAAAAATGACACATATTTTCTCCAACAAATTGATGCCAATATTATTTTCCAAACTCTGTGCCTGTATGATTGTTTTGACGATCCTGCTCCTGCATTCCTTTTCAGTAAAGTTTTAAAGGTTTGGTGACCTTGAATGTTTTTTGTGACTAGGATGATACTCATTTAATGACTGGTATTAATTTTATTTTTATTAACAGATAATCCAGACTATCACTGCATTGGATAAGGATGATTTTGCAAACGGAAAGAGATTCTCCTTTGCTCTGCCAAGTGAAACACTGGTTAATCCCAACTTCACCCTGAAGGACAATGAAGGTAACGACCATGTTTGCATCTGGGCTCTTCTGAGGAGTTTTCTTCTACTTCTTTTCAGTCTTTCAGTTTTCTATTCTTCTTTTGCTCTGTCGTTAGGACGTCAATCACAACTGAAGCCTTTACAGTTCATCTCTTAACACCACACAATACCCCCAGTCTGTAATTACTGATGTGGTCTATTGACGTGTGGTGGACCTCGTGGGGGGGGGGGGGGGGGGGGGGGCTGTTGTGTTGTCAAAAGGATTACCTGCTTAGTTCTGCTTCCTCCTCCCCTCCTCTTCGCTCACCTTATTGTGCGGTGGCAGAGACCAGTGATCCAGTGATGAAGGTAACCATAGCAACTGGCCTGGTCTCAGGTGAATACTTCGGCCTCAGGTTGGTCTCAGTCTGCAATCACAGAGCTTTTAAAGCTCTCAGTCAAACAGAGCCAGGCTAGCCCAGGGAGACCTAACTGTCCAACACTCCTGCTCGGATAAACAGAGAGAGAGAGAGAGAGAGAGAGAGAGAGAGAGAGAGAGAGAGAGAGGGAGAGAGAGAGAGAGAGAGAGAGGAATAAGAGAGGGCCAAATCAATGTGATAAAAGGAGATGAGTTGAAGCATAAGTCCAGCAGCTTCCCACCTCCAGCCTCTGCTGTCCCCTCAGTGCTGCCGTGTCACAGCCCTCAGTGCTGCTGCTCAGCTTGGTTTGACTGGGGCTTGGATTTATTCAAGTGGCTCTTCTTGGCCTCAAACGTGTCTGAAGAGGTGACTGGTTCGAGCACTGTTGCCAACTGAATGTTGATTGTTTAACCCCCAGTAGGGTTTCATGTTTGAAAGCCCAAAACAAGTAAACATAAAAACACACAGGACAACGCTGAAAAGAAAGATGACCTTGCGCCCAACAGTTTTTGCCCATTCTCCCAAGATTGCTTGAAGTATGTCAGGAGCAGTGGTTCTTAACTTGGGTTCGAACCCCAGGGGTTCTGTGAGTCAGTCTCTGGGGTTCAGCGGAGGTCAAGACACATCTGACTCATATGATTCATGATGACACGACCCATTAAGAAGGGTTCAGTGAATACGCATATGAGACTGGTGGGGTTCAGAACCTCCAACAAGGTTAAGAAGCACTGGTCTAGACTGAGGAATGTATCCTATCATCAACAGTCTTCTCAAGACACCTGCTACAGCCATCATCATCAGCATGCAGGCTGTCATGTTCTTAATATAGTTTATAGTTTCAGCTTGAAGAGCTGGTATTTCAAATATAAAAATCCTGTTGGTACGAGTCATTTAAAAAGGCTTTGAATAGCCAGGGTGTAAATCAAGTATTGCATTATCTGAGAAAGCGGTGGCAGTTAAATAAAGTTTTTATTGTCTGAGTGAATGTGTGTGACAGTAGAAAGAGACATAGTGTGATTAGACCTCTAATGATTCAGCAGTTGCAGTGAAACCCTGCAGATTGTTCACATGCAGCTAGTCAGGTAAATGAGGCTGACATCATTGAAAGCTGCATCTCTACTCTTCCTTTATGCTCTGGTGGGGTTCATATTCCTGACTTCTCAAGCATTTTCTCAAAGCTCTCACCAGCCAAGGACTAGTAGCTGCTCCCTTTGAAATAATCAAATCAAAAAGCAATTTTGTTGCCGTTTATTATAACAACAACCGCTGCGTAGCTTCTGATAAGAAGACCTGAACAGCTGGACTTCAGTTCCTCTCACTGCGCCTCCTCGTTTGGTGTGATTAATCCTAATGATTTCAAGATGGAGTCTGCATGTTATTTCACCACTGTAGCAGGATAAGCACTCGTAGGAAAAGGATAAATCAAAGAATAGAACAATAGATAGTCGTGTGTTTCCAGTTCATCTACAGGAAGTAAAGAAACTAGACTGTTCTTTGTCCAGTTATTTTAAAACACGTACATACACACACAATTAAAAAAACAATCTCTGTTTGTTGGACTGTTCTTATGCTATGCTAACTTTGACTTTGAAATTTTCTGTTATACCTTGTTGTTTGGTGGCGTATTTTTATCATGATGTAGATCATCGGGGTGTGTGATCTCTAAACAGCTCAGATCAGCTGATTTTAAAGCATATTTATTGTGTTTGCATGTTGAGAACCTTTTAAGATCTTCACTAATCCGCTCAGTTGAAGGCAAATCTGTCAAGGTTGTTAATGTTTTTTAATGAGCTTAATGAGTCGGACCCCTTGGTTATTTCCTCATCGCTTCAGACCTCATTGTCAAGGTCTGTGCCCTCCAGTACTCACTGTCTCTACATTCTAGAATCAGTCTTCATTCCCCTATTTGAACATGTCATTGGTATGCAAGAAGTGTTTCAACATCAAAATACATCTAATTAATCTCAATCTGAAAAATCACAATTACCAAAAATGTGCTAATGTATTCAAGTGTGTCTGAGTCACGTGTGTTCTACAATTCATGTTAGTATGGGTTTAGTCTGTGACAGTATTGAATATGACACATTTTACTAGACTTCATTCCTATATCTAATTAATATAAGATATTAGTCTGGAAGGAAAACCAACTCATAGTCGTACAAAATATACGCTTCTAGTAAAATGTCATGTAGATTTCTTTCTGACATGCTTTCAAAAGCTGCCACGATCAAACTGATTAAATACTTACAGAATTGCACGAGCTATAAAACAACAATACGTGACATTTGAACATTACTCTAATGCATATGTTGACATTCATTAAACATTCGTTATTGATTTGTCAACCAAGTAAAATGTCATTAGAGATGTTTTGTACTCGTTATCATCGTTCACACATGACATTATCATGGCTGTTTGATAGATCAGACTTTAGTCTGTTCTTCAGAACAATCGAAAAATATGATGAACCTGAACCAATCACAGCCACTGTATCACTGTATGATCACAGACACTGTATCACTGTACGATCACAGACACTGTATCACTGTACGATCACAGACACTGTATCACTGTACGATCACAGCCACTGTATCACTGTATGATCACAGCCACTGTATCACTGTACGATCACAGACACTATCACTGTACGATCACAGCCACTGTATCACTGTACGATCACAGCCACTGTATCACTGTACGATCACAGACACTATCACTGTACAATCACAGACACTGTATCACTGTACGATCACAGACACTGTATCACTGTACGATCACAGCCACTGTATCACTGTACGATCACAGACACTGTATCACTGTACGATCACAGCCACTGTATCACTGTATGATCACAGCCACTGTATCACTGTACGATCACAGACACTATCACTGTACGATCACAGCCACTGTATCACTGTACGATCACAGCCACTGTATCACTGTACGATCACAGACACTGTATCACTGTACGATCACAGACACTGTATCACTGTACAATCACAGACACTGTATCACTGTACGATCACAGACACTGTATCACTGTACGATCACAGCCACTGTATCACTGTACGATCACAGCCACTGTATCACTGTACGATCACAGACACTGTATCACTGTACGATCACAGACACTGTATCACTGTACAATCACAGACACTGTATCACTGTACGATCACAGCCACTGTATCACTGTACAATCACAGACACTGTATCACTGTACGATCACAGACAGGAACAAATGGAAACTCCAGTGAACAAGATCCTAGAAAAGACTCTGAAGCAGTGAAGCGTTTCAGAAGTTTCACACCAGAAGAGTTCTGTGCTTTTCCCACCACACTTCTGACAACAGCCTGTCCACATCTCCTGCTCCTCTCATCAGCTATCTTCCATGGATGCAGACCAGCTGTTTCAAACAGTCTGTGAGAGCAGGGATGCAGCAGTGACATGCATGGCACTGCTAAAATGGAACCAGGGGCTGCAGAGTGGCTCATCCTTCTGCTGAAGGAACCGTAATGTTAAGGAACAGCCACTGCTTGTCTTGTTCTCCTGCCTCAGCTGGATAACCAGTGGACTTAGTATGAACCTGCACATACATCCAGGATGAAATTAGGGAGTCATGTGGCTGAGTGGTTAGGGAGTCGGGCTCGTAAGCAGAAGGTACCCGGATTGAGTCCCGGCTGTGTCAACATGGCGTTGTGTCCTTGGGCAAGGCACTTCACCCTACTTGCCTCAGGGTCGGAATGTCCCTGTACTTGCTGTAAGCTTTTCTGGATAAGAGCGTCTGATGAATGACTAAAGGTAAATGAGCTATGTTATAGGAGGGAAGTCTTTTTTTTGGGGGGGGGGGGAATATCAACATTGAGACAACTATTTCAGAAGTCGTGTGCCTTTGGGCCACTTGGTATAGTAAAAACTAGGACATAACGCTGGTAAAGAGCTTCTGTCTCCCTGCTCTGTTGGTGGATGGGATGTGGTGATGCTGTGTGTCAAAGGGGATAAAGCTGAAAGAACGTATTGTTGTTCCAACCAGCTGTCATGGTTGTCATGGAAGTAAGGTCTCAGTACAGCAGTCTCAGTGACACTTTACTGAGGAGAACACTTCCTCAGTCACACACACTCTCTATTACTACCAACTAAAGTCTGTTTACAGTTTGAAATGCATTTTCTGAATAAATCATTACTACACTGCACAGTATTTGAGGTAAAGCACAAGGCTGAAGCTATCATATCGACAACATTATTAATTCATAGGCTTTTTTTTCAACTAAGTTTATTTTCAAATTGTTGTATTTTTTAATATTGAATAATATATGGTGTTAAGTGAATCCAGATTCCTTGGGTGTGTTTCTCTCTCAGGGTGGTTCAGTTTCGCCTGATACCCGAGGTGGTTGACCAAGTCTGTGTATTGGAAGGTTAAGTGAAGGGTTTACCTGGGTGAGACCGCTCTTTGGTCTTTCAGTTGACCCATGACCCTCCACCATGGACTGAACACAGGCAGCAGCAGCTGCTCCAGAATGTCAGGCCTCATATTCTCTTCTCCTTCTGTCATGTTGCAGACAGCACAGCCAGCATCATAGCCAGACGG